>CM021736.1:104610-304006 GCA_011075105.1 Heteronetta atricapilla
CAGGACAGGTAATAAATATGTATAGGCGCTCATGAAATATTAATTGCCTCACTGTATAAGTCTGGCACAGCTTTTTACCCTGGTATGCACGATAGGTGGAATGATCCCCCGTGCATCCAGCGCTGCTAATAAAGAATATACCACTTGAAGAAAATTGGAACTTTGTTCTTTGAATCATCAGAAAAAAATAAATGTGGTCAAAACCATTTCAAATAAGGTGTCGTTCTTATTTTATATCCCCAAAGGTTTAAATTTAGCTTGGAAGTCACCATCTGCAAAATGACAGACTCTATATTCTACATCTTGATGCTCAAATGAGAACATCGTCCTCTGAAAAGAAATGTCAGTTCTGTACCTGGTGACAGCAGAGTAACTTGCTGCTACAGGAAGAATCCTGGTCACCAGCTCTTTGATGGACAAGTCCAAGTTTGGATCAACCGAAAATACTCGGTTCTGCCTGCCTACGAGAGGCTGTGCTGTGATGTACCTTCCATCCACACCAATCAAAACATATAGCAAGTCCTCCACAATCATGGATTCTTGAGAGGCTAATGGCAAAGTACCTGTTTTCAAAGAGAAGACAAAAAAGCAAACAATCAGAACATGCCATAGTACTACTTTATCATTCGTATTATTTTGATTGAAGACCTGAAGCTTAAAAGGAAGACATACAAAGAGAACAAAGATCACACGAAGCTGAACCAAGATACAAAGAAATACAACAGAATTAGGGTCAGCTCCAAAACCTTCTACCTTGCTTTCCAGGAAAAAAGAATCCTTTGGTCACTTATACTCAAAGTAAACCAGCCAGGCAGGGCTATACATCTGACACCTGTGACCAAGAAAACATCACTTGCACTACCAATCCTTTCACTGAAATGGGGTCAGTTATACTGGATCTGAGGAGTTCTAGTCTTGCTGACAATTCCCCCTACTTCCCCTCATTGAAATATTCAGTTTAAATACAGAACAAAGAAATGCTAACTCAGCAAAAGCTGCAGGTGAACCAGAAGTTACAATGTCTCTGAATGGTGCAGTCACCTACAACCTACAATGAAATATAAAGGACTCAATCTGAAATGTAATAAAGTATATCAGAGGACTGGATCAGACTGGCTACAGCACTCACTATGGCAAACCTTATCTAATGAAAGTAGGTTAACAGTCCCTCTCAGTTTGTAGGACTGTATGTGCTGGTGCAGCATTTGACAGTCATTTGACAGTCACTCACCAGTGATTACTGGACACTACTCACTTTGTTAATCCCTGGGGAAAAAAAATAAAAAAAAATTAACTGAAGATATGACTGAGAGTCTCAGTCACGTATGATTCAAAAGCCTCAAATAAAAGCATGTAAAATGTATGCATCAGGCATGATTAAAACTCCCATGCAGCTAAAAGAACCACCTGACAACAAATTCAAATGCCGCTATTCAAATCAGCATCTCAAAGAAAGAAGAAAGACAAAAGATCTATGTGCAGCAAAACCATACTGGCCTTTTCCAAACTTTGACAGAACAAATGGTTCTGAGGTTGCTAGGAATATACCCTTCAAGGACGTCCCAAGATGACCCAGCAGAAACACAATGGTGGATTTATTTATGTGTCACTATTTAGGGGCACTTCCAGGAATGAGACTACTGTTGTCATGTTCCACACAGTCCAAATTCACATTAGAAAGAAACTACAGGTTTCCTGCAGGAGTTCTATACACAGCTCTGCTTAAAGCTATAACACAACAGGGTAAGATTGGTCCCTTGCAGCTCCGGCTAGAAACAAGAGCAAATCAGGCAGGTTGTGTCTTCTTGGAGAAGAGACTGAGCTGGATGGATTAATGAAGGCTCCCTTGACAGGTACAACTACAGATTTTAAAGCTGAGAATAGAGATATGATTCTCCTACAGTAGTATTTTATGGAAGCTGTGACTCAATAGAAAAAGGACTGGGAAAATGCAAAACAGATTAGATTGTGTGGTTTAACAACAGGGATGGAATTCAGCACAGGAGAAGCACTGAAGAAAGTAAGTTTGTTGGTAGCTTTGTTTGTTTGTTTGGCGTTTTTTTTGGAACCCTGGTCTTCATCCGCAGGGTCCAAGGAGCCATGTTTTGCTTTCATCCTGAGTGTGATGAAATCTGAATGGCACTTCTGAATGGAACATAATATGTTAAAGTAACTTTCCCTATGTATCACATACCTATAGGTACCGTTGTGTCAGTGCTGAAACTGGTGCCAATTAAGAAGTCGCCAATAAGTGCAGGTCTCTCATATACCCAGGATGGAAATACCGGAACAGGCTGACCTGAATTTTTCTTGTTTTGCTTATCTCGGAGCACTTTTCGTGTAAGCTCAAGAGGCTGTTGGGAAAAGAGAGAGGGAGAGAGAGAAGGAAAAAGAGACATGTTCAGAAGTGCAAGAAATTTTGAATTTTAAGCAGAAATTAACTGAAGCTGATACCTTGAGAACAGAAAATAGAATAACTGATGTTACAGTAGCACAGCGCAGGATTTGGTCCATCAGTACCATCTAGTCTATTGGTCTCAGTGATGCAGAAATGATTTTTTATACAGTTGGCCTTCTTTTTCTTGGAGGATACATCAAATAATGCCTCCCCACCAGCCTCGGTGTTGTGGCACAGATATGGGAGCAGAATGGGGACATGCACAAGCACCAGGAAATCTTATTAGTTTACAAAGTGCACCACAAAAAAAGCCAGCAAACTACTTGCAGAAGCTGTAAGCGGTAACATCTTATTCCAGGAGCACTTGCAGACTGGTAAACGAACACTTCTGAACTCAGTTTCTACAGAGTGCCCATTGAGCAGCTGCATCTGAAATGCAATCCCAGTAATCCACTGGTGGAAAATTATGGTGTTTTTACTCTGAATCAGAGTCAGTGAAGGAACTGAGAACTTAAAATGTCAAAAGTTTTCATCCCCAACTCTGGATATATGTCAGTAAAATAAATGGAGTGAAAGATTAATTCTCAGCTGTAGGGGCCTGCATGACATGTAACCTACATGAACATTTACACCCACAAGTGCACAAACATGGGGGACATGCTTATAAAAGCCATTTCAAACAACATCAGTTCTGCTAGTATTTGCTGCAGCCTCAGTGCTGGCATAACCCTGGTGCAAGGTCCTCAGACCCGAGAAGCACCAGATTCATAGCCTTGCAGAACATCCTATCTGCCTGGGAGCCTCTCTGCAGTGACAGCTGTGCCTCTGGATTTCTCTGCCATCTCTACAACAGCTCATACAGCACCTCTGGACAGAAGAGGTCTTCTCCAGCAAGCTTCAACTCAGAGGTATTGAATTTAGGAAAAAAAAAAAGTTTGATGCTTGGATTAAGCTGGAATTCTGGAACACCAGGAAAAAAGACAGATGAGGTCCAAACATTTCTATACATATTCTCAGGATAGTAAGAGTTGACAGAAGACCTTTTTTCTCCACAGAGGAGCAGCAGCCATAGGCTAGGCCAGCAGGGAGATGCAGGATCTCACTCCTGGAGGGACAAAATGACAGCCACCCTCACTTAGTGCAGCTGACAATTCTGTGAGAGAGCGGCTGAGATATTTCTGCTATGTGAGTTGATATGGTCACAATGACCCAATGACCCTGAGCATCAGACCTTTTATGAGAGTTTCAGCTCTGTAAGCCTCAGGAAGGCATGAACAGAGCAGCAGAGAGACATAAATATTTTCAATTGGCTTACATTGCCATTTCATTTCCTTTGGTTGTGGAGTCATATCTGTGCTTCAAAGGAAAAGCATGCATGGGAAACCAACTTGTAATTGAACTATACATCCTAGAGAACACTGCTTAGTCTTCTCTCCTCTTATAGCAAGTCCACACATAAATCCTATTAAAAACATCAGTTATCCTACTGGAAATTTGTCTTTCCTTCATGATCTAAATCAACCACTTGACTCAAAACATCTGTGGATTTAGATGAGTCAAGCAAACAGTCTGTGGAGACATGCATTTCACAAATATCAGTGGAAAAAGACCAGCTTAACACTGCCTGACAGAGGACGGGGTTTGCACTCCCCATCATCACATGCACTCAAAGCCCTTAAAGCTGAGAGACCCTGTAGGCATCCCCAAACACTGAACATGGAGTCCCCCTACAGAGCGAGCACCTGAGTATTCAAATCCCATCAATACGAACAGACAACACACACAATACAGACACAGCAATGTCTCCACAGACCTCAGGCAAAGAGCTGCTGTGGCACAGACTGCAGACTGAAAAGACCCTGGGATGTGTTTTCTGAGTGTTCACAAGCAGGCCTACATCTCAGAAACATTCAGAGCCTAAAGGTTTGTCCCTTGATAGATTTTATTGAATAGTCAGCCAGAAGGCAAAACAGAAACATAACCAGAACTCTGAGAAGAATGAGAATCACAAAATTTTAAATGGAAGAATTTGCACATATTGACCAGTTACTCACTACAGACCTCTGAGCCCCCATTCTTCTTCTTCTTCTCCCCACATATCGCCTTTGCTTCTGTCCAAATAACTGTTCATACTATTGCTCCTGTGCCTTCTGCAGCCAAAATGCCTAAGCATAGCTAGGACATGGTTATTTATATAACTGATTATAGGAAAAAATGATGATTGGATTTAAGTAATAATAATCATCCCTTTGAACTTTCTGGCCTACTGATAAACATTTGCCTATCTGTTTTCTAAGCCTGTGTCTTACAATTATACAGTTTACTTTTACAGTTGTTTCATTTGTTTGTTTTTTCCCTTTTTCTCTTTGACTGGGATCAGTTTGAAGCATTTATTACAGGAAGACTCATTCAAATAGCTCAGCAGAAAGAATGTCTGTGCCCACTTGTGGAATGATTATGTGAGGCATTGCACCCACACATCTGGGAGAGCAGAATTTTCAGCAAGGATGGGACAAGTTATAAAGGCTGCTGGGCTCCTGAGTAAGCACTACTACAGGCAGAAAAGGAAATGCCTGCACAGGTTAAAGAGGTGGTTTGAAATGGGAAAGTGAAATTATATTAATCCCAACCACTAAGGACTGCTGTGACCTAAAACCAACTCACCTTTACTGACTTAAATAGAAAAGGCCACTTTTATGAAGAGCAGCACAAAGATTTAATATAATTTGACTAACACACCTTGAGAGAGAATTTATATTATCTGTATGGATAGGAACATTTTTAATTCCACTAGACAATAAAAGTTAAGAAAGAGCACAGCTACATGCAAGCGGTAGGGAAAGATCTCGTGCCCAAAGCTAGGGAAGAGACTAGGCTAGTACCTGCTGTACACTGGAGTTGGCTGTGACACTGCCTAGCTGCTTGCGTAGATCCTCAAGCTCCTGCAGAGATATCTTGGAAGTAGATGAGGAAATGGAAAAATTTGTGCTGCCACTGGTTGCTGCATTTGCTGCAAGTTCCGCTCTTTCTTTAGCATTTTGTTGCAAATACTGGAGTGTCTGTACATGCACAAAAAAATAAGAGACTTAGTGAATACCGGTCAACATGTAATAAAGCAAAAAACATCTGATCATAAGATGGTTATGCTGCATCAGACCACGGGTCTTCACATCCCAGTATAATGTCTTAAAGTGGTCTACATCAAGAGGAGTGTAATTCTCAGTAATGCTTTAATGTAAATGTTAGAACTCGTTATATTTAACAGAAAATGCTAGAATTGGTTGTGTTCTGTTGATTTCAATGCATTTCACTTAACATTATAATCAGAAAGTGTGTGCACTTAAGACCACTCCATTGCTACTACTTCTGAATACTTACAACAAACTCAGTTCTAACACAGAAACAAACCTCTTTATCTTCTGTGAGCTTTGACAGTAGATATACTAAAGAATCTAGATGTCTTGTATTTTTAGACTTCAGCTCATCATACTTCTTTAAAAAATCTTCAGGTGTTCGAGAAAATTCTGCTATTTTAACCTGTAAAACACCACATTAATATTAAATGTTTAACAGACATTATCATCACAGCATTCAAGGGAGAAGAATTATGCAAGGATGGAGACAAGGTGCAGGCTACTACTGGCTCCAGAGTACTTCAGGGAATAGGCTTTGGACTGAATGATATAGCATTGGCTTCCTACTAATAATTACAACAGAGATGTGGGAGGGTCCTAGCACTTCAGGTGATGGCCATGGTACTGCAGGAGTACAAAGATTAAGGAAAGCACAAGATCTGTAGCAGAACTGACTTTGCACATGCACAGTCTAAAGCAATACAGTTTTGTATCAGCAGCTTTAAGGCATTTGGCACAGACAAAGCCACATCTGGATACCAAGTCCTCTTTGGGGGCTTCACTAACAAGACAGATAGAAACAAAAAGGATTGAACCCAGAGCAGGAGCATGGAGATGGCAGGGCACGCTGCACATTGCTCACAGAGGGGTTGCAGACTCTGCCATGAGAGGAACAACAAAAGCACAGGAGGCACTGACACAAACTGCACCAAAGAAAGCCCAAGCTGTCCCTGGGGTGCTTCACTGAGAGAGCATTGCTGCCCTGGGATGTGGCCTAGGGAAACGGAGGAATCTCTTGAAGGTATTCAAAATACAGCTAAGCAATCTGCTGTGGCTGAAATGTTGTCCCTGCTATGAGCAAAGGGTTGGACTATGGATTCCAGCAGTGCCACCTCCTCCTCCTCCTCTAGCCTTTCCACATTTCAATGAACTGTAGCAGTAACGTAAATGATGCGTAAGACTGGAGCACAATGGCCATGGAAGTATGCCGGGTCATGAGAGTGTCAGGCTTTAAATTCCTGGTACCATGGGCGAGTACACAGAAAGAAAGTTAGATATTGTTCAGACAATCACATTTCATATGATTACTATTTTTCATTTGTTTTATTTCTAAAGGGAACAACCCCTCTAATTACAATTTGAAACAACCATCATAGGCACAAAATAAGCTCCTTTTAATTTTTCTCCCAGTTTTAACAAACCTCACGTTCTTTCACTGGTCCCTCCAAGATGCAAGGATTTTTTTTACCTTTTTTTTTCTGATGAAATCTTTCCTATTCTAAGTTGAAAATCAAGACTCCAGATGATGTTATACACAAAGAAATCACACTGAAGAGTTTATGCCAAGTTTCTCCATAAGATGTCTTGTCTTCTTGGAGCCAGCAGCTTATAGAATCATAGAATCATTAAGGCTGGAAAAGACCCCCAAAATCATCCGGTCCAACCATCCCCCTACCACCAGTGTTACCCAC
This sequence comes from Heteronetta atricapilla, assembly GCA_011075105.1. Classification (NCBI taxonomy): domain Eukaryota; kingdom Metazoa; phylum Chordata; class Aves; order Anseriformes; family Anatidae; genus Heteronetta; species Heteronetta atricapilla. The sequence continues at coordinate 111,834 of CM021736.1, forward strand.
TAAACCATGTCCCTAGACACCACGTCCAACCTTTCCTTAAACACCCCCAGGGACGGTGACTCTACCACCTCCCTGGGCAACCCATTGCAATGCCCTTCACCAGCTTTGTAGCCCTTCTCTGGACATGCTCCAGGGCCTCAATGTCCTTGTACTGAGGGGCCCAAAGCTGAACACAGTACTCGAGGTGTGGCCTCACCAGAGCAGAGTACAGGAGGATGATCACCTCCCTGGTCCTGCTGGCTGCACTACTCCTGCCACAAGCCAGGATGCCGTTGGCCTCCTTGGCCACCTGGGCACGCTGCCAGCTCATGTTCAGGTGAGCATCAACCAACACTCCCAGGTCCTTTTCCTCTGCACAGCTTTCCAGCCAACCTCTCCCATGCCTGTAGTGTTATATGGGGTTGTTGTGACCAAAGTACAGGACCTGGCATTTAGCCATGTTGAACGTTATCCCCTTGGCCTCTGCCCATTCTGTCCAAGTCCCTCTGCAGGGCCTTCCTACCCTCTGGCAGACCGACACTTCCCCACAATTTGGTGTCATCTGCAAACTTACTGAGGGTGCACTCAATTCCCACAGCCAAGTCATCAGTAAAGATATTAAAGGGGAAGGGCCCTGACGCTAACCACTGGAGAATTCCACTGGTCACCACTGGTCAACAGCTGAATTTCACTCCATTCATCACCACTCTTTGGGCCCGGCCATTTAGCCAGTTTTTAGCCCAGCAAAGAGTGTACTTGTCCAAGCCGTGGTCTGCCAGCTTCTCCAGGAGAATACTGTGGGAGACCATGTCACTTTTAGCAGCAATTGCTAAGGAAGAACAATGCTTCAGCAGATCTGCCCGCGAGACTTTAAGCACATCTCAGCTGTGACTACAGCACACCACTTACCTTAGCACTGTGTGCAGAGACAGTGGTGGTAACATACGGCGTGCGGTTCTTCTGTAGAAGATCGATGTACACTTCGGCTCCTTCCCCTCCATGAACACGCAGCAGGCTGAGCAGCTCGTTGACATCGTGGTGGATGCGGAACTCGCTCATATTCCTGCCCGAAGTTACAAATTGCATGGTGCACAGAAAAGCAGTGAAATATTATTTTGCTTCTACATATGGAAACGTAATCACACAAGCAAGATTTCCTAACTTTATTATGAGCCCACGTGGGGGACATTTAATTGGAACAAAGAAATACATGTAAGGGGAGAAAGCAAGCAAAACTGCAACTCTGGCCTGGTTTAACTCTGCTTACTTTAGATGCAGGTGAGCCAGCAGAAGAGTTTTCATTGTGGAAGTGACACTAGTTGCCAAGTTACTGCCTCTTTACAAGAAGAGCTGGCATACTGAGCTCATGAGAACATACTGCAGACACAGCCAAAACTGTCTATGCCCCCATTGCTTCTGGAGTTACTCAGCGGCAGCTCTTCCACGCTGAAGGGTCTTTACATTCTACTGCCCTTTATTACAAAGGGATGAATGCGAAATTAACCGCTAAAGTCTGCAGTTACGACGGCCACAAGTAAAACAGCAGGATAGAACAATCAGCGAGGGGTTTGACACCACAAGCCTTACACGTGCTGAGCATCAAGAGCATGGACGTGCTTTTGGCTTGCCAAAAACAAATAGAAAAAGAAAAAGAAAAAAGGAAAAAAAAAAAAGAGAAAAAAAAAGGAAAAAAAAGATAAAAAAGAAAATAAAATAATATAAAAAAATAAAAAAGAAAAAAGAAAGAAAACCGTTTGGAGCGGCTGTCTGAAGGCCCCAGCGAGAGACTCCGCCCGGCGAGGAGCCAGCGAGCGGGGGATCCCCGCCCCGAGATCAGCCCCGAGCAGCAGCTCCGCTCCCCCCCGGCCGCCGCCGCCGTGCCCCCTCCCGCCCATCAGTCCCCCGTCCTCACCCCGCGGCTCCGACCGCCTCCGCTAGCCCCAGCCCGCCACGGGACTCAGCCCGGAAACTTCCACCGCCTCCCCACGGAAGCGCTGCTGGCGCCTGCGCGCTGCCCGACCCGGACCTATGGCGCTGCTCCGCTGCCAGCGGGAGCTGCCTCCGCCGCGGCCGCCCTTCTCCTTTGCCCCACGCCGCGTTCGCCTGGGCCCGCAGCACCCGCTGCTGGAGGTGAGGCGGAGCGGGGCGGGGCGGGGCGGGTGGCAGCGGCGCGGCCGCGGGCAGCCCCCAGCTCGCCTCTCCTCTTGCAGGATGGCGATGTGCAGAGGCACCTCTACCTGCGGGACGCCCTCACGGGCCGGGCCGAGGAGGCGGAGAGACCCAGGTTCGGTGCTGGGGTTGTAGCAGCCGACAAGGGACCCCCATGAGCGGCACCGTTACGGTCCTAACTCCGTCGCGTCTTTCGTATGGTTTGCGGATTGTTCACGAAAAAAGTCATCGAATACCCCGAGCTGGCAGGGACCCGCAAGGATCACCGAGCCCAGCTCCTGGCTCCACACAGCACTACTCAAACCCCAAATCCTGTGTCTGAGAGTGTTGTCCAAACGCTCCTTGAGCTCTGTCAGGCTCAGTGCCGTGCCCAGTCCCTGGGGTGCCTGTCCCAGTGCCTGACCACCCTCTGTGTGCAGAACCTTTCCCTAACACCAGCCTGACCCTCCCCTGTCCCTGCTCCCTGCCGTTCCCTCGGGTCCTGTTGCTGTCTCCAGAGAGCAGAGCTCAGCGTCTGCCCCTCCGCTCCCTGTGAGGGAGCTGCAGGCCGCAATTTTTATTCTCCCCTTTCTTCTTAAGAAGGCCACAGTTAAATAAAATATTCTAAAGAGATACATGCAGCTTACATTAAAGCACTAATTTATATATTGAGTATGGCTGTAACATACTGTTGACATCCTAATTTCCTCGTAGGGTATCAGAATTCTGTTGTCACATTTCTGGGTGCTCCCAGGTCTTTGACACCCTGGAGGGCTATGAGCACCACTACAACACACTGCACAGAAATGTCTGCTCCTTCTGCAAGCACTCCTTTCCTTCAGGGCATCTCTTGGATATCCACATCTTGGAGTGGCATGACTCACTCTTCCAGATAATGGCCGAGAAACAGAACATGGTGAGTCTTCCACTGGATGAGTCCTGCGGAAGTGGCAGTTGTCCTGTGTGTGGCGGGATGCTGGCAAGGCAGTAAGAGTGGGAAAGCCACATTTTCTTCTATTTTTGCTCCATTCAGACATTATGAAGGAGCAGGGAAACCCACCAAAATGATCCTGTACCCCCCCCCCCCATAGGTTGCCTTTGCCAGTGATGTCCTTTTTTCCTGGCTTTCAGTACAAGTGCTTGGTAGAAGGCTGTACAGAGAAATTCAAGAGCAGCAAAGACAGAAAGGATCACTTGGTCACCGTTCACCTTTATCCTGCTGACTTCCGATTTGGTAGACCAAAGAAAATGAAAAGGTAACTGCTGAATTGCAATATCACAACTGGCTTTCCCATGTAGAGGTGGTATTGTGCTTCTCTGCTGGTTTGCTCCCTTTTCCAGAGTAAGCAAGTTTTTATCTTATAAGACTCAGAAATTAAGTTTTCTGCCTTATCTTAATGTTGCAGTGTGTCTGAGTTCTGTCATGCTTTCTTGAGTTAAAATGCAAAGTCCAACATCTCTCTGCGTCACCTTTTGCATGTTTCCTGCTTTATCTGCAACTCTTTGTGATATTCCACTCCCGAAAAGTGTGAGTAGAGCATAGGGAGCCTTTGTAAATTTAGTGGATGGTTTTCCCAGCTGGCTGCTCATTTCGAGCGCTGCATTTACTACAGGGATTAATACAGGGACTGATATTGCTTAAAACCATCATCAGTGACCTGTATGATGGGATGGAGAGAAAATTCCTTTCCTGCCATGGGGGTGCAGCCATGTTACGGGTGCCCAAAAGGACAGGGAGCCTGGGTCTATGGAGTCTTTCAATGCTTGCTTGGGTGATCTGCTCCAATCATACAGTAAATCCTGTTTGAGGCAGAGGATTGGACTAAAGGCCTTCAGAGATCCTGTCCAACCTAAGCTGGGAATCAAGCCTGTGAATAAGTTATGCTTTCTGGATAGAAGAATAAAATTTAGGGACTAAGCTGTGTGCTATAACGCAGCAGTGCTAAATACTTTTGCTCATCTCTCAAGCAGCTTTATGGCTTCTGTGGGTGTTTTGTGCAGCCAAATGTCTTTCATGCAATAACTCACAAAAGTCTGATTTGACCTGCTTTATAACTTCATCATGAAATACCTTTTGTTTCCTTTGCTCTGGGCTCACATGGCATCTTCTGAGAAAGGATACAAAATTTTGTCTCTGCAGTGGCACCAAGCACATGAGCTGTCCCATGCAGCAGGATGCAAGTGTGCCAATGGATGTCAGCATGGAGACTTTGGAGCAATTCCAAGTGGACCCCATGGAAGTAGGGCCCAGTGAGAGCATGGAGATCCCTCAGCCTGCAGCCAGCCCCAGCCCCTCAGTGCCAGTGAAACGACTCTATAAATCCAGGTATGTACCACTTGCTTTCACAGGCAAAAATTTCCTGGGTTGGGACAGTACCATTTAATTTCATAGTGCAACACAGCTCAGGGTGTCTCTGTATTGAAGATAAAAGAGGTAATATTTCTATTTATTTTTAAAAGCCCTTTTTAAAAAAAGAGAAAAGCATAAGGAATAAAAAGTGTGTGTATGCTGTGCAAGCCTTATTAGCAAGTTGTTTCTGTTACTCTGCCAGCCCATGATCTCTTCCCAGAGTACTGCAGAATGGCAGTCTGAAGGTAATTCTGTTGGAGTCTAAGCCCTAAAGTATTCAAACAAGTTTCCGTCGTGCTTTGTAGCACTTTCCCATCCTAGTTGACTCTGGGCCAAGCTGTTGTGTTCGGCTGTAGCTTTCTGGGCTTCCATGCAGTCACAGGACAAGGTATAACTAAAGTAGGTGAACACCCTACTTACCTTTTCCAAGGCCAGATCAGCATTGCTGTGTTTTCTGTTTTTTAGATAAAAGCATTACAGAAAATTAAATCTGAACAGCCTAATACTGCCTTGACTTTTGGAATCATCTTTATCACTTACTGTAAAACCTACACACAGTAGCAGCATGTGATGTGATCCAAAGATCACTGAAGCAGCATGTCACCCTCTTCCCAGCACCTGGATTATTGACATTTTAGCGACAGTGTTAATGGTCAATATACTTCAAGTATCCTGGTCTCAGCACCAATAGTTCCAGGTTTTCCTTATGCTATTCCAGCTATCAAAGGGATACTTTGCTGCATCTGACACAGGCTCACAGTCTGGAAGAAACGTGGTGCGCCCACAACTGTGCCAGAGTGCCGCACAAGGACCTCAATTCCCTCACACTTTAATTGGCATTTGCACTTTGCTTTGTCTGTAAAATTATGCTGTTTCACAACTCTAAGTTGTGAAACCATGTCTGAAAGTGCTCACCAACATGCTACGGTGTACTGGGTCTGCTTTTGACAGTAGCATGTAATAGTCTATGTGACATAAAACTGTTGTTTTACATCTCCATGGGGTTAAGGTGATGCTAAGTAGCTGACAGAGTGACATTTTAAACTCGACTGCTTTTTTAGGAGTAACAGGTTATATAAGGAATGAAGAAAAGCTATCTTTAATTTGACGTGATGCTCCTGATCCTAAGAGATGTTGCTGAAAGGCCTCACTTTTACTCTTGCTTCTGCTCTTTGCAATCATACAACTCCACAAAAAAAAACCACACTCTAACTGCCCAGTGGCATATTACATTTTGTAACAGCTTGTACCTGCTTGTGAATAGAGAGGAGAGCCCTCCAGCACCTAAATGAAATGTGCAGAATAAATGGACAAGAAGACAGTACTTCCCCCTGTTTTCCTGTGTTCCCCCCCTATTTTGAAATAGGCTTTGGAGATTTAGAAATTTTGCTTTGGTGTCTGTGATACCTTGCTCTTCCTATCCTGGGTGCTGGAAATCACACAAGGCATAAAACATCCCAGTGATCCTGTGGGAGGTGGGGTGTTAAGGGATGAGTATGGGTGTTGGGAAATGTATGGCTATAAGCATACTGAGAGCTTGTCCAAGGAAATCAGTGTGCAGCCAGACCTTTGCACTAGCAACTTGTATCCTACAGAGTTCCTGCAGTGCTTAATGAGCTGGCAAAAGCTAAAATAAGTGACTGTTTCTGCAAGACTTCCTAACACAGGCTGCAGCTGAGCCCTGTGCTTCAAGTCTTACTCTGTGCAGCAGTCAATTCTGCACTGATATCAAATAAAGATCACTTAACTCATTTAACTTCAGCATGATTGCCTTGCATTCTTGGGCTAAGCCAGCTTCTCATTTTAAAGCATGACTGTTCCTGGTAATTGAATGGTCACAGCAGGGCCTCTGCTGATATACAAAGAGCAAAGATCTCACAAATGCATGTTAACAGATGTCTCTCTTTCCAGGGTCCCATCCACAATTTGCTTTGGGCAAGGTGCCACCCGGGGATTCAAAGGCCCAAGGAAGAAAGTCTGAAGCACTGGAGATAGTCACAAGATGAAAAGACACCAGCTGCCACCACCAGCAAACATTATTGATGGTGCCATGGCCATGCAGGAATATTTGCAGTCACATGCAAGGATCCACTCCCTTAGAGGAAAGTGGAAAGGAGACAACAGGGGTTGTGCGGTTTGGGATGCATAAATATCTCAGGAGGTGCTTTGCTACAGTCCCTTTGTGTCTGTGTAGCTCATCCCTTTGAGAGGATTTCTGAGCAGAGCCGTGTTTATATTCATCCTCCATAAGCCACAAAGCTCTCTTCTCTGATGCCCCCAAAAGCAAACTACAGATAAATTTGTCTGCCTCTGTGCTGCTGAGTTGTTGTGTCTTAGCAGCAGCAGGACTCCTCTGGGTAGCAGCAGCTTTCTAGACATACCTTGCCTGATCTTGGTAAATGATTTTCTGAACTCCAGACAGTCACAAGAATCGCACAAACTTAATCACTGCCAAAAATGCAGCAGGGGTAACACAGAGAAACATCCCGCTGTATGCCCTCTGCTTCTAGGAAGCCCTGCATCCTCCTAGCCCCATCAGCTGGCCTGCTGGAAAAGTATCACACTTCCCTACCAGCCTTACTCACCCACAGATGAGGACTGTATTTGTATGGAGCAGTGCCTGAGAAGGGCTGTTGGAGTGGCTTAGGGCTGCACTGCTCTTGAGTGAAACCATGCATGCAGAAAAAACATTATATTTGCCATACCTGTATCTTCTGCAATCTTCCCTTAAGTGTAATGAGCAATGTCTGAAAGCCCCTAGATAACAAGGCACAACACTCACAGTCTAGCTTACTTTTTCACATTTTCTAGCAGCGTTATCGAAAGATCATGGTGCAAACAGCCCTCTTGACAGCGTATGGACATGGGGTGGGGTGAACTTAGGTTTCTTGTCACCAGTTGCTAGCAAAAAGTTCTAGCCTGCAAGAGAGCACCGCAACGTGGAGGTGAGAGTAAAGGCACTATCTTGCAATGCAGGTGGAGTCAGAAAGACGGAGTCAGGAAGGAACCTTTGGCCTTTGCCCCAAATAACCCCAAAATCAATTGATGATGGAGATTATTTTTCCATTCATAAAGAAAAATAAAATAATCACAGGAGGTTGCTGGTATGCCATTTATCCAAGAAGCTTAGGATCTGTAAATGTTTTTTTTCCCTCTCCTCTCTAGAAGGAAGGGCAAAAAAAGGCTTTGAAAACTCCTTGCAAATAGGAGCAGAGAGCAATTTTTATAGGGACATAAGTGATTTCCTTGTGAGTTTTAAAATGTTTAATTCTGTTTAAAACAGCTGGTTTGTCCAGCTGTAATCCTTGCTCCTCAGCTACAGCAGTTGCTGGCCAACAAACCAACTGGAGCTGAGTAGAGTGGAGGGTTGGAGGGAAATGTGGAAAGGGAGGGCAGGAAAAGAGTGAAGGCTGTGCAGAGGGAAGCACAGGTGCTGGGAGGGATAAATGGGATGGAGGATATTACAGAAGGAGGGATGCCACCCCACATCTGGTGCTTGCCAACACCCACAACTTCAGCAATGCAGCAAGCACCATGCATTGCCCTGGGACCTCCAGTAGCAGAGGCAGGCCATCAAAAAAAAGCACGTCCCAAAGCAGGAAGGCCCTAATGAGATATTTCTGTGCTGAGATAACTGAAAATGTTAAGTCCCTGAGCCTGCAGGCTCAGGTGCACTGAGGTATGAAGATCACACGGGAGAAACCAAGTCTGCTGCTCAGTGCTCCCCCTTGTAAGCTCTGAAAGCTCTGTAAGCTCCCCATTGAAGCTCTGAAGCTTCCATCTGGAAACATATTTCTTAATTTTTCCCAGACTCTTTAAGTGTCTGAGTGTCCACCATTGGTCTTAAAAAAATAAGTAAAAGTCATAATCACAGACTCTGAGCTCATTGATGCCTCTTTTTGGGGGATCAGCTTTTTGCAGAGTCCGTGGGCCAGCCTTTCCTGGGTGTTTCATGCTGTTGAGAAAACTTTATTTCAAGCATGGAAGTTAAGGGCATGTGCTGTGACCCCTGCTTTGCTTTGGCATCCCTGGCACGTCTCCAGTGCCATACTACCCTGTGGCCGGTGGCTCTTGGAGCTTGGTTCTTCCATCCCTTGTCCCCAGCTCACTCCTCCCTGTAAGTGCTGCTGCTGTGGCTGCCAGGCCTGCAGGGCTGGCTCTAGTCACTGGAGCCATCAGTGGACTTCGGATGTGGGCAGGTGCCACCCTGAGGTCCTGCAGCCTTCAAAGATGGTGATCTTTCCAGCTCCCCCTACTTTGCCAGCCTGGGAGCCCTGTGCTGCTGAAGACAGGTGTTGTGAGGCCCCAGCTGCAGTTCAGGAGCAGCCAGCACAGGAAGGACCTGTCGGAGAGGGTCCAGAGGAAGCCACAAGGATGATCAAGGGGCTGGAGCACTTATTGTGAAGACAGGCTGAGGGAGCTGGGATTGTTCAGCCTGGAGTAGAAAAGGCTCCAAAGAGGCTCCATTCCAGTGCCTAAAGGGGGATACAGGAAAGCTGGAGAGGGGCTCTTGTCAGGGGGTGTAGTGATAGGACAAGGGGGGATGGCTTTAAACTAAGCATAGGTTTAGGTTAGACATTAGGAAGAAATTCTTCACTGTGAGGGTGGGAAGACACTGTCCCAGGCTGCCCAGAGAAGCTGTGGATGCCCCATCCTGGCAGTGCCCAAGGCCAGGTTGGATGTGGCTCTGGGCAACCTCAGTCTAATAGGAGGTGACTCTGGCCATGGCAGTGGTTGGAACCGGATGGGCTTTAAGTTTCATTCCAACCCACACCATTCTGTGATTCTATTCTATGAATCTTGGAGGTGCTGTCTCTGGCTCCAGCACTGCCCAAATCCAGCAGTGCAGGAAGAGGTGGTTGAGCAGCTTTGGCTTACTGCAGAAGTTTTCTGTCCCAGGAAAGGAAAGCAAAACAAAACAAAAACCCAATGAAGAAAAAGACAGCCAGCTCTAGGCTGTTTCCTCCCAGTTATTCTGCCTCATTCACAAGCTGTGCCCGAGGGTCAGAGCAGAGGACAAGCCCCAGATTCACCACTTCCACCCAATGCACTAAAATGGCAGGATTGCCTGCTGCTTACATGCTACTGGCGCCCACCAGCACCATCCTGCTGCAACAGGTGGAAGATGGCACCAAAATCTCACTGGGATTCAGGCACAAGGTGAGCAGGAAGCTTTGTCACGTGCAAGAGGTGCTGCTGAGGAAATGACCACACACTCGCAGCCTCATGCGCTGCTCCAGGCCCCAGCAGCTGCTAGCTCAACCATTACCATGGCAGCAGTCCTAGCAGTGCTGTAGACACTGAAGCCATGCGCAGCATTTGGAATAACATGGACAAAATGCAGCATGTCCACCATCACCTCCCTGGGGCTTTGGGTGCGAGCCACAAAACACAGGCCCACACCGCACCACTGTGTGCTGAGACAGACCATCAATGCCCTGCTAGTGGCCAATTCCTTTCTTAAAACACCAATGATGCCCTTCTGTACTGCTTGCCCAGTAGTGCACAGCGGGGTGCAGCTGCAGTCGTGCATGAAGTGCATGTATCCCAGTGTACGGCAGGGTGTAGGTGCAGCAGTTCAGGGCAGAGTACGCTGGCACTGCTTCCCCATGGATCACCAGGGAACACGTGGCTGCACCGCACCTGAGAACGAAGTGCAGGACAAAGGCCAGGCACGGGCAGAGGCAGCCATGGCTCTGTGCGGCACGGCTGTCCTGCTGGGCACCGCTCTCCTCCTGCTGGCCCCCAGGGGCACCCAGGTGAGCCTGAGCCTCTGCGGTGCAAAGAACCCTGATGCGAGGAGCCACTGCCCTCATGCATGCCCCCCTCTCTCCTGCAGGCACTCGGCGGCCCCATTGGGGAGGATGTGGACATGGAGCTGGATCTGGTGAAGGAAATGTAAGAAATACCATGGCACCGCTGTTCAGGGGGGTGGTGGTGGATCTGGCTGGGAAAAGTGGCAGGCAAAACACCCCCAAGCATAAGGCACCTCGGGGGAAATGCATTGCTCTTGCTGCATGCGATTTGCCTGCCCTGCTGCCCCATGTGCTGCCTTTGCTCTCCTTTCCAGCCTCCTGGGTAGAAGAGCGGTGGAGCCACCAGAGGAAGGTAAATGGGCCAAGGATGTTGGAGCAAGTAGGATGGTCTGCCCTAGCAGCACCTGGGCCCTGTGCCACTGCCTTGGCCACTTATAACCCCTGTTCCCCCCTGCAGGGTCACCCCAAGTCCAGGTGGGACCGGAGGAGGACCGTGACCACCTCTACCACTCTGTGGTGGAGGCTGAGGCTGAGGAGCCTGCTGACCTCAGGGAACCCCTGGCTCTGTCCATGGAGGTGCAGAATGGCCCTGAGAAGGACCGTGACCACCTCTACCATGGCTGAGTGGGGCTGTGGCCCTGCCCGGGCTGCAGATGAGAGGCTCTTCCCTTGCCAGTGGCCCCCCAGTAAACCCTCTCTGCACTCCTTATTCTGGTTGTCTCCTCGTTTCTGCCAGGAGCACAGTTCTACAGTTCTGTATCATCTGGGGGTGTTTAAGAAAAGGTTGCATGTGGTACTTAGGGACATGGGTTTGGTGGGTAATATTGGCAGTAGTGGGACAGCTGGATCAGATGATCATGGAGGTCTTTTCCAACCGAAATGATCCTATGATTCTGTACCGCAGCACAGCCCCAAAATTCTCAGCTTTGGGGAACCTTGACAGGCTGGGGGAAGCTCAGCCCATCACCCTGGTGCGGTGTGGGGATCTCAGCAAACCCCAACACTTACCAGCTTGGACAGGCCCCTGCTTGCCTACCAGCAAGGACACCGATGCTGCAACAGCACCAGGAAAGCCTTTTAATAGTGATGTCGAGCTCCCTGATGGGGATCGCCTTGCCCATTGCAGAGGTAATCAGGGTGATACGGTGCTGGGAACAGGGTGTACACCCAGCTGAGGCACATGGGTGACAAACAGCAGCTGACACCCATGCCATTTCAGCTCAGCTGTCAGTGAAGTTCGCTTTGCGCTTTTCCACAAACGCCGTCATCCCTTCCTTGCGGTCATCCTAGCGGAAGAGTAGAGGCTGGGAGGTGGGAGGCCATGGCCCTGCTCCACCCGCACAATGCACCCAGGGCCAGCCCCACACTCACGGTGGCAAAGGTGGCATAGAAGAGCCGCTTCTCTGTCTTGTTCCCCTCTGCCAGTGTTGTCTCAAAGGCTGGGACAGGGGGAGAAGATGGGGACACCGTGCAGCCAGCACTTCCCATGGTGCCCCCTACCCCCCCCCCAAAAAAAAATCATACCAGCGTTGACAGATTCCTTTGCCATAGCCACCACCAGCTTGGAGTTGCCGGCGATCTTCTCAGCACAGCTGATGGCTGCGTCCAGCAGCTTGTCCACAGGGAAGACCTTGCTAACGAGACCTAAGGGACAAGTAGGGAACTGGCAGCAGGGTCATGGGGGTGTGGCTGTGATGTTGGCCTCGCCCACATCCTTACCTGCTGCCTTGGCCTCTTCTGCTGAGATCCGCTCCCCAGTGAGCACCATCTCCATGGCCAGTGACTTCCCCACTGCCCTGGTCAGCCTCTGCGTCCCGCCAGCCCCTGGGGAAGGGGTGATGGGCACAGTGGGTGGGGACCCCCAGCTATCCCTGCCCTATTGAGGGGGCTGTGCAACCTGTGCTCACCTGGGATCGTCCCCAGCAGGATTTCGGGCTGCCCGAACTGCGCTGTCTCCCCAGCGTAGATGATGTCACACATCATGGCCAGCTCACACCCGCCACCCAGCTGGCCACACAGCAGGATTAGTGTGTGTGTGTGTGGGGGGGGGGGTGCACACAGGGACATGGGGACACTCACGGCATAGCCATTGACGGCAGCGATAGTAGGTTTCCGGACTGTGGCCATCCGGTCCCAGCCGGCCAGGAAGGCGCCGCTGTAGCACTGCTGGAAGCTTTTGCCCTGCATCTCCTTGATGTCGGCACCGGCTGCAACGGGAGCAGAGGCAGTTGGGTCACAGGGACCCCGAGGCGAGCACTGTGGGGAGGCGGGTGGCGGCGGTGCTACCTGCAAAGGCCTTGTCGCTGCCGGTGATGACGATGGCGCCCACCTGCGCGTCGGCCTCGAAGGCGTCTAGCGCCCGCCGCAGCTCCGCCATCAGCCCCTCGCAGAGAGCGTTCATCGCCTGCGGCCGCTGCAGCCGGATCAGGCCCACGCTGCCCTTGGTCCCTGCCTTCTGCACCTGCAGGAACTGAAAGGGGGGCCCTGCCCGCGGCCCGGTAACCGGTCACGCCGCCGTCAGCGGCAACCCCGCGCCCCCCCCGCTCCCAGCACCGTGCCGCCCGCCGCCATTTCAGAGCGACCTTCGCCGGGCGCGGCGCTCCTCGCCCCGCGGGACGCTCCCGGTGCCCGGAGCCCCGCCGCCCCGCTCACCGGCGCTGCTGCAGACCCGCGCCGCCGGCAGGGGCCTGCCTGGCGGGACGGAGACGGGGAGGGGCAGGCGGCGGCAAGCAGCGCCAGTGCGGAGGAGCGCGAACACAGCAGCCATTGCAGCGGAGCGCGGCGGCTGAGTGCGGCCGAGGCCACAACCCCCACCTCCGCGAAGCGCCCATTGGCTGGCGCGGCCCCGCCCCGCGGCGCGCCTCGGGGCTGGCGCGCGGCCCCGCCCCACGACGCGCGTGGGCGCGCACCGGCCCCTCCGCCCCGCTCCGCCCCCGCTCCCACCTCGAGGCACGGCCGGAGCGGAACGGAACCGGCTGCGGCCCCGGTCTCGGTGAGCGCGGGGCGTCGACGGGAGCGATCGCGCGTGTGCGTGGAAGCTAGCGGCCGCGGTGGTGCACGCCGGCGACGCGCGGGGGGGAAGGAGTGGGGAGCGCGCACCCGCGGCTGTCATTTGGGCGCGGGCACGCGGCCCGCACGGCGGTGCCATCAGCCTCCCCTCGGGGCCGAGCAGGAACTCGCACGTGGGCGTGCTGGAGGGTGCGTGCTTGCAAGGGCAGTGTGGACACGTGGGAGCACCCGAGACTGTGCCACGTGCGTGTGAGCTTGTGCACGTGCACGGAAGTGCAAGACTCAGCGAGGCACATGTGCACACGTGCAACCCGTGTGCTGCTGTGCGTGATACACCTTTACACCTCATAAGCATCGCGTGAGCGAGGGCGGCACGCTGTGTACATTCTCACACGCTCCCCACACACCCGTGCAGCCCGGCCCTCCCTGTGCGCAGCTCCTGCGGGATGAGGCGGCGCGTGGCGTGGTGCTGGACGCTGATGCTGCTTGCTGCTGCCTTCTGCGACGTGGCTGCCGGCAAGGGTGGGCGCGGGGGCGCCCGGGGGTCTGCACGGGGCAGGGCGCGGGGGACTGTCCGCAGCCGGCCGAGGGCCCTGCCCCGCTACAGTGGGGTCCTGCGCATTGCGGCAGCGGCGGCAGCTGGCGGGGCAGCAGCGGGGGCCGCGCTGCAGCAAGCCCGGCTGGCTGGCGGGCCTGATGATGGCATCGAGTACCGCGAGGGCAACGGGACGGCTGGCGCGTGGACCTCGGTGGCCCCAGGCTGGGCGACATGGGGCCAGGTCACCTCCTGGCTCTGCCCGCTTGCTGCCCTCCTGCACCGCTTGGTGGCCTGATCCTGCCCACCCCCCAACGAGAACCAGACACCTGTGCCTGGCCAGAGGTGCCCCCACTGTGGGGCAGGACCCCACAGAGCCCTGGGCTCATGACCTCCCTGCACCAATGCTGAGCCCCACTGCCTCAGGCACCCGTTTGTACCACCCCTTCGCACTTTGGATTCTTGGTGTTTCGACAGTGACAAGGCAGCAATAAAGCTAGGCAGAAAGTACACGTGACTGGCAGTGACCCAAGCACAGAATATGGGATGGGTGGCACAAGCTGAGTGCCTTGGGGCAGCCGAAGCCGCTGTTCCAGGGCCACAGTGGTTTTATCTGGGGCTGGAGGTTGCAACTGCAGTGTTTGGTTTCTGCTGCAGGCAACCACTTCCCCCAGTCCTTGTGGGGTGGCCATAGCTATCCCTGAGGCACCTCATCCCCCACAGCAATACTACAGGGCAATGCCTATGGCACAGCCCCCGCCCCCCAGCCACACGAGTTCCAGCAAGGCATAGATCAGGAAAAGCCGCTTTAATCATACCCCCATGCTGCCAGGGCCTGCCTCCTTGCTGCTGCTGAGATCTCTGCACCTCTTGGTGAGGCCACGCTGACCCCATCCTTCAGTCCAGTGTCACCCTGCCCAGGCGTCCAGCACGGAAGGCACGCAGGAACTCGTAAGCAGCAGCTGAGTAGTTGAGCATCGTCACGTTGACATTCCCTGGAGAAGGAGGCAGCAGATGTGAAGGAAGCTGCCAGAGGTTGGTGCAAGCCCTCAGCAGAGTCCACAGCCCTACAACACCCTAAAATACGGGGACCACAGAGTGCTCCACACTCACCTGTTCCCGTGAGCACCTTCACCTTCTGCATCTTGCCCAGGATGAGCGCCACATGCTTCAGCACATGCCCAATGTCGTCACTGGCCTCAGGTAGCCCATAGTGCTGCACATACCTGCCAGAAGGACGTGGCTGCCACCTGGCCTGGCACATGGCTGTGCCTCAGGGTGCCTGCAGGTCTTCCCCATCTCCACGCCATGCTCACCCAAATTGCTGCTGCCTGTTCAGCGTGTATAGCAGGTAGTCAGCCATGATGTCCTCCCCGACCAGGTGGTCGCGGATAGCTCCTGGAAGAGAGGGCAAGTCCCAGCACCTTCAGCCTGCCTCAGCTCTGTGCTATGGCAGCCCTGCTCCAAACCCTGTCACCTCTCCCTGCAGCCATGTCTGGCCTGTGGACACTAGGCCAGACACAAAGCCCTCCAGTGTTGGCTGTGGACAATGGCGCTGCTCTGCCTAGTGGCCAGCGCCAGCTCAGGCCCTGAATGCATCTTACCACACAGTGCCAGCTTCATTCCTGTCTCCATGTCCCCCAACTTTGGGGGCAGCACTCCAGGAGTGTCCACCAGGTACATAAGAGGCGTCTCACAGACCTGCAGTGGGATGGCGGGGCTGTTACACAGGCAGGGACATGTGGCCCAGTAATTAGCAACACAGGCTCAGGCAGGGGCGGTGATACCACTAACAAGCTGAGCTCTTCACTGGAGTCTTGCTGCAAAGTAACGAGGTAACTCCACAGGCTTCTGAGAACATGGAAGCACACAGGCCCTTCCCCAAGGCCAGCACCCACCCAGCTGGCAGGTAGAAAAGGGACAATACCTGAATTCTGGTCAGCACTGCCTTGGTGACACCCGGCTCGCCACCGACTGCGGTGGCTTTTCCTTTGGGGAAAGGAGAAAGTGAGGGAAACAAGTGACATGCCTCGGCATGGCTATGCCAGTGGCTCCTTCCCATGCCAGAGAAATACCCTTTCTGAGGTGCAGCCTCCGCAGTGAGTTGATGAGTGATGACTTGCCCACGTTGGGCACACCGATCACCATGATGCTGTACTCAGCATTCTGGAAGCAAGGAGGATACACGCAGGCAGAAGCCAGTTACCAGCCGGTTACACCTCAGCAGCCACAAACAACCCAGTGTTCGCCAGCACTTCCAGGTGTGCAGCACCATCTCCCCCAGGGGGAGAAGGAGGTGCCTGCAGCCCTGATCACCGGTCACCCACTTGCTGGTGCCGCACTGAGACCACAGGCCCAGAGTGACATTGCACACATGCTTGCCGTCTTGTCTCTTCTCACCTCGGCCCTGTGGTAGCGGGGGCTGCTGCTGATGAGCTTGGCAACCAGGGGGACAATCTGCAGGGAAGCGGGGAGAAGGGCTCTCACTTGGGGCCAAGTAGAGGATGGGGCACCTTGGCCAATTGGAGCCAACCTTGGAGATGTGGAATGCCGTGGACCAGTGATGCTGGTCACCAGGCCACCACCCCACAGCATGGCACAGTGGGGAGCCACACTGGGGTTGCTGTCCCATTACCTTCTTGACATTGGTGTCCCGCTGACAATCAGCAAAGACAACGTGCAAACATCCCTGCTGCTTCAACTGCTCCAGGACTTTCTGTGGAGACAGAGGCATTTCTGGCACTGTCATGCAGTGGCCCCACAGGACCTTGGCCAGCTCCAGCACCCCTTGTGCTCACCGGCTGCTGGCGAGGGTCGGCCAGGTCCATCTTGTTCAGAACCAGTATGTGTGGGCGGATGCCCAGGACCTCCTGCAGCATGGGGTTACGGCCTGACAGTGGGATGTGCATGCTGCTAAGGTGAACGACTGTGTGCTGGCAGTGGGGGCAGATACTGGGGAAGACAGAAGGACTGGGGTGGGGGAAGGGGGTCCGGGGAGCAGTTTGGGGGTTACAGGGCTTGTACGGGGGGGGGATGGAGGGAAGGGAGGGTTAAGGGACTGGGACTAGGGCACCGGGAGGCGATAGGACACGGTGTGGTTGTCAACACGGGGCGAAGTGCCTGGGAGGGTGCTGTGGCAGAGGATATGCGAGCGTCGTGCACCTCGACGAGGCAGTCGGCGCGCCGCAGGGAGTCCCGCATCTGTCGCAGCCCTGGAATGCAGCGCTGGGTTAGTGGCTGGACGCCCGCGGAGGGGCTCGCCCGCCGCCGGGCCCTCACCTTTGGCCATGTGCCCGGGGAACCAGGAGGCCACGTCGCGGCCGCCGAAGTCGAAACGAGCCCGGAAGGCGCCGGGCCCCGAGCGAAGCCCGCCGGCGGCGGCGGCAGCGACCGCTCTCAGCGTTCCCGCCCGCCCCGTCATGGCGGCGCGAGCAGCGGCGGCAGCGGGCAGGCAAGAGAGGAGCGGACCACGCGGGGCGGGGGCGGGGCCTCGTTCCGCCCCGCCCCGGCTGCTGCCGTTCTCTTCTCAGAGCCATGGAGACGCCGCGCACTGCCGGGCCGGCGGCGGGGGGCGAAGCCTCGGCGGCGGGGCCGGGAGGGGCCCGAGGGGCGCCCCCCACGGTCCCCACCGCTCCCCAGCCGCCCGCCGCCGCCCCTCAGCCGCCCGCCGCCACCCCTCAGCCGCCCGCCCTGGGGCCCGCCGCAAAGCTTGCCGCAGAGCCTGCCCTCCAGCCCGCCCCACAGCCAGGCCCGGCGACGGCTCCGCTGGACGACGCGCGATTCATGATTGCCAGCACCAACTGGTACTAGCGGCGCTGCGGGCCCCGCGGCGCGGGAGGCACCCAGCGGCCCCGGGTTCAATAAACGAGGCTCGGATCACTGCGGCAAGGCGGGTTTATTGCCGGTCGGCCGCTCGCGACAGCTGGTTGAGTCGGTCGGCCTCCCGCCAGCCCGACAGCAGCGCCCCGTGTGTGGTGGAGTAGAAGGTGCGGTGGGTGGCCTCGCCGGCGAAGAGGAGCTGCAGCGGCTGCGGGGAGGTGGGAGGTGAGCTCCTAAGCGGGGGGCTGGGGGAGGCTGTGCTGAAGCAGCTCCCCCAGGACCCAAAGGCCTCCCATCCCCGGGGCCTGGCTTGAGGGGGGGTGCCCCCTCGCATGCACAACCTGCTGTGCGGCTGTGCAGAGAGCAAGAGGTGAAGTGTACCTCTGTACACTTCAGGCACCGTGGCAGAGGCCCAGGAGGAACACTGCATGGCCTGAGGATGCTGGAAAGTGGGTGGGGGAAAGCTGCACATCCCGAGTTTATGGGAATGGGGAACCCCCCCTCATCCCTGGGATGGAAGACTCATGAGCCATCTCCATCCCCGGCTGGAAGACTCATCTATCATGGACTCCTGAACAGAGCAGATGCCATCTCCCTGTCCTTGGGGTACCCTGTTCCCACCTGTGGCCACCCATCCCCATGCATCTCCCACCAGCCAGAGGAACAGCACCAGGGTGGCTGTCCCATGGGTCCCATGCACCCACCATCTCCCGGGGTAATTACCCTGGGGTCTGATGCATCCTCAGGCAGAGGCTGGGCCAGCACATCGATGTCATCCCCTGAGCTGCCAACAGCCACGTAACTGTAGGAGCCCCGGGTGTAGGGTGCACTGTGCCACTGGGACCGGAGCATGCTCCGGGGAGCAGGCAGGTGTGGGTTCCCTACACACATGGACGAAGCTGAGACCTGTCCTCCCAGCACCACTCCGGGTGTCAGGAGAGCCCCCCAGCCTTCTGCCTAAGCAGCCTGGGAGCTCTTGCATGGAGATTGAGGGGATCTTCCATCTCTGAAGTCAGTCATCCTGGCCCCACTGGGCAGCAGTGGGTAGGGAAGCAGGTACCTGTCAGCGTGCGGATAACGCTGGTCATGGTGCGGAGAACCTCTGCATCGCTTAGCGTTTCCATGTACTCTGCCTCCTTCCCAGCAATGAAGCCACAGAGGACATGCCCAAGCCTGGGGAAGGGAGAGGAGGGCACCTGTCAGGATGGCAGGCAATGGGGCTGGATCCACACAGAGCCCTCTCAGCCCTGGGAACACCACCGTTCCCACTGTGCTGCAGCTAGAGGTGACAGTGGCTCTGTGAAGGCTTAACGCCACAGACGGGACTGAGATGCTCATTCACATTGCCCTGAAGGTGCCCAAACGTAGCACTGCCTGCCAGCACCACAGAGATTCTGTGGTGTGGGGCTGAAGCACACAGCCACATACTGCTCTGGTGGCTGGAGAACCACAAAGCCGATGAGCTTCTTGAACCAGATAGCCTCCAGGTCAGTGCTGGGCTCTGCAAGGGGCGACTCATCTTCCCACACGACTTCCAGGAGCTGTTGCTCGGGCTCCCAGAAGGGCTTCTCAAACTCCAGGAAGATCTTGTTGTTGGTGCCAAAGCCCAGGCGGCGAATGGCCTCGGCTTTCTGCTTGGGCAGGGGGGGCTGGAAAAAGTCCTGATGGTGTTCTTTGAGGAAACCTACAGAGAGAAGATCAGGCAGCTCCTTCCACTGCCATCCAGCCGCTCACTGAGCCTGAGGTGGCAGTGGGACTCAGCAGGGTGATGCAGCAGTCAGGGAAGGGGATAGGGCCCCAGTGCTTGGGTTCGGGATACATCCTCCTCGTGATCCATGGGAAGGGGAGGCTGGGAAGGGGCTCAGGCCAATCCTGCCCATCTTCAGCCTTGCTAGCCAGCAGCAGCAGACAGGAACATCCCCTTGTGGTGTGGGGCAGGGACTGGGTGCCAGGGGATGGGCAGGGCAGGGAATCGGTGGTCTCACCCAACGGGACGGTGATGATGACGTGGTCAGCAAGGAAGGAGTCACCGTCCTCGCACTCCACCCGGACAGGGAAGATCCTTGCCACATCCCCCTTCTCACAGAAGGACCCCTGCCACTGGATGGTTTTCACTGGCTTGTTGAGCAGGACGGTGCCCTCAGGCAGAGCTGTGAGCATGCGGTTCGGCAGGCTGCTATAACCGCTGTGGGAGAAGATGACAGCCTACATTCCCTGCTTGGACACCCTGTGTGGGACCCCACCAGGGTGTGCCCAGCACTCCTCTCTGCTCCCTGCCCCACACTTACCCTGGGAAGGTGCAGTCTAGGCCGGGCAGTGAGGTGTACTCCCCAAAGGACCCCAGGGCCACCAGGTCCATGCTATGAGTGCCGCTGATGCAGCACTCCAGCTTGAGACAGGTGCTGAAGATGGCCAGCCGGAGCCGCTTGCTGTCCTCATTCTCATCCCAGGTGGGGACCAGCCGGGCGAGCTCTGCCCGCAGGTACTGCCCCACGCCAGCAGCAGGCAGCTCCTTGGCATGGAGGAAGGCCTGGGTCGAGCCCAGCAGCTCAGCAAAGAGGGCACGGGTGCTGCTCACCAGCTCAGGGCTCAGCACATTCCCCGAGCTGCTGTAGGTGGCACAGGGCAGCAGCGGGTGCCCCCCCGCCTCCACCCGTTGGTTCTTCTCCTCGGCAGCGCCGGGCCCCAGCAGGCCGTAGCTGGAGGCCAGGCGAAAGACGGGGTTCCCCTCCGAGGGACCGTGGATCCAGTGCGCACCCAGCTCCGCCAACCCCGAGGCTGCAGGAGGGGGACGGGCTCACCCCGGGGCTGCCGGCCCCGAGCACGGAGCTCCTCCCACTCCCCCCCCGCGCCGTGTCCCCCGCTCCCTACCGAAGGGGCAGCTCCAGATGCGGCCCCCGGCGCGGCTCCCCGCCTCCAGCAGCCGGACAGCGCCGGGGCCCTGCAGCCGCTGTGCCGCCCCCAGTGCCGCCAGCCCCGCTCCCACCACCACCACCCGCCGCCCGCCGCTGCCCTCCATCGTTTCCGGGCCGCTTCCGGGGCCACCCCGGATCTGCGTGGCCGTGGAGATGAAGCACCGCCACAGACCAGGCTGATCCCGTGCGAGTGGAGGCCCCTTCGAGCAATTTTTTTTTTGTTTTTGTATTTGTTTTTGTGTATGTGCGTGTATGGGTGTTGTGGCCTTTAACTGTCTCCGCTTTGCAGCAAGCAGTAGGGTGGGGACATGCAGAGCAGGAGCAGGCAGCTTGGCGGTGGCATTGCTGTCAGCTGGCCCCAGCTTCCCTGAATCCAACCCGAGCCCTCTGGGGCGCAACCTAGGGCTGGGGCCCCTCCTTGCGTTGTCTGTGGCAGCTGAGAAAGGCTTGGCACATCTCCTCTGTGCCACAGATGGGCTGCTCTCTGCCCCCTGCCTCCCTGTGAAAAGATGCAACCGGCCTGCTGAGCCAGGTCCTGCTCTACTGGGACCTCTCCATCAGGGCCAGGATGTGGCTGTAGAGGCGCCTGGGGGCGTCCAAGCCCCAGATGAAGTCCCAGTGGTTCCAGTCGGTGATGTGCACATAGGAGATGACATGGATGATGCGGGACAGCAGCAGGTGCACGTCCCTCCAGTCGGCTGCCCAGTCCTCACCCCCTGACCACACTGCAGTAGGCACGGGCATCTTCTCCAGCTGGTAGGAGGGAGGTATCTCCTGGAGAGACACAGACACATCTGAGAACCCCCACAAGCTAACCCAGCCCTGCAACACCTGGGACAGATTCGGTGTGAGGCTGGCAGTTGTTTTGGATAGGGACATCCTGTGGGATGAACACAGGGAGGCTTCCCTGGCCCCCGCCCCCGCCACCTGCCCACCTCCCTCCCCCAGACACCAGCGCTGCAGCCTCCTACTACCTGGTGGTATATGGCTTGGTTTTCACTGCCGTAGTCAAAGGCTTTGAAGTCTCCTGAGGTCATCACCTGGGAGGAGAGGACACAAATGCAGTGAGATGTGCAGTGGGGTCCCTGAGACCAGCTGCAAAAGTCCTGCATCTCAAAGCCTCCTTGAGGGACTACTTTGCAAGAGGGTGCTTGATGTTTCACAGTGGGGTAGCATCCCCACGGAGCCAGACCTTCCTCTTGTACAGGGGTGGTGATTTGGTCTCCTGTCCATAGCTGCCAGGTCCACAAAGCAAGGGGTTGCACATGATTTGGTGCTACCCTTGCACCTGTGCAACCCTCTTCACCAGCAATGTTTTGTGTGCGGGGTGCTGTGAGAGAACTTTGTGTTGGTGACTTTACTTCCACACACTCAATGTCCTTCTGCTCTCTTTCAGGGAACCTACCTGGGCCCAGTGTATCATGTTTTTGACAGATGTCCTGTCAGGATAGTGGGCTGTGTATACATCCAGACGGGTCTGCAGGGAAAAACATTCAAGGTATCATTCCTTGCAAATGGTTAGGAACAAAAACAACAGTTGCCAGACAATGCATTTTCCAAAACAGCTGCTGCTGAGTTGTGCTGCCTATAGACTTGGGTCAGGTTCAGAAATATAATTTCATTGAAAAATCAATTGCTCTGGCATGGCTCTGGTGCTTCCTTGCACTGCCAGGAGGTGTGGCATGTCTCCTGGAGACAGGCAGTGCAAGTGCAGAAAGCCTGGGGACTTCTCCTTTTGGGGTGGCAGCAAGAGGGGTACAGAGGCGTACATACCATGTTGAGGTTCTTCTCATTGTAGCCTCCCAGCAGGAACAACAGGGTGGCACAGGGCTTGTGCAAGACTGGGTGCCTGCACAGGTCAGGAAGAAATCTCCAGAGCTTCCTCATTCGCAGTGAGGCGTCCATTTGGCCAAGCAAGAGCTGGGGAAACAAAGGGCAAAGGTAACTGCTTGCGTTTCCCTTTCTGCTTCCACCCCTCAGCCTGTCTTCTGCAACCCGGTGGGCCAGAGCCCTGCAGTGTCCCCACGAGCTGTCCTGCACAGGGTGCCTGTGGGAGCAAAACCCGCTTCCCTCTACCCTCCCAGCCTGCTGGGTTGTGTGCAGGTAGGTCACTGAGGGTTGTGCTGCCCATGTGCTGGTGGAAGGCACGCTGGGGAAATTGACGTTCTTACCTCTTCTCTTTCACTCCACCTCTCTGTTGGGCTAAAAGCACTGGATTTGTTTCTCACTGTCATTAAAATTCAGCTCAGGGGACTAGAGTAGGGACCAATCTCATACCTGAAATATCTTGAATTGTCTGTCAAGCAGGAATGACATTTTCATAACTGGACTTTTGGCATGCTTAATTATCACTGCAGGAGCCAGGGCAAAAAACATTTTGATTTTCTGAGCCAGTTCTGGCATGGATGAAAATGCTATGAATGCTGAGAAAACAGAAAAACAATATGAAACTTGTTGGTCTTTGTTCAGGTGCTTACTCTGAGGGTTCTTGTGGACTCACTGCCTACATCGGCATAGCTGACACTAGCCTGAATTAGAAATGTGGCATGCTCCTCCTTTCTGTTTGGCGTTAGTGCCATCCAAAAGGAGACAATGTCTTTATTCCTATGGTTAAAAGTGGCTCATGAAACACTTTAACAACTCCACTAATGGAAAGTCCCGCCCCATTCACCA
This sequence comes from Heteronetta atricapilla, assembly GCA_011075105.1. NCBI lineage: Eukaryota > Metazoa > Chordata > Aves > Anseriformes > Anatidae > Heteronetta > Heteronetta atricapilla. The sequence continues at coordinate 135,018 of CM021736.1, forward strand.
GGTGAGGAGAACAGTCCTCTCACCTTCCATAAGCCACTGCTAAAAGGTATCATCACTGAGGTCCTCTCATACCTGTGGTGGCCTAGCTGGTGAAAAAAACAACACTGTGTGCTTCATCAGAAAGCACAAACTGTGACCTCCATGCAAAATGCCTTTGTGTTTGGTGCGGAACACTGCAATTCGATTTTCTGGGCTAAAATTTGATTTTCAGGAGCTTACTGAGGTCACCAAGAAATTTTCCTACTGCTCTGGAGCATGCTGGTCCTCCCAGTTCTCATTTATAAAACACTGCTGCTGAGGGACTCCTCACTGCAAGAGACCATCTGGACATTGCCCTTGTGTGCCTGCTCAGCTGTCCACAAAGATAGGACCTCTCTACACTTTCTGCTCACATATGGAAAAATTATTGTTTTCAAGGTGGTCTGGGCCAAGCCTTCCCTGCTGTGGAGAGAAAGGTGATGTCCAACCCTTTCTAACACACCAATAGTGGCACCCTGAGAGTAGCCCACGTAATATATCTGCTTCTGGCCGGTCTTCCGCAGAACAAAGTTGATCATTGCTGGGAGGTCATACATAGCCATTTCATGGAAACTGCAATACAGGAATAGCAAGTCAGTTACAAGGTATATATACAGAAGGCTTTGACATCTGAGGGTAATTTTCCAGTAGAAAATTCTCATGGCCAGGGAGAGCTCTGTGGTGGGTGGAACTGCACGAGGTCCAAAGGCATCCCTCCTGCCATGGCCTCATCCTTCCTTGAAAAGGCTTAGTCCTCCCATAACCGTAGTTAGGAAACTGTGCAGACCCTAGCCAGCAGTGCAACACAGCATTTCAGGTGCAACACATGATAGCTTTGCAGACCCACAGCTGGCTCTGCAGGTCAGGGTGCCAGCACCTGCTCTGCTTCTAGAGAGTTCCTGCACAGGTGTCGTTTAGAGTGATATGGTGAAATGCAGACCTACATTATTAGCTTGTCTACTGCAAACTGGTGTCTCCACAGGGAGGAGACCTATGGAGACCGCAGCACCCCACTGCCTGGAGATGCTGGCACCTTATCACAAGCTGGGTTTGCACAGGTGTCTCCAGCCTCCCTGCCCCCAGCCTCCACTGGGAGGTCTGCGGGAGGCCATGCCCGGGACTATATGCTCTGACTTGCCTGCATGGAGGCACCCACCTCTGCATCTAGAGGTTAGTGACAGATGGGAAAGTTTGCCAGCTTTTGTAATCCACTCCAGCCTACCTGAAATCCCAAAATTCAACCTGATCAGTGGAAAGATGCTGGTGTCTCTGGGACCAGCGTGTTCCCCGACTGTTTCCCAGCCAGACGTCATAGCCAGAGTCTGCTAGTATGAAGCCAAGGCTGTTGTTAGACAGATTTTCAACCCAGTTGCTGCCTTCACCGAGTAGCCCATGCTGAAGAAACACGACTAGTTTGGGGCCTGGATTTGAAAGAGAAACAGCATGTTCCATTGAACGAGAATCCCTCTACTTAACCCAAATTCAAGCTAAGACAGCCTCCTTGTTGCATGGTCAGACAACATGCGATGCATGTTGTTACAACATCTCCTGGAGAAGGCGAAGCCTGGAGAAAGCCATCAGATCAGGGACATTAGGAAATCTCTGCTGTAGTTGTCTCATGGCTATTATCCTGGTTGTCTCAGGCTGGAGAGCTGTTGTCGTGTCTCCCAAGTCTTTCTGATCCAACATGCCCATCCCCTCAGCACCGTGGCCACGGGCAGCTCACAGCAACCATGTAAAAGCTCAGGTCTACAGACCTGTCCCCGGGATAGCGTGGATTCCAAAGTCACAGATTTAGGAGGAAAAAATAAAATTAAATTATCCCAAGATATGTCTGCACCCTCTGAGCCTTGAAGCCAAGTTGCTGCTTGATACAAAAAGTTCCCATGCTTCACTCATTCTTTCCTTTGCTGGCTGACAAAACCTTGGCTGCAAATTGGAGAAATGCCATGGATTTGGTATTTTAGCTTTAACAGCATATGCTCCCTTAGCTGGAAAAATTTCATCCCTTCACACAGATCTCAGGTAGCTGATCATTGGGTTACGCCTTTTTTTTATTTATTTTTTTTTTTTTTTTTTTTTTTTTTTTCTGGATTCCTTGCCAAACAGAACCATACCTCTGTTTCTAGGCTTTTCTCTCCCATGAGGAATTCTGTTCAGTCTGACGTAGTAACCATCATGAGTCAGGACTTCGTACTCCTCACTGGGGTACCCTCTGTAGCAGATCATTTGGCTCTGAGAAAACAAAAAACAAGGTGGAAAACCCAATCAAATGTTTGAAAATATCAAATGCTGAGGCCTACAAGGGATGAGGAAGCACAGGCAGGGAATGAGCAGGAGTGGGGCTGCTCAGGGCTGGAAGGCAGCAGGGCCCAGCTGCAACATGCGGCACGTGTCTTTGGATTCCTCCAAAAGTGAGGGCTGAAAGCAAAAGGGCTTACTGGCTCCTGATACTAGCAGCAAAACGTGTTGTGTCACACTGAGCCAGCTGGCGGGGCAGATAAGATCATGGGTATATCCATCCTGCAGAGCTGGGCCAACTGGAAGTGCCTCTTGTGGCAACAGGACAAGCTCCATAGGATTTGTCACAGGACTCACATGGCTCTGCCAAAGCTTTATCTATGCTGAAAATTCAACAGATTGGGACGTTTCAGTGCAGTGAAATCAAGCCTACAGATTGCCACACTTGCATTTTCACATGGTTGCTGGAAGAACATGATTTCAGCAATTTCATTGCCAAACTCCTGGGTCCGTCTAAAGGTGCAGCTTGCTGGATCTGCAGTGCTGGCCCAGCTGGGAGTGGGGCCAGCAGGGGTCTGTATGCAAACCCCTGCCCTGGTGCCTCCAGCCCAGGCCTGGTGCGCTGGTGAGCCTGTGCCTGGTGCCGCACCACCGGCGCTGGCTTCGTTTTAAGCTCACTTGTGGGGTTTTTAATTCCCAGCTGAGCTCCAGCCTTATCAAGGCGTATGGGAGAGTGCCAAACTGTTTGAACAAGGAGAAGAGGAGTGTGCAAAACTTTCTACCCTCAAGGAAGAAATCTGATCCAATCCACATTGTGATTACTGCCTCTAACTGACCTGCTTATAATTGCACTTAATGCTGGGAGGAAAAAGATTCATTCAGGAAGCAGGGCTTGTTAATGGTGTTTTTGAGGCAATATACTACTACTCAGCTCTACAAACCCAGCACACACAGCTGCACAAGCCCTCTCTACACACCCTCCACCCCTCTGCAACCCTCTTTCCCCTAGCTACACATCTGCAAACCTTCAGACAGACAGGAAATTCATGCTTCTCCTGAACTTACAATATTCATGAATGTCTCAGGATTTGCACCCTTCGTGTGCTTGATGACATCTTCTGAGTTTGCAGCTGCTTGTGTCAAAAACAAGGTCGCAATGAACAACCACATCTTGCACCTGTGTAAAATATTATTATATTATTATTATTCATTAATAACTGTATATCTGTAGATCACAAATGACAGGCTGTGCTGGGGAAGAAAAGGGGATCCCCAGCTCCAGGTTTCATTTAGATTCCCTGCAGAGCTCTCCATGCTTCTCCACACAGGCTGGATCGGGTACTGGGCAAGACCCATTTGAAGTTTTAATTTTAAAAAATGACGTAATGCAAGTACTAAGGTGATGGAAAATGCCGTTGGGCCAATTTTCACATGTAGGGAATTAATCCTAAATAAGAATTTGCACTATGAAAGAAACACATATCTGTACTTTTGCTGTTTCTTTACTGCTTGGCTTTTGCACACAGAAGCCACCGAGGGTCCCATGAACTGAAAGTCCTAGAGATTTGTAGGAAGACTATTTATTAAATAAGTGTTGCCTGAAAAAAAAAAAGCTTTTTGATCACCTTAGAATCTCTTGCCCTGAACAAGGATATATTTGTAACACAGTTAATATTATATGTCATTTCTAATGCTTTGCCAGTCTCTTAAAAGTTAAGAGTATAACTTCTACTCAGTCATGTGAGCTGCAAATCTGTTTTCTCAAATCACCAGCCATCTGTTTCATCTGTTTTCTCTCTACCTTCCTTCGTCCTCCTCCCAGTGGGTCTTCCATACCATGAGACATATCTGCCCTCTGAAATAGTCACAGTGTTCACAGTAACTCTATGTTAATAACAAGAGATAAGTTGCTGAGAAAAAAAAAAAAAAAAAAAAAAAAAAAAAAAAAAAAAAAAAAAAAAAGCAGTCAATGCTTTTTCACTCTCAGGATAGCTCCAACACAAATCTGAATTACAGGAAAATACATTACCAGGCAGAACCCACTGTCGTATCTGATCAGGTTGGTGGTGGGAATGGTGGCAGCTCTGCCAACACCAGTATTAAAAGGAGCGTGTTGTGTCAGAGCCCTGCTACGTCGGCACCACACTGGACCACATCATGTATCCTCCAATTAAGGGATGTGAGCATGGGTCATATCTTTGATAACTTCCTCCACTTGGTCTTGTGGACATAACTCTTAGGCTTGCAACGGATTATGTTTTCAGAAGCAGCTGAGGTGATGCAGTAAGGAATTTCAGCTATGGAATTTCATTTTAAGCTGATGATAGCCACAGTAAAAAACATCCAAATGTTCCATTTGGAAAAGGTCATTTCCTAACTCCCAGGTGCCCATGGGAATGCCTCTTATAAGGGGTTGTGGAGAAAGGAGAAGACTCAGGGTGTGGGCAAACAGCAGATGTGTCTGGCTCTCTACCAGATTTGTGAGGCCACACAAGCATGCTGACCTCCCCAAAGGCACATGAGTGGCAGGCCAGACTTCATTGGCCACGTGGGTGGGAAACACAAGGCCATTACACTACCCTTCACAAGTGGCAGCGGCCCAGGCAGCCTCCACATACCTCTTAGGCCCAAGCAGTATTGTATTGCAGCTGGCAAATTGCAAAACCTCTGCAATGTTCTCTGGGAAGGCACCAACCTTAGCATCTTGCTGATGGACTTCAGAGAGGAGAGCTTGTACAATGCCTCTGGCTGAAGCAATGTGTATTTCACAGAGCAAAGGTGCTCTTTCTCCACCTGCAGACCATGATGCTACAACCTGTGCTTTTCTGTAGCTGCTCGGTAGCCACCCAAAATTCTAAGCCTTTGGCTGGCTACCAGGTGCTCTGCTTACATGTATATTTCCTGGACAAGGATTAGGTTGACTTCTAACATTCATACCAGCCATAGTCCAGGAGCAGTCTGTGAGTTGTGAAACACACTCAGCCGACACACTTCTTCAAAACACACACAGGTTACTCCATCCACAAGACTAATTTTCTATCAGTGCTCAACACTGACTTAAAGGAGCTACATGTGTGGGTACAACCTTCCCACAACAGGTGTGCCAAAGCCTTTGCTGTTTCTTCACCTTTATTATCCATATTTGTGCCTCTTAAATGTCTTCCCCCTCTTGTGAACACCAAAATCCCATTATATAAGATAGACTTCACAAGTTATATAGAGGACAATTCCATCATCCATCCTAAGAGCACTTACACAATGTTTACACGATGCCCTGTGCATGCAGAAACCAGCACCTGGCCTGTGTTGCTCTACACTACCCTCTGGTTTCCTTCAACGGCATCAAGACAGACTTCACTTTTTACTTGTACAGTAAGATGCTTCATCCACTCTCATGTGTGTTGCTTTCTACCTCCACTAGGTACTAGCTATGTGGTGGAGGTACTAGATAGTAGCAGTAGTGACTAGTAGAGGTTGGAAAGATGGCAGGGAATTCTCCAGTGTCCTCTGGCCAAGAGACAAGGCTGTCAGAGCGGTGTATCAGCACTGTGGCTAGTGTAAAATTTAGCACTGGTACTTATCATATCTGTGGTAGGAAAGAGAGAAGTTGCTAACAAAAAGCAGCTAGCTTTTTACTGAGAAATTCTTGTTTTGCTTAGTTAAAGGAAGAAATGAAGACCTTAGAGGTTTCTGAGGTTAGGGGACCAGAGCCGAGCATTTTGACACATAGGTGCAAGTTTGGGTAAAAAAACAATACTGTCATGACACTGCTGTGCACGTACATTTGACAGAACTGTGAATCATCACTGATATTAACATACAGTGCCAGGGCCTCATAATACCTGGTAGGGTGCATAAGCAAATATTGGGTAGACTATCATGGACATCTTAAAATTAAACTGTATAATCACACTCATGGAATATTCGTACAGTACTGTTGTAGGATCTAATTTAAGAAAACTCAAGACCATTTAGAAACAGAAAGACATTTTACTTGTCTTTCTAAGCAAGTAAACCATACCAATGAACACACTTACACACACACACACGGCCAAAATGTGTGTGTCCAAGTGGTCTGGCCAAGGTCACCTGAGGGTGACACATAAGGCCAAGGTTGCCACTGTTGAGTCATCAGTATGCCTTCTGGGTTCCTATTGAGTACCCAGGCCAACCTCTTCCAGGACAGGCCTCTAAGATCTTTTAGGAGACAGAAGTTGTGGTGTGATGTTTTGGCTCTGCATCTTATTTACTTCAGGCTTCATAAGTGTTAGGCAATGGGCATTTTTCATTTTCTTGTTTGGAATTATAACCTGTCATCCTCTTGGGATAACAGGAACAGCTCATAAAATGTACTGTATCCCCTCTGCTGTTGTTCTGTTGTCAGGTGCGTCTTCTGCCAGTGAGTCGCCTTCTCTGTGGCACATCAGGGTACAAGCAACACATTCCTCAGTGTTTACAAGACTGATTAGTGTTAATCACATCCTCAGGGATCAATGCATACCAGATCAATGCATACCATTCTTCTAACTCTTGTTTTGTCATTTATGCTGGTGCTTTCACACATGTAATAGCTTCCAGATAGTATGTCCAATGTGCTGGTTTTTACCTTCTACCTGCTAATGCTTACCAAGCATGAGGGTAGGCAAATCACAAGTACGGAGATGCTTAACTAGCTGTTGTCTGGTCTTGGCATCCTGAGCTGGGAAAGACAGTATAATTCTTATGTTGGGAATGACAGACTCTTCTGTAATCCCAGCCAGATAAACATGATTCCCTCACAATAAACTTGAACAACCTTGCTCGAGTGAAAAAAAAGTGCTGCTTATCTGGTTGTACGTCTCCTAGTTTAAAGCCCCTCCATGAGGCTGGTATATCACCAGTATCTCTGATTATACAGTTAATAGGGGCTTTACCCATGTAAGAGTTGCACAGTCAAGCTTGATGAAACAATGAATTATTTTCACAACACCTTGCTGTAGTTGTTCATGCAATCATTTTATACACAGTAGTGAAACTGAATCAACAAGAGCTTGCATGTTTCTTAAAAACCTTAAGAATTGCAAAATAACCGTGATATGGTGACCAGTGATTTCTCTCAGCTCTCTTCCTGTTTCTTTGCTCAGGTGACCCAGAAGAATACTGAACTTCTTGTACTTTTCTGATCTCTCTTAACTGTACACTTGATTTTAAAGCATGTCTAATGTTGAAATAGTTTGATCTGTTTATGAACAGACTTGGGCAACTTCAGAAAACTTAATAAATTAATATTAATAATTTAAAATATTATTAAAATATTAACTTTTCAAATTTGGTGTTTTAATGCTCTTGGGCCTTTTTTCAATGTATTGCAGAAAGTCTGACTTAGGGTCAAGGCAATCAGAGACCTTCAGGAAGCAGCAACAAGACCCACACAACAGAGTCCAAGGTGAGCTGTGACAGTCAGGAACAGAGACCAACTAATGAAGAGTGCTGGAGTTAGTTATATCTCATAATTATTTTGGCTAAACATAACTTTCCATCACTTCATCCTGTTCCCATCTGCCTAATATACCAATGCTCAAAAATACAAGTCTCCAGGACCAATTGCCTGTTCTTTCTTCCAAGTGTTCATCTAGTAATCTTGAAAGAGGTTTCAGAAATAACTTAGGAAATAGCACAGAAATTGCTGATAGTTACTAAACCAAGAAATCTTTGTGTCCTCAAATGAGTAAAAATCTGAATCTACTCAGCAATGCCAATGACTGCGGGAGATGTTTTTCAGGCTTGCTGCAAAGGATCAGAGAAATGTGAAAAGGCAGTACACCATGTGGCATGGCTTGATGAAACCCTGTCCTAGTTTAATCTCAGTACAATTCAGTTTCTAAATAACACCGTAGGCCAGTAAATTGCTTAAAGCAGATACTAAAACAATCCTAGGATTACTTACAAAAGAACATCTTCATTTTAGGCATGTACCTCTGCATAATCCTCAAGTGGGAATGACTCTGTAGAAGATGCACTCAGCACCTCAGTGGTGTGGACACAGCCCTGTGAGCTGACCGTATGCTCCACACAAAGTTACATGAGCCTGCTGCTTCTTTTGCATTGGCTGTGACAATAATAGAAAATTATAGGTCAGCAAACATGGTGCGATTACTGTGTTTTGAATGGGATGTGACACAGTTTTAAGCCCTTCCTGCTTGGCACACCGTGCACAAGCAGATCATGCATTGCTTTGCCTGAGAACATCTGAAATAAAGTTAAATAAGTGGCTAAATGAGCAATGCCCTCCACATATGCGGGTGTATGATCAAGGTTTTTTCCTTTGCTCACCCCTGGAGAAGAGAAAGGGAGCATTGCTGTGCCATGAATACACTTGCTGGGATGGTGAAGGCCTCATGCTGGGCTGTGAAGTCTAAGAATGAGAGACTGAGCTGGTTTGGACCCCGACCCATGGGCTGATGTCTGGGGCTGATCTTGCACCTATGTCATCGCTGTGGACTTGCCTGATGAGTCTTGGTTGCACTTCGCCACCATCCTGCCCTGCTCCCTTACTGAATGGAGGTTCTGGGACAGGGCCTGGCTGGGGAAACCCAGCTCTGCTGACCTAAATATCCCCCTCATCTTTCTGCTGACCAGCTCCCAGGGAGCTGCCCGCCATCACGGTGCCTGGACATCCTTGTTCTACTGAGATAAAGCTCAGGCCACAAAACAACAGGCTTAAGATGGGCAAGGACTCCAGTCCCTCCAAGATCAGTACAGCTTCCCAGTTAACTCAGATCAAGGCAATGTGAGATGACAGAACATCACAATGTTTATGCTTACAAGCACCTTGATTTTTTACTGTTCTCTTTCCTTCCAAAATGCACTAGTTCAACTATTGCTGAAACCTTAACACGTGGTAGGTGACAAGTACCAGTTCCATAGGGAGCCAGGCACTTCTAAAACCTGATTTGGAAATAATTTCACCAAAACACTCCATTGTGGGAATGAATTAAATTAATTCAATACAAGCATTGCTTCAGACAATTACAGAAGTGGCAGAAATATTCTAAACTAACTAGAAAGAAAATGCTACAATTCTTATGAACCTTCAGAACGAATAAATTAGTACTTTTTAACTAAAAATAAATAAGTTCTTACAAGCTATTCAGAAGTCTGTTTGGGAAAAGTCTTGCCAAGCTTTGTATGTTTATTTGCAAGGATAGGAGAGTCTTCTTGCATCTGCATGGAGATCCACTGCAGTGCTGGAGGAATGCTGCTCTAGGACAGAGCCCTGCAGTAAATAACTAATCACACAGAAAAAAGATGTCATTATAACTACAACAAGTGATGTAGCTAATAACTAGAACTCCTTCCAGTATCTAAAGGGCACCTACAGGAAAGCTGGAGAGGGATGCTTTGTCAAGGTAGAACAAGAAGTAATGGTATTAAACTAAAAGAGTGTCAATTTAGATTAGTTCTAAGGAAGAAATTCTTTACTGTGAGGATGGTGAGGCACTGGAAGAAGCTACCCAGAGAAGCTGTGGTTGCCCCATCCCTGGAAGTGTTGAAGGCCAGTTTGGATTGGATTTGAGCAACCTGGTCTGGTGGGAGGTATGATTACCTTGCCCAGAACTGTTTTGTTCTAGCTTTAAGGATGAGGAGTAAATGTTTTTACAGTTGGTCTCCTTTGATCATTTCTTTAGACTCAGACAGAGCCTGCTACAGTTGTCCTGCAGTGATGTGCACCAGTCCCAGCAGCCACATCCCACCACCTCTAGACACTTGGATGGAAGCATGTTGCTAGCACCCACAGCATGCCTTTGGGGAGGGCATACCCACCCCTCCACACGTCTCCTCAACTTCCATCCTGCCTTCTGCCACCCACCTCTTCCCTCAGGGTGCGTGGATGCTGGGGACATTGTGGGCAGCGGGCACCTGCCAGTGTTGCAAGCCACAGAAAACCGTCCCTGAGCAGGGGGAGGACTGGACAAGCTGCAGTCCCTTGCTTGCATGCAACAAGAGGTCTGTGCTCAAAATCCCTGTGCTCCTCCAGAGGTTTAAGGCAGTACAACCACACAGAGCCCGGTGGACCCTTTTTGCTTTATTATTATTTTTCATACATCTTTGTGGGAAAAGTGCCTTATCCTTTGCCCTGCTTGCTTGTAGACATATTTTATTAATATCATTGCACAAACAGGCAAATTCACCATTCCTCCCCTAATCAATACTGTATTATGAAGGGTAATCCAGAGGCTAAAGAACAGAGTTAGACTTCTGACTCTTATTCTCTCTCACACATAAGGAAAACCAAAGCATTTTCTGAGACTCAGCAAAAAGTGACTCTTCCACTTGGGTTTGTGCCTTGGGACTATTACATAAAATGGTGCAAAATGGTCTTTTTCAGTACAGCTTACTGAAAAGCCTGTTGTGTATGATTAAGTTTGGTGTCACCTGACACCAGCAGTACTAGCTCTTTTTATTACTAGCAGAAAGTTTTTAGCTCCTGACTGCAAAGCAATGAACTGTGTGGTCCCATCTGTGCACACTTGAAACACCAACATGCACAACAGAGCCAAGCTGCTATCCTGTTGTTCACAGCTGGGAACCCAGCCACAGGGAGGCCACAGCCTCCAGCAGCAGCCAAGAGCCAAGCTCCACACAAATTGCTTATTGCTGGAAACCCATGTGGGTGAGGCACCTGAGAGACTCAGAGTCAAAAGTCCATGCCCAACTTCTGTGAGGACCTCCACCTACTTAACCTAAATCCCATGTGATTCTCTGATCATGGGGTTGGCCTATTTTCCTCACTTGCCAGAGTAATATAATCCCACAAGTGCAGCAGTTTAATAAACCTTTTCCCCCTCTTTTTTTTCCTCACTTTTTTTTCTTCAAATAAAAGAAGCCCCGAAAGACAAAGGAGAAATGAACAATTACTTCCACTTTTCCAACTCTAGGCATTCTTCTTCATCAGTTCAAGAATTTCTTTGTAAACTTGTTCATATGCTTGCATACCCCAAAGGAAATCAAAGTGGACGAATTCGGGAATATACTTCTTGTACACCACGTTGGTTATACGAGGCAGTGTTATATTTACATCTTCAGGAGCTGAAATCCAGTCCTTGCCACCATACCATGCAGCAAGTGGTGCTTTCATATTTTCCAGCTCATAGAAGGGAGGTGTGCTCTGGAAGATAAGTAATATTACTTGAGAAAGAAAAGCCTGGGAAGTCACAGACAATTTGAAGATACAAAGTCTTCTTGATTGCTGCTTGGAATTTCTTGCCTGTCTGGAGGAATGGCCCAGAAAAGATCACTGCAGATCTTGACTATGTCTTGGACTCCCATGCATTTCACCAGAGGGACAAAAAATCACCAATGAATGACATCACACAACTCTTCTTTATAAGAAAGGTACAGTCCTATATGACAAGGTAAATTTCATAAATCCCATAAAATTCAGTCTTAGTTAGAGCAATATTTTCATTGTAATATGCTTTTCTTTTCTTTCTTTCCTTCTTTCTTTCTTTCTTTCTTTCTTTCTTTCTTTCTTTCTAACTGACAAATGAGAATGAATTTCTCTTACCTGGTTATAATGAAGCACATTGTCACTGCCATAATCATAATATTTGAATTCCCCTGTTTGATAGAGCTAGAAGAGAAGAGCTATGTTTATTTTCCATGCATTGCATGAGGCCATGAGAAAGATAGCAGACAAGGAAGGGTGGATGGCTGATTTACCCCTGCATAGCTTCAAATATCAGAAGCTATTTTTGACTTTATATTCTATTAAGAGCACAAAAGATAGACAAATTAAGCATGCTGATGCCCTAGAAATTATGTGTTTCTTTTCTAAACGGTAATAAACTGATTGAAACTGAACAGAAATGCTTTAGGAAGGTTTTGTATTGCAGCACTGGGTGTGCCATCATTTCAAATGTCAGCAGGGGACCAGAGTTCACGTTCCTCTGGGATGGAAGCATGAGCTGTGTCCATCCAAATCTCTGCGTGTACCCATTTGTATTTTCCTCTCATGCTTGTGCTGTCACACAAGATGCTTTCTTTTCACTTACTTAGTCAGACCAACACTTTCGATATCAACAGGAATCAACAGTTGCAGAAGGAGGACATTCCACCAGCTCTGTGCAATAAGCTCCCTGCTCCTTGGAGGAGGTTCAGCAGTTGGAGCCCAGTGCTGGGGCTTGCTGCCAGCCATCAGAGGGAACAACTGCATGGTGGAGGTAGCCAGGGGACCCCACTGCTCCCTCCTGACACCAGGGCTCAAAGATGCTGCTTGTTGTGTTTGATATTGTCATTCACAAGGAGAGCTTGACTCCCAGGAAGATTTCAGCATGGCCTGTATGTTCGCTCGGCATTGCTCACATTTTTCTTCTCTACTCTCTTGGGTGACTGGTGAGCTGCAGAGCATAGATGCCTGGAGGCTGAAGCCCCAGAAACACACAGTGCACCTAACACACATTCAAGAGCTACCCTCAAAAAAAGGCATGTCATTAACTCTGGGCAAGTTTCCTTTGTCTGTCACGGTCTATGTCTACAACAGAAGTTGTGCATGTTTTCAATGATTAATTGTTTTGAATACTGGGTGTATTGACCATCATCTCTTAGCCTTTGCTCTAACATCTCTTGTTCTGGTTTATTACCAGTTTTTCCTTTCTTCTGCATATCCTAGCAGCTCTAAAGTCTTCTGGTCATCTTTTTTAGAAAGTTGTGGCCCAAAGAACTGCATCTGCACAATTATTTCATGCCAAATTTTCCCCTTCTCTCACAGAGCTCTGCAGGGAAAGTAATGGAGGATTATACCTAAGTAATGAAAAGAGGTCCTTGGCAGCTTAGAGAGAAGAATATGGTTCCTGGTTGCATGCTATCTTATTCTACAGCAGGAAATATTACCTGTCGCCAATGTAACATGTTTTTTAGGGATGTTGAATCAGGGTAGCGAGACAAGTAGACATCTATGCGGCTCTGGAAGAAACCATGGAGATATTTATTCTCTGCATTTGGGGGAAATCCCATTAGAAATAAATTTAATCCTGTTCAGTAGGAATACAATGTCTTTGACTCGCACAGGCTAGCTGGGGCTCTCATTTGCACAAACTGCTTCATCTTATCTCTTTGAAGGCAAGACTCAGCCCCACGTCATGCAAACCCACACTGCAGACAGACAGCAGCATGAAGGGTGCTGTAGAGATCCCTTCAGTAAGCCTGGAAATTTTCATGGGATGCTGGTCACATTACGAGTCTGTGGTTTTCAAATCAAAGTAAAACTCTGTATCTTGTTCTCAGAACCATGTCGCAAAGACCATGTGCAACACATCACAGTAGTTCTACACATTACTAAAGCATTCCCTCCTTGGAAAATTAAGGAATAACATCATCAATTTCCTTGTGAAATAGTGGCCTAGCTCTGACTCTATCCATGACCAACCTTGGTATGTCCATGGACCTGTCACTGATTTTACTTGCAGGAGCCAATTGTGACATGATCTGGCTCTGAGGAAAGAGCCCTTCCCCACATGAAGCTGTGAGGCATCTCCATCCTTGGGGACAGCCCCATATCACCTGGACACAGTAACGAGCAACCTGGGTTACTGCAGTGCTGGCTTGTTGGGAGCAGATTTCTCAGTGAATGAAAGATGCAAAAGGCAGTGAAGGCAGCTAGCTGACGGTGCTGCTTCCCTTGGCTTTGAGACACTACGTGCATCAAGTCTTGGAGTATTTTAGGTGACTTAAGAGTCCTGGGGTCCCAGAATGTTTCACACAATCTCTGCACTGGGGTCTTACCGTGCAGGTGGCCAGCCCCACGGCCTGCCCCACTTCTGACAGCCACTGAGAGCAGGATATCATGCTTTCCCTGACATTAACTACACAGCCAAATCAGGCTTAAACAAGGATAAACTGGATCACTTAACAAGTAATCTGTAGCATACATACCACATTTAAGCTGTTGGTAAACCCACCAGGCAAATAAAGGACCAAAGAGCAAAAGCTTTTAAAGAATGTGTAGCCGCACAGACGGGAAGTCACTTGCTGCAAAATCTCGCCCTTATCGAAGACCAGTATGTGTCCTAAAATGAACTATGAAATGCAAAGGCATCAGTCAGCATGGTTCACAATGCTTCAGCAGCACACAGAGGAGAGCTCAAAAAGCCAGAACAACCCTCAGGAGATGCTGGCTACCAAAGATGGGGACCAGGACCCTCACATAGTGTGGCTGATGCTGGCATGGGCACACTCTGTGTGGCCACGTAGGTCAGGAAAATGGGGAGCAAGGCTATGTATATCTACAACTACCTGAACTTGCTGTGCATCTGCCCTGGATTAGCGGCTGCAAGCATGCTGTGCCACTGGGATGTGGCATGGAGGTGGCTGTCAGCAGTGAATCCCTATGTCCCCAAGCCTGCTGTGTGAGCATGGCAGGAGGTGAGTCAGCAGCTCCGTCCCTGCCCTTTGGGAGGGCCTACACTCCTATTTCTCTTCCAGATGTTCCCCAGCAATGTTCACCCCTGGAAGTTGCTGTCTGCATTCCCACAGCTTTGTTGTGCTTTGTAATTCAGCCTTTCCTAAAAAGATCAGGGCTCTGGAAGAGCCAGGATCTTTCCTAGAAGAAGTTTCTTCTAGAAGGAACGATCCAGAAACAATATCTAGAAATAACTCTTCTCTGGTTAGGACTGGGAAGCATGATGTTTTACATGGTTTAATGCTCCCCATGTTCAAGACTACAAGTACAAATGTACCCTGCTCAATGCAAAAGGCATACAGTGAGCAGGGAAATGAAAGAGACTTTCACCTTCTCCTCTCAGTTCATGTGTTTCAGGCAAACCTTCCTTTTGGTGGGACCTTTCTCAAGTGCTAAACCAAGAACTGACCAACAGGAAAACCAGGAAACAAGGTGAGTGTGTGGCAAGAACCTACCTTAACCAGAGCCTCAGGAAGGTCAAACACCCTGACCAAGGGTGACTTCATGTTTGAGCTCATGGTGATAGGAGCCAAAGCGAAAAACATCTTGATTTTGCGATCCAGCTCAGGAATGGAAGAAAATGCAATGAAACCTGTGGGAATGAGAAGGAATCAGACCCTGCCCTTCTATTTATTTGTGAGTTTTAGCTCCCTGATGCATGTGACCATTGTAAGAGTCCCTAGAAAGTGCTCTAACATGCAAGAACAAGAGCATGTTAGTGTCCTGACCTGGACCTTTTGCTGCTGATGCATTTCAGCTCCCAGCTTGAATGTTGAGTCCAGCTGCAGCTCCCACAAGCCCTTCTTCAGGCTCTGACAACAGCAGGATTAATCAAAAACCAATGCTGCAACAGTTTTTGGACCACCACTGCTCATATATAATATAAACCTATACACAAATATAATATAAACCTATACACAAGGTGCTCAGCCAACCTAATCCTGATGCCCTCATAAGTAAGTACCTGTGGTGGTGCCTTGAGAGTAAGCCACATAGTATAACTGCTCCTGTCCAGTTTTCTGCAAAATATAGTTGATTGTTGCTGGAAGGTCATACATGGCCATTTCATGAAAGCTGCAACAGAGATGGACATTTAACTAAACTACTAGAATGATGAGAGTAACAGGCATGCCATGACAAGTTTTGCCATGTAGTATTCCCACAAACACGTATGCAGGATCTGTGCTGCCACCTCTGAGTGGCAAAGTTTATTTGCTATTTGTCCCCCTAGAAGATTAGTACATTTGCTCTGGAAAGCGCCATCTGCTCCTATCACCTGGAGGAGCCCCAGCTGCATGAACACCTTTGAGGATGAATCTGTTTGCAGGAAAAGGCTAAATTAGGGAAAAGACTATTTGGCAGGGCTATTTTTGCTAGGTCTCTAGCAGATACGGGTCCCCCAGTCGTGTCTTGGTGGTGGAAGTAAACTTTATGCCCAATGGCAGCTTGTGCAACTGTGCTGGTGGAGCCACTTCTCCAGTCTAAGGAAATTGCAGGGCAAGGTTAGGTGCCCAACACAGTGCCAGATACCTGCTTACCCTTCTGAAAGCACACCCGGGCAGATCTAATGGCATTTCTGTAGCTTCACTGAAAATACCTGTAAGCTGAGTATTTTTCGTTGTGATATTCAAACTCTTTGTGTTTGCGTGACCAGCTGTTCCCCCTGCTGTTTCCTATCCAGACATCATAGCCAGCATCTGCGAGGATGAAGCCCAGGCTGCTGTTGGGCAAGTTAGTAACCCAATTACTGCCCTCCAACACCAGGCCATGCTGCAGGAGCACCGCAGGCTTTGGAGCTGAAGAAAGAAGAAAAGAGTCATTTTCTCCAACTAACATAACTTCCTATTAACACTGCAGATACTGCTTTGTCAGCGCCCCGCTGGAGATTTGCCTGTGACCTTCAGCCTCTTTGGAGATGTGCTTTTGGTGAATGTGTTGGCTCTTTGGTAATGCCAGGGCAGAGAAAACTGATAAAATGAAGCTGAAAAAAAAAGGTGGGACTCCACACTGAATGCAGCATGGTAAATTAAACCCCCAGGAAGAAGGAAACCATGACCCATGTTTGTCTGGACACTGAATGTGCCTATTGTATTGAGACCACCCTGCTGCTTGTGCCTTTTGTTTGGCTCAATGTCTGACCAGGAGACACCAAAAACCCAGCATAGTCTAGGCTTTATGTCTATCTCTCACAGCACAGCACCATCACAAGAGACACAGGTACTGGAGGGGGCCAGACGCATCTCCTCCACCCATTTCTGCCCACTTAAATCCATCTGGGCAAATTCCAGCACCCCAGAAAAAAAACAAGATTTTTTTGACACAGCACCAAAAAGCCTGAACTGCCATAGGAAGAGAGCAGAAGAGAGCATGGAAACATTTGGTTTGGAAAGGACCATTCCAATTCCTTGGTCAAAGCAGGTCCAACTTCACAGCCACAATAGGTCATCATAAGGATATCTGAATTCAAACAGGAGGTCTACCTCAGGCTGCAGCATGAAAACGGTTGATAAAAGTGTTCCTCTCCTCTCCTCTCCTCTCCTCTCCTCTCCTCTCCTCTCCTCTCCTCTCCTCTCCTTTTTCTTTGTCTTCTCTTTGTTCTGTTATTTTCTAGGCCCTCATTGTAAGACAACAAAGTAACCTGAACAGAAACTTGGCTTTTTATGCTTATCTGCTATGTTCATATGTCAGTCCTCTCATTTCCCAGGAGACTGACACCCTGCCCAGATTGGGGCATCATCCTTTCCCTTTGAAACAATGGCTCAAGTCACGAGCAGAAAGCAGTCAAAATGGAGAGATGCCATTGGACTGGACAGGTGGTTTGTTTTTGGTAATAAATGACTCTTAGCTGCTCTTCAAGGAATACCTTTACCAGGTGCATGGGTCCATATTCCAGCTTCCCTTGTACTTTTAGCTCATGGGTTTGTCTGGCTTTGGACTGGAGTAAAGTCTGAGGACAGATTTCTTTGCCTCATTCATTTTCCTTATCTTTCCCCTCCTCTTTTGGGTAGATCCTCCTGAAACAACAGGGTTGGCATGGTAGGTACCTGCATTTCTTCTGCTCCTGAGGCTAATCCTACAGGGAAGGATGCCCATCTGAGGACGACCCATGTTGAGGCAGAACTTGCCATAGCCTCCTCCAGCCCAGCAAAGTTTTCAGGGGCCCAGGACCTAGGAGACCTTCTTGTGGCACTTACGGATGCAAAACATGCTGGAACCATGTGTCTCTGCTTCACGGAAGATGCTTGAACTTCCCACGTTGTCTCTACCATGAGGAATCCTCTGCATGGTGAGGTAATAACCATCATCTGTCACAATTTCATGCTCTTCATAAGGATACCCGTGGTAGCGAATTATTTCACCCTGAAGGACAGGAAGGATAACACGGGACAGGTCCAAAGGGAGGTGGGGGTTCTCCATCCTGGAGAGATGCCACACCAAGCCCCGGCCACCCTGTCCCAGATCTGATTACTCCTGATGTCAGCGGGAGAGTGGTGTAGGGACCTCCCCATGTCCCCTTGCACCAAATGCTGTGGAGATACCATGATTTCAGCTAACAGTTTTGGCAGGTGTGAGTTTCTCTCACTCAGGTCTAGTAAAGAAAGGCCCAGGGCTGATTTTTATTTTGCAATCAATGCCTATGAAGAGCTAGGCAGCAATGAGAGTGAATCTCCAAGCCTGAGACAGCTGTTTGGACCAAACCAGTTGACCCAGACTGGACTGCCCATAAATGCCAGCTGTAAATCTGTTTGTGTATATACACAGGTAGACAAAAGGTCTAATAAACCTCTGGCACCAAACTCTGGTAAAAATACACAGGCAGAGACCATGGGTCCTATCTAGACTGTGACAGTATATAACTTGCATATCCAAGATTTGAGCATTTTAGGGGCTGGCACATCAGGAAAAGAGAAGAGAGAAGGCAGGACTTACAACATCCATGAACACCTCGGGGCTTGAGTTGCACTTTTCAATGCTGCAGATGAAACAAGCAATGGTGACAAACAGCCACATCATGGTTCTCTGCAAAACAGTGTCAATATAATGAGAATAAGAGACATTGATCTTGCTGGCACAGGAGACAGAAATGGCATTTGACATGTGCTATACTTTTATTAGTAGAGTAATCTGACCACTCAACAGGTGAAACAATTTTAAAGTTGAAATCATCCAATTTGTTTTAAGAAATGCTCATTTTGCTTATCTTTTACAATGACAGGGTCCAAACTCCATCACATTTTAATCACACATTCTCCATCAGAGCCTCGTATTTTGAAAAAGTATTTACATGCACATACACGTATATATTTGTACCCACCTAAGCATTCCTGGTCTTTGAGGAGAGGATTACAGACTATTCATTTTAAATGATGTTTCAGATAGTCAGAATAATAGATTATTTGGTTAAACTAGCTGAACTAGTCAGAAGTAAATCACCCAATTTTAAATTTTAGGATAATGGAGGTTTTGTTTATAACATTACTGGTTGGGCTCTCTTTATGGCTAGAGCTAAGACTGTAGAAACCTTAGGACACTTTGGATTTGTTGCAAACCAGCATGATGTACTGTCCCAGGAGATATTCTCTTCTCCCTGATGGCACAAATGCTGTACCAAGACTTCAGGCCTTTTGAGGAGCCCGCATGGGGGTCCAATGCTCCTGCATGTGTGTGGCTTTCACACCACAGGCATGGAGTCTGCATGCTCAGGGCTGGAAAGGATCCCAGATCATGCTGTGGTCACATTGAGGCAGCATGGAGACCAGCTGATGAGCCCGGCCGAACCCCACTGCAATCCACCCCACTGCCTCCCTGCAAAATATCTTGCTGCCCAAGGAAAGGAGGAGAGCGAGCAGGTTTCCATCATCTCTCTCTGGCTGGAGTAACTGGCTTTCCTTGCAGCAGGAGGTGGTTGCACAGTGGGGAAGAAGGTCAGCTACTCCCTCTGGAGCAGATGTGGGCAGGATCACACCAGCACTGCTGTGCTGGTGGAGAGGGCATTGGGAGGTCCTTTGCCCATGTCCTACTCACAGCAGGGCTATCACCAGCACTGGGTTCTGGTGGCTGTGGCATGGGCCAGGCAATGGAGACCCCCCACCTCCCCAGGGACATCCCTGCTCTGGGAGGAAGGGTTCCCTGCATCCAACCCAAGCACCTGGCTCTGCCAGTCATTGCACTGCCTGTGGCAGCTGGGGTCAGCCACAGGCAGCTGCAGGGCCTTTCTCACCATGCTCATGAGGAGGGCAGGGCCACCAGAACCAGTGCCCCTCAGCAGGGCAGTGGCTGTGTGTGCTGCCGATGGCTCCACTCCTGAAGATGCCTGGGTCTGTCTTGTTGCTTTGTATTGAAAAGCAAAGCAAGGGGAGACAGAAAGAGACAGAAAGAAACAGAAAGCATTTTTCACAGTGCAACGTCATGGGAATAGCATGCAATTTCAAGGGAAGAGCCTAGCTCAGGATGGAACTTCCCTTGCAACAGCCAACCTGGAAAAATATCCCCTTTGTAAAGTGGCAGCCAAAAGACCATTGGCTCAGCAGCAGAGAGAAACCTCTTGCACCATCAGCACATTCCTGACTTCTGAGCATCCCCACCACCCCTCCCCTGAGCAGAAAACAACTGTTCTGTTGTCCCCCCCATCTGCAGGACTCCTCAGCTCACTGCACCTCTCTCCTGATGCCCACACAGGTGCAGTTCAAGTGCAGAAGGACGAAGGGTTACCTGTCAGTTCGTCTGCCGCAGCAGGACAGGTGCCTTCGTCCCAGGATCTGCTGAGCAGGAGGGAGCAGAGCGTGCTCTCCGTGCTGCACTCTCCCCCCAACACACTAGGCTGTTATCCCTCTGCTCTGCGCACCTGGCAGTGCCGCAGGTCACCACTCCCCCTAATCCCTTCTCCAGCTAATGTGTAATTTACCCGAGGACTGGAATTGCTCCAAAAGGAGACACCCTTCCTATCCAGGCTCACGTGGGAATATTACTCAGGAGAGGAGAGAGATCTGGTGAATTGGACATTCCCACCTAATGCAGTGCAGTGTAATCTGACATTGCCCATGGCCTCCATGGGGCCAGCGTGCTCCTGCCAGACTGCTCCCTGCCTGTACAGGGGTGGAAGGAGCTGGGGATGGAGCTGCCTTGCGCTCCCACAATAGCAGTTTCGTGGGGAGGACGTGCCCCTTCTCACACAGCATGTGGGACGCCTGCCGGGAGCACTGCATGAGGTGACTTTCTCTGCTAGGTGTCTGTGCATGGTCACCCCCACCTGCGTGGTTACCTCCATGTGTTGGCATGCACACTTAACGTGGCCCCTGTTAGGCAATGTTAGCCTCCCCTGTGTGCCTCCTGTGGGCTGTACCACTTCGCAGCTGGCAGTGTCCTCAGTCAACTGCTGCCAGGGGGGCTCTGCAGAGCTGGCAAAGGCTAGCATGGACTGTGGGTGGATTTTTGGCAGCACTGCTTTCCAAGCCAGCACTCCACCCCTCGCCAAGCTGCCCACGTGCTTGCATAATGCAATGACCCAGCTTGGAGGGAGCAGTGTGATCTGGGGTCTGGCTCCTGTCATCTCTCCTGACGTTAATACCTGCTAGATCTGCTCAAGCAGAGCTTGTTAAAAGACAAACAGGAGCTCTTTGGGAAGCCTAGATAAGCCCACCTCAATCCAAAGGTGTAATGACTGTTTTTCACTAATGACTAGCTTAAGGCAGGGCCAATAGCTCTCCCAGCCGCACCTCTCATGAGCAGTGACTCAGCCCAGAGCCTGATTTTTTCTCCTGCAGGGAGAGGAGGAAAGGCAGAAAGGCAGGATCAAGTATGTTGACAACAAACCACTCCTCCTGCCCCCCAGTGTATATTAACACCGACACAACTCACCTTTCCTTGGAGGAGAAGCCTTCAGAGAGTCTCCTGATCTAGCCATGGCTACTCCTGGTCCCATGCACCAAGTCTGGGTCTGTGTTACTTCCCATATTACTTTCCATATTACTTGAGCCTGATAGTAAGAGACCAGAATAGGAGCTGAACCTTCACCAAGTTGTTCTCAGTAACCTCAGACCTCAGCACACTCTTGTGTGGGATGGGGATTTTCCAGAGAGGACCCAGCACATCTGCTGAGGCTTGCTACCCCACCAAGATGGAGTCGTGTTCCCTCGGTCCCTTATGCATCAGTCCCAGCCCATATCTCACTACTGCCATCTCTACAGCCCCATGAGCCCCCTCTCCTCAAGCACTGATAAAATCAGGCTGGAAGGCCTCCAGAATGACCTCAATCAGCCCTGAATTATTGCATAGACTATTAAGGTGTGAACAAGCCAGTAAAATCAGCCACAATCAGATCTCCTGAAGCATCGACATTTTCTTACTCAGAGGCTTATCTGCCATCTGCAGAAATAAGACTTGTGCATGCTGCAGCCTGTAGTGGATGGGACATCTGGACTGCATTTGTATACCCAGACATCCAGTGCATTGCAGAAGGGGTTTATGTCAGGCAGCTGCAATTTTAGCCCACTATCTGGCAATGAACAGGGAGGGTCCACAGCATGCAATACATACTGAATACCACTTAGTGAGGGAGACAGCACAGGGGCTTGTTAGACTTAGCATCACAACACAATCTATTCTCTCAGGCTTGGAATGTGTTGTGCTCCCTGTGACAGTCTTGCAGGTCCCTAGTAGCTTATTTCCCCCATGGGCAGCAGCTCCTGCCACATCCACCTGCTCCACCGGGGGCTCCTCCACGGGCTGCAGTGTGGCGATCTGTTCCATGTGGGACCTATGGGCTGCTGGGGGACAGCCTGCTCCACCAGGGGCCTCTCCACAGGCCACAGGGGAACTGCTGCTGCATGCCTGGAGCACCTCCTGCCCTCCTGCTGCACTCACCTTGGGGTCTGCAGGGCCAGTTCTCTCAGTTTCTCACTCCTCTGTCCCAGCTGCTCCTGTGTGCCACTTTTTATCCTGTCTCAATTATACTATCATAAATACATTATCATTTAAGTAATGATGGTGGCACAGCTACAAGTGCATGAACATGTCCTGAAATGCTCCCTGCATTTGTGTTGGGAAGAATTGATGCATTCAGACACCCTTCTTCTTAACCTTGACCTGGCATGTTTGTAGATATTTGGATTACTGCCCTTTCTCCTAAAAAATATGTTAATTTTTCCTACTGGCTGTATTTGTTATTGGAGAAATAATACATTTCTTTCATCTGTCCAAAGAAAGAAGAAAAGCAATTTAAAAAATCTAACTACAAAATTTAAATAAAAATAAAGAGCTGAAGATTTTTTAAATAAAAATCTGAGCTGAAAAGCCAGGCTTACCTCATAGGTTTTAAAAATTATTTTAATTTCCTCTTGCAAGAATAAAAGGCCACTAAAGGGAAGAGAGAAAAGGGTATTACTCGAAAGCAACCACAAATCAAACTGTTGGACTGCTTTATCATTTGTGCTGTAGGTATCAAATCCCAGCAGGACTAGTGTGAGTTGGCCTGAGTAACAGTAGCAAATTTCCAAGACACGCAGGTTTTGTCTGCCCATAGAGCAGGGGAATATGACTTCTGTGTGGCTGAGAACCAGTGAACCAGAGCAAGAGACACTGAACTAGTAGGAGAAAGCTCCTCTACCTTGTCGGTACTTGGGGTTCAAGGAATCATCTGAAGCTGTTGCTCACTGCAGTGGTAGCCAAAGGAAAACATGGAAGTTTTGGACTTGCTTGGATTCTGATTTTTTTTTTTTTTTTTCAGAGATTTTAAAATTTATGTATTCTGAAATCTCTTGAATTTTCTTGAGATTTTTTTTTTTTCCCCAAACTTTTGAAAATTTTTGTTGTCACTTGAAACTGTGCTTTAAACACAATATTTTGAAATACATATGACTTTTCAGGAAACACCGAAGCTAAATTCTCTTTGTTTTCATAAAAGCCAAGTCACATCTATTCAACAGCAATCCTTACAAAGCGTCCTGCTTCTGGAGGGGCTTTCTGCAAAGAAAACTACACCAGGAGCTGGTGCCAGGGTGAGAGAGTTAAGGGAGAGAAGGGCACCAAGCACCCTCCCTACTCATGGACTGTCAACGCCCAGCATGCAAGCTGCTGCCCACCAGTTGTGCTTCCAAGGGGTGCTCCTGGAAATACTCTTGGGTGGGTGCACAGCCTTGGTGGCATGGGGACCAAAGCTGCTGTGCCCCATGGCTCTACAGTCCCCAGTCTCCTTGGGCAGCACTGAGAGCAGACCTCCTCCATAACAGAAGGCCTCCTGCCCAAAGCCTCTTTAATCACTCTTTCCTAGACTGCTCCATGCTACTTGCTCTTTAGCTGGCTGCTCTCTGGTCACATATGCAGACAGGTCTTGGCCTGAGTGCTCTCCACAGGATGGTGATCTCCTAAGGATAAGAGAAATCCTGAGCAGCAGAGGGTGCTGTGAAAGCATCTGTAAGGGAGATGATCCACGTGGACCATCTGGATTCACGTGGTGGTGTGGAGGCCAGGCCAGACTCGAGAGGACATCTGGTAGTTCTCCACAGCCCTGAGGAGAGGTGAGCGCTGGCTGGGTGCTTCTCACCCATGGCCACACGGGGCAGAAATTCTGCAGGGATGGAGCCTTCTCTGCCAGGAGGATGAAACAGGCCAGTCTTGGTCCAGCCCTGCACTATTGTCACAACAACCCTATGCAACACTACAGGCTTGGGGCAGGGTGGCTGGAAAGCTGTGCAGACGAAAAGGATCTGGGGGTGTTGGTCAATGCTCGCCTGAACATGAGCCAGCAGTGTGCCCATGTGGCCAAGAAGGCCAATGGCATCCTGGCATAAATTAGGAATAGCGCAGCCAGCAGGACCAGGAAGGTAATCGTCCTCCTGTACTCTGCTCTGGTGAGGCCACACCTCAAGTACTGTGTTCAGCTTTGGGCCCCTCACTACAAGAAGGACATCGAGGCCCTGGAGCATATCCAGAGAAGGGCTATGAAGCTGGTGAAGGGCCTGTCACACAAGTCCTGTGAGGAGCGGCTGAGGGAACTGGGGGTGTTTAGTCTGGAGAAGAGGAGGCTCAGGGGAGATCCTCATTGCTCTCTCCAGCTACCTGAAAGGAAGCTGTGGGGAGCTGGGGGTCAGCCTCTTCTCACAGGTAACTAATGATAGGACTAGACGGGATGGCCTCAAGTTGCACCAGGGGAGGTTCAGGTTGAGAATTAGGAGATGTTTCTTCTCAGAGAGAGTGATTAGGCATTGGGACGGGTTGCCCAGGGAGGTAGTGGAGTCACCGTCTCTGGGGGTGTTTAAGTAAAGATTGGACCACATGATCTTGGAGGTCTTTTCCAACCTTAATGATTCTGTGATTCTACGATTCTCTGATTATTAACTGTAATGCCACCAGCTACATTTGTGCTGCTTCAGCTGGGTCAGTGGTATGCATTCACTGTGCTCATCGCAATGTAGTATGTTCTGCTGTTATTTCAATAGCACTGAGCAGCAGTGGATGGGGAGGAGCATAGAGGCCTGTGACCCAGCCTGCAGTCTGGTGAGTTCAGGTATCACTTGGAAGCTCAGCAGAGGTGCAGCAGAGGTTTCTGTGGCAAGCAAGACCTTCATCTGCAAGGATATGGTGCCTGCCTAGCAGCCCTCAACTGTGCTAGACTTTCTGTTGTACAACGATCTGCTGCTGCAAGACACTTTCTGTTTTCTAAGATGAAGATGAGGGCTTGAAGCTGCTTTATTTTAGGAAAGTGAGATGTATTCTTTCAGTGACAGAAGCACAAAACACTATCACCATGTGCTGGAAGAATCTGCAAAGTCCTAATTTATGCTTCAGGACTTCAGCAACATGCTGCAGCTATGAAGTTGGCCCTGATGTGAGCTGGGCTCAGTCCACAGACCTCCGGAGTCTGCTGCCACCCAGCACTGCCACTATGCTTTGGCTGACTCTGCATTTCTTATCTTTGCAGCTGTGAAGGAGTGAGAGGGGAAGAAATAAGCTCCTCTATAGTTCCGTCCTTGTTTTCTAGCTGGTTATGAAGCTTATTGTTGCTTGTACTGGTTCTGGCTGGGAAGTTAACTTTCCCTGCAGCAGCCCATACAGTGCTACGCTCTGCACTTGTAGCTAGAACAGCAGTGGTATCACACTGGTGTTGTGTCTGCTGCTGAGCAGTGCTGGCACAGCATCAGGACTTCCTCTAACCCTCCTAGGGGGTGGGCGAAAAAGTGAGAAACATCACCAGGGCAGCTGACCCAAACCAACCAAAGGGATATTCCATACCATATGATGTCACACTCAGCAATAAAAGGTGGAAAAAGAAAGAAGGGGGGGTGGTGGGCTCTCGTTGCGAAAACGTCTGTCCTCCTCCCGAACACTGGCTATGTGCGTTGAGGCCCTGCTTCAAGGACGTGGTCAAGCATCTCTTATTTGTGGGAAGTAGAGAGTAATTTTTTCCCCTCTGCACTTCCACATAGCCTTTACTTGTTTTGTTTTGTTATTCCCTTTCCCCCTCCCTCTTCCCCTTTCCCTTTTTTCCCTTTAGTTGAATTGTTTAATTAATAATAATATTTCCTTAATTATATATATATATTTTTCTCTTTATTAAAATTATCCTTATCTCAACCCATGAGTTGTTCTTTCCTTTACTTCTTCCCCTCCTCATCTGAGGAGGGGGAGTGAGAGAGCGGTTGTGGTGTTCAGTTGCCTAACACGGTAAAACCACCACATTGCTGCTATTGAAGAACATCAGGAGAAACTTTTCTGTTCTGTTCTGTCCTGATTAGTATCGGACCCTCGAGCCATGGTGGTGGGGAAGGCTGTCACGTCACATCTGCTGGTGGAGGTTGTCTCCAATGCTGGAGGTGCTGGGGCAATGGCTCTGTGCAGGGACAAGGCTGGGAGCTAGGTTTGACTGAGTGCTTTGGTCTTTGAACAGCAACCAATTGCAAAAGCTGTTTTTAGCCCATTGGTGTGTAGCAGGAAAGGTAATTCCTAGGCTTGGGCTTTTCTCTTCTCATTGCTTCTGACATCTGCCTGGGAGAGAGCTGTGCTCCTGCTGATGGTCCTCAGGTGTAGTTCTTCAAACCCCAGCCACAGCCCTGCACCCTGCACCTCAGAATCATTCACAGTGGTCTAAACCCCAATCCGTATGCACTGGGGATGAGATTTTTTAAATTATTTTTATTTTTTTATTTTTTCCTAGCAGGAAACAGCATGAAGTGTCATCTACAGCTGCTTTCTCACAATATGTTGGGTGGCACACCCATGTCCAGCAGTGTTAATGAACCCTAGATAAAGGGACTCCAAACACAGTTTTGCCACAGGGCTCACAGTCTCCTGGAAGAGCAAGCCATGGATGGCTGGCTTGAAAAGGAGATGAACTGCTTGTCGGTCATGTACCAAAAGCCTCTGAGTCCCCAGGGAGCAAGGGAGGGCTGTGAAGGGCTCTGGAGGCAGCGGGAGAGATCCATGGGCATCACAAGAGGGCTGGTCTCATCATGGTCTTGGCTGTGCCATGGCCATGGTCTGAGCTGCCCAGGGACCAGGGACTGGGGCAGCTTTCCGGGGCCTGAAGTTCCCAGGGTTCCCAGAGGCCCTTCTCAACGGCCAAGCTGCCAAGGGCAGCTGGTTCCTGTAGGTGAAAGCTATTGGTTGTTCCTTGCCAGTATCTTGCTCGAACACTTAACTGCTGATGCATCATAGATGTCAAGCTACCGTGACCTCCTCTTTCTTGGATGTCACTCTTGTTCCTGGAACAAAATAAGGAAGCAGCCTGTGGACCTGGTGCTACAGCATTTTACTGGAATAGATAGGTTGTGATAGTCCCTTGCTGGACCAGTGGGTTGGTGAAAGGGGCCTCTCTGCCCTGTGCAGGAGACTTCTAGAGACATCTGAAGGTTTCGCTTTGGGCTGAAATGCAGCCAGTGTTGCCTGCTCTAGCTGTAGGAAGGCTGTGTTATAGGAGCAGTGCTGGAGGCAAGCATGCCCAGAGGTCTCTGCATTACTGCTGAGTCTCTGTGTGCTGTGATGAGCTCTTGAAAAGCTTCATCATGCATAACGAAGCACAGGCCATACGCAGAAGACAAGAGATTCTGGAATGATGCCTTCAGTGATGTTGAAATTGGGTCTCAGCAGACACAGACACCTGAATGTAGCTACTGGGCAGATGTGGCTGCCCTGTGGGTTTGGGGGAGCAGTGAGGTCTTTTGAACTACCTAAAACACCACTGGATGTTGGAGGGTTTGCAGAGCCACATGCAGACACACCAGAATTACTCATGTCATATGTTTGAAGGAAGTTATGCCTGCAATTTATGGAGTAAGGAGGAGACAAAACTTTATGTTGTCTCAGCACCAAGTACTTCAATCTTCATGGGCACAATTGGGGCCCTACATGAGGCCTTGTAGCTGCAGAAGAGCTCAGGAGAAGAGGCAGATATGACACCAAAGAAGTTCACAGGTAATGCAGCCACTATCCATCTTTTGCTTCACTTCACCAGGCTGCCCACAGGTAAAGCAGCATCCCTGGTTCTGTCCCTCTGGATGATGCCTGGATGGGGAATGGTGAGTCTAGAGGACAGCCAGACATTTCTGCTGAGCAGGAGGAGCTTGGGGAGTTCTGGTGCTCAGATACATGCCTTGCTTCATGTAGGGAGCTGCTGCAGGAGTCTGCTTCATGGAGCTGGGGGGCTCAGAAGAGCAGTCCTAGCTGCCCAGTACTGTCTCCACCTTGCAAAGCTCCTGAACCTGTGGGGTTAGTCCCACCAAAGCCTCTGCTCAGGAGGCTTCCTCATCAACAGTCTCCTGTGGTTGGACTGTGTGTATGTCAATCATGAGGTGCACCATTTCTCCTGCTGCTCTTTGCTCTTCCTAATACAGACATGAGTAAAGTTGGACAGACCCTAGGAGGTCTCTGGTCTCTACCTAGTCTCAAAGCAGGAAAATTTTCCAGCCAGACCAGGCTGTTCAGTACTTTGTCTGAAAGACAAGAGATGATTTATTATGTTGGCCTTTCTTGGGACAACGCTTTAGGAGTGTTGAGACAGGAAATACCATTCATGTAACACTGTAGGGCCATTAGAAGTCATTAGAATGTCTGCTCCATACATAAGCAGCTTGCCCCAAATGTGAAGCTGTTACGAAAGTTTCCCCTTCTTGACAACCAGTAATATCTTGCGTGTCTTCTGCTCTAGCAATTGCATGCCAGTGGCTTTCCCTGCCACTTCTTAACCTTTTACTTGTATTTATGTTCTTTCTTGGATACCTGTGGTTAAGGCTGTCAGTGCAAGGTAACATCATATGGCATAAAAGGAGCCTTGGATCATCAAGTTGATAATGAAATACCTACTTAATTCCATGGCACTTCTCAGCATGGTTTTCACTCTTTTCTTGTATGTGTTTGTGGGTACTTGAGTTCCTGCAAATATTTTATACTTCTTAGACTTCTTTGGGTTTCATTGCATTTTCTTCAGTACCCCAGGGTGACTCAAAAACAAAACAAATCAACAAACAAAACAAAAAAACAAGACAAAAATTAAAAAAAATACACAAAACCCAGCTATTGTTGCATTCTATCCTTTCTGTGTTCTTCAAAACACTACATCTCCTCTGCTACATGCTATATCCACCAAAAGCATTGCGGATACTCTGTTTTCCACAACATACTCTGATTTGTACAAGCCACTGAGAGTTTGCAGGTAAATTAATGCTGCCCTTTGGATTGCTTGGGTTGTGCTGTCAGCCCTGGATCTGAGTCCTGACATTTGTGCTCAGTAAAATGCCATGTGAGTGGTTTTAGCTTCCCACTGAGTTACCAAATCAGCCTCTTCCTGCAGGACCTCAGCTGGGTGTGGGGAAAAGGACCTGTCATTAAACAAATCTCTTACAAAGTGCCACATCCTGCTCTTGCATGTGTGTTTCATTTTAGGAAAACAAACAAAAAATAATCCCATTGGTGAAAACCAATGTAAACATAGGTACATCCAAAACAGAGGTATTTCACGCTGACAGAGAAAAGTATGCTAAGAAAAAGTGTTATCACTGGTGATACCATACCAAAAAAAAATAGGAGCACTTTGTGCCCTGTTCTATCTTCCTCTGTGCTAGATGGTCACTACTTGGACTCCTTCAACGAAGGTGACAATGTCCTTCCAGACCTGTGGGTCAGCTTGGTCCATGGAAAACTTGGGCAGGAGATCTCTGTGGCCTGTAGTCATGTCCTCAGAGCAAGCTGGAGCAAGAGCAAAACTAGCTGTTCAGATAGCATTAAACAAACATATCGTCATTAAGGTGGAGATCCTCCCGCTCTGTGGGAAAGGGTTTCTCAGTTTCCCAGGGAGGATGAGTGGGGGTTGTGCTGGCACCCAGTTTCAACAAGAAATAAGCTTTCATGGAGTGGAAACTCCAGTCAAAACCAAGTTGCCATTGTGTGTGTAATACAGCTACATCTTCAGCCAGGACAGGTTGTGGTGTCTATGCTTGTACTTCAGGGTTTCTCCCATATCTTTGCTACCCAACCAGCTATTAGTGATTGAAGATCTCTCATCAGCCTTCGCTGAGATACCTGTGTCCTGACCAAGCCTTTCCTGCACTCCCGTGTTGAGGAGGACCCACTGAAAACAACATAGTTGTATGTTCTCTGCCCTCCTGTCTCTGCACCTCAACACCTGCCATGTGCACAAAAGCTTTTTCCTACCACTTCTAAGACTTGCTCTACACCCCGTGAAGAGGGGGAAGCTGTTATGGTCTTTCTGGGGCTGTGCTCCCCAGGATAGGCTCAGCCTTGCAGATTGCCAGGACAGTCCCCTGCCATGTTCTTCCTCTAAAATCTCTGTTTTCGGCAGCTCCTTGGCTCTCACGTGGTGTGCATCAGGGCTCCTAGCTGTAGGGAAGAGCAAGTTGCTCAGGCAAACTTGCAGGCAGTGGTTTGCAATAGATCTATCACTTCTTGTCTGGCCACAGAAGTCCAGTTTGCTTTCCAAAGCAATGACCTTAAACAACCTCCTGATACAAATTTTGCCATTTAACACTTATGAGTCAGAACTTGTAGAAAAACTTGTGTAGGACAGGAAAAATGAAATGGGAAAAGAGCGGTTGCAGGGTAACTGGGACAAATCAAAGCTTTCAAAAGCCCAGGACTGTGTATCTCTGAGCCAGTACACAAAATATGCTCATCTCTTTGCGGTGAGCAGAGCAGAACATGAAAGGGACCTTCTCTGGTCAGGCAGGTTTGGCCCTGGAAATAATGCAGCCTGACTTGGGTATTAAATGGCCGTGCTGTGAAATGAGCAGGTTCAAATTTAGTCCCAGTCCGAGCTTTCTTCTAACCCAGATGAGACATTGCAACACAAGCTCTAGACTTGAAGTTCACTGCAAAGGACCTGACCTTCTGGTTGTTCTGTGGAGACATAATGTGGCCAAACACAACTCTTGCTTGTTGTCCTGGTTTCAGTTAGGACAGAGTTATTTTTCCTCCTAGTAGCTGGTAGGGTGCTATGTTTTGGATTAGGATGAGAAGAGTGCTGATAACATGCTGATGTTTTAATTGCTGCAGAGCAATGCTTACACTAAGCCAAGGACTTTTCAGCTCCTCGCTCTGTCCTGCAAGCGAGCAGGCTGGAGGGGCAGCAAGAGCTGGGAGGGGACAGCCCCAGGACAGCTGACCCAAACTGGCCAAAGGGGTATTCCATACCATCTGACGTCATGCTGAACAATATATAGGGGTGGCTAGTCGGGTGGGGGGCCGGCTGCTCGGGGTTGGGCTGGGCATCGGTCAGCAGGTGGTGAGCAATTGCATTGTGCATCACTTGTTTGTACATATTTTATTATTGTTATTATTATTATTACTATTTTCTATCCTAATAAACTGTCTTTATCTCAAGCCACAGACTTCACTTTCCCGTTTCTCTCCCCCATCCCAGAGAGGGAGGGGGGAGGGTGAGCGAACAGCTGTGTGGTGTTTAGCTGCCGGCTGGGTTAAACCACCACACTTGTTCAGACCAAGTTGGAGTCCCCAGTCAGGCTGGTGGTTCCTAGAACTTGCACAGGCTGCAGGCAGGAGGAACTCTTCTCACTTAATGTCTTTGCTGGCCTTAAAGACACAACAAAAAACAGTTCAAAAACAAGGGCACATCAGCATGTCCAGGGCAGACATGTCTCTGGCAGTGGCTGGCAGTGGCTGGCAGTAAACACCCAGGTAGGGTATGAGCAGGGCAGTGGCACCGAGAGAAGGCTTTCAAACATCACAGTGACTATTTTCAGCTCTTATTTGACGTCACATAAAATGAAATTAAAATCCAAATCTGACAGTGACTGGATTTTGCCATGCCAAATGGCTGTTTGTCTACCAGCCTTGGCCAAAGCAGTTCCCAGAAGAAGACCAATGATAGTCTCTCCATTTTTGATTCAGAAATAAAGCTGCAGAGACTGGTGGACAAAGCAGAATGCAACCCTGGTCCCAGCTCAGAGACCAGAAATATTCATGCTGGGCAGCTGCTTCTGCACCAGGGAAAGTTCTCAAGGAGGTCTGTGCAGAAGAGGGGTTCCCAACCTCACAGCAAGCTTTTGCAGATCTATTGGATGAAGCAGGGAAGGGAGGATCTGGGCCATGAACCTCTGGAGCTCCCACTCTGACTGTCCTGCTTTCCCAAGCTGTTGGGAAGTGGAAGATGTCCAATATATCAACTATGAGAAAGATGAAAGAAATGCCCCAAGGTGGGACCCCAGTGCTGCAGTCTTAGTAAGCACTGTATGAGAGAAACACAGTGTAGACCAAGAACCGTTAATGCACTAATTGCTGGCTCAGGGATGACTATCCTTTGTGCCAGTCTGGTTATGCTTGTTTTCCTCCACCTGTTTTTTGCCTGGATGCTGCTCTGCAGTCACACAGGTCCACCTCAGCCAGAGCCATGGCTTCTGGTGACAGTCTTGCTGCGAGTGGGAGGCTGGGCTGTAGACCCCAGAGTTTCTGTCCTGCCACCATTGCTCTCCTGGCAGGAGGAGTGGTGGTAAGTTTTGAAGATGTGTGGTTGTAGGGGCCTGTGAAAGCAGAGCTATCACAGAAGGCTGATGGTTGTACCAGCCCACATGAGATTTGCTTTGCAATCTGGATTTCCATGCCAATAAAAGTCAGACTGTCAGTGCTGTGTGAAGCTGGTATTCCTCCTTCCCTGGGTGAGCCTCTATCTCTTCCCTTTTAACCCAGGCATGGTTGCATCACCTTCTCTAGGTAATGTGGTTGTCCCTGTGCCTGCTGAGGGCATGCAGAGCTGACACGCATTGCTAGTGGGTGCCTGCAACAGGAAAGCCAAGTATGAGCAGCTGGTGACCTCTTCCAACCCCTGAGCACATTCATTGCCCTTTGGATTACAGATGAGGTGAGTGGAATATCCATGAAGAGGTATGCCAAAAATGCAATTCCCAATTGCAGGGTGCCACAAGGCCTGGGTGTTCCTGATGATGTGATTGCTACCCAACAGCTCGTTATCTGCCTTCAAGATGTGGTGCTTTGCTACTGCTCCCTGAGGTTTAGGACACTTGTGTCTGACTCACAGGGCTGGAGAGGAAGAGAGGGTGGTGCATTTGGAACAAGATTGGTCTTTCAGGTGCTTGATGGACAAGTCCCAGCCTCTCTGTTCCTCTTTATAAGCCAAGACAACCAGTTGTCTTGGTGCTGCTGTCCCTCCCGACTGCACAGATGGGCCTGGAGCAGAAGGTCAGGTTGATCTGCAACATCTACTCTCATTCTAGCACAGTGCATTGCTGAAAGAAATGTTCCTGACTGAGTCATGAGGCTTTGTTTATAGCTCTGGCTGTTCATTTCTTCTTTTAGAGACACATGGCTTTCTGGTGATCATAACAGTTAAAGTTTCCTTTGTAGAGTCTGCTTTGCAATTCTGCATCTGAAGTCTCTGGGTTTTGTGAGCATGAACTTTGGTGCTTCCCAGTGAGCTTAGGAGCAATGCAAGTCCTCATGGACTCATGGTCAGACTGTTGGGATCTTGTCAAGTGTGTTGTCGTGCTCTGGTAGGTACTTTGGCTTGGTGGTGGGGGGCAAATTCTGGCAGGACCCACAGATGAGTTGATGGATTCATAACACCCAGGGTCTGAGCCTGGGGGTGCTATCATGCGATGTGGAAGCTCCAAATGAGATGAACTCCTCTTGCTAGGACTCCTTCTGGGGCAAGAGCAGGGTATGGTCTGCTGCAGGCTGGCTCTGGACTGTGCTGGGTAGCAGGGGAAATTTCCAGAGTCATGGATGCAACTTGGATGACTTGTGTGCTCCCAAGGCTTGGGTTCAGGAGGTGGAGACTGTCATTTTGTTTGGTCCATATGTTATTGTTCCCTATTAATGCTTGCTGAATGCCATAGGTATGTGACTAATCCCTTTCCTTCCTCCTTCGCCACAGAGGCTTTACTCTCTTGAGGTACCAGGACAAGTTGCCTTGATAAATGGCTGAGTGCCAGTGATCTCACTGACATGTGTGGGCTTTGTGGCAGAGCCTGTTCCAGGTCTGAGCTATTGAGTTGTGCCACCGTAATACCTGGATGACATTGGCTTGGACAGCAGAGCCTTTGGTTATGGTTATGTCTTCCAAGATATATGGGAAATCTTTGTGCTTCTTCCTGCTGCCAGAGCCCACTGCTCAGGAGCTGGGCAAGGGGGTGGTAGGTGGAGGAAATCCTCATCACAAAATGTTCAGGGTTGCAAGCTGGCCAAAAGACACGGAAACCATAGACCTGTGGTTTGTCAAGACCATCCTTGAAAACCAGGGTGTAGATCCTTCCTCCTCTGCTGCCCTGTGTCTCGGGGCAGCCCCCACCTCTCAATTCCGTGTGTCCAGTCTGAAACTCCCTAGTGGCTGTCTGCTCCTTTTACTCCTCTTTACATCATCTACCTCTTTTCTGGCCAAACTCAAACTAGTTGGCCAAAAGCAATACTGTGCTCACAGCTCTTCTGTACCAGAAAGGGACTACTTCTGACAAATACAGAAAAGCAGGCTATCTCAGCACAGCATTTCTGAAGCAGCTTTGTTGCTCTTTGACAGTTTTTGCCATCTCAATGTCAATGACTACAGACAGAACATCATTGTTTAAAGATATGTCAAGGGATGTTGCAGAACATCTAACTCACCAGACAAGGGATAGGCACTCCTTCTCACTCCCTACCAAACGGGGTCACATTTTATTTTTATATGTATACACCACAAAATACTGGAATACAAACAATGCTGCCCACCTCAGCTGTTTCCTATGTGGCACATGCAGCAGGAAAATGCAATTGGCGTGAGAACTCACGGTGAGTTTTGTGACAGGACAATAGTGCTGGGAAGCATATTGTTATGACTGGCTTAGGGAGGACATGTCTGGCATCTGCTAATTCCTATGCAGGCCAAGCTTCTCAGTCCCATATAATCCACACTGCTGGTTGAGGTGGTTGTTTCAGTAATACGAGTTGTCTCTGATGCCCTCAGGCATGGTCTGCAATGTCTCTCCTGAGTCAATGTACACCTGGGCCAGGTGAGAATAAGGCCACTATAATCCATCCCTCCATTCTCCTCTCCCTCCCATCCTTCCTTCAGTCCTGTCCTAAAGTCCTTTGGGCTGCTGTAGAAGCATCTGGAGATGAGCTATCAACCGCAATGGTGGTTGCTTTTTATATTTATTTTTATTTTTTTTTTCCCCACTGAAAAGGTTGTGAGGCATTGGATCAAGCTGCCTGTGGAAGTGGTTGAGTTCCCATCCCTGGAGGTCTTCAAAAATGTGTGGCTGTGGTGCTTAGTTACATGGTTTAATGGTGGACTTGGCAGTGCTAGGTTAAAGGTTGGGCTAGATGACATTAGAGGTCTTTTCCAACCTAAGTGATTCTATGATATAAGACAGGGACAGAACAGAGGAGCTAGGGTCAGCAAGAGTTGCTTGGGGGTGGGCTTCTGACTGCAGGATGGGGTGGCAAGCATTAGGACATGCCGAGAAGCAACGCTGACGTAGTAAGACACCACAGGTTGGTGTGGGTTAGTGCCTCCAGCTCCTGGCCTGCTCACACCAGCCCTGTTATCCCCCAGAGTGGCAAGATGTGGTTGCTGATGGTGGCCCTGGGCCTGGCCCAGGGGCTGTGTGTTGCTGCCCCGCATGGAGGAGTGAGCCGCAACAACCCCGAGCAGTTCATGAACATTGTAAGTGCTGCAGGGCAGAGTCCTCCCCAAGGAAACTGCCAGCCTCTCCCCATTCCTTGCCTGCTGTCAGCACCCAGGGGACAGTGGTGGGGAGGGCACAGGAACCAAGAGTTTTCCCAGTTTTTCTATTGCTGTCACTCACTTCATGCTCTCAGCCTGAAATTGGCCACTCTGGCCTTCCTCTGGTGTAGACGGGCCTCCAGATCTTGCATGTGCATGTGAAGGTGACACCAGACAGCATGGTGGCTCTGGGTCAGGCTCAGGGCAGATGCAGCATGTCTGTATGACCTGATGGACACCAGCAGGTCACTTTTCCCATTGGCCTTCTGTCCCTGCAGAGCCAGAAGATCCGTTTCCAGGGGTACCCCAGTGAGGAGTATGATGTGCTGACTGATGATGGCTATTTCCTCAGTGTGAACCGAATTCCCCACGGCAAAGGAGATGCTGGGGACTCAGGTGGGCTCAGTTTCACTGAGTGTGGAGTAGAGTTATGACCCTGCTCAGAGGCAGGGCAGTGTCAAGGAGGAAATCAATGCAAGCACCCACAACTTTAGAGATGGTTTTGGCAGACAAGAGCAAAGACAAGCTTTTGGTGAGTGCTGGTGGGGACAAAGCAGCCATGAACTATCCCTGGTGACACAAGGGACATGTTTTGCTTGTGGCAGAGCTGCCCTGGATGGGACAACATGGCCCAATGAGCCCCACCACTAGCAGAAGGAGGGCCCTGGTGGCTCCTTCCCTGGAGCAAACCCATGGCCCTGGGTCAGGGTTTCCTTACAGCTTAGGAACAGGGACTGCAAAATGTTTCAGAGTGAAAAATCACCAGCAAATTATGGGGGAAGAGAATATTTAATGCACAGCTTGCAGAAAATAATGCTCACTGAGGTGTGTAAGGACTTTTCCATTTGGGAAGGGGTTTTCTTGTGTGAAGTACCCAGTTTCTTCTCCTTCAGGATCCAGGCCACCTGTGCTGATAGTGCACGGGTTCAGTTTAGATGGTGGCGACTGGGTGGACAATCTCCCCAACAGCAGCCTGGGCTTCATCCTAGCAGACGCGGGTTATGATGTGTGGATTGGAAACTGCCGGGGGAACAGCTGGTCTCAGCGGCACCTGAACCTCTCTGTCAACCAGGAGGAGTTTTGGGACTTCAGGTGAGGAGGACCACAAGGACATAGCCAGGATGTGGGGCTGCCAGCACCACCCACCCTACATCCATGGGAGGCTGCGGACAGCTGGTGGATGGTAAATAGGCATCCCCACCAGCTTCTCCCCTTGCTTCCCAGTTTCCACGAGATGGCCATGTATGATGTGCCAGCCATGGTGTCCTTCATTCTGCAGCACACCACGCAGGAG
Organism: Heteronetta atricapilla; assembly: GCA_011075105.1. NCBI lineage: Eukaryota > Metazoa > Chordata > Aves > Anseriformes > Anatidae > Heteronetta > Heteronetta atricapilla. The sequence continues at coordinate 172,191 of CM021736.1, forward strand.
AAGCTGTACTACATTGGCCACGCTCAGGGCAACTCTCTGGGTGAGTGGTGAGGAGGGGCCAGCTACATGTGGGAGCTGGGTTGGCCCATGGTACGCCCAGGTTGAAGGCAACCTTTGGGTCTATGCTGTGTTTATTGCTGCCCTCAGGAGGAGCTTTAGATCAGGCAGGCTGGGTCTTTTCTGCCACTGCACGTTCACACCAGGCTCTTGCTGGTGGGGATCTCCAGGGTTCTGCCACCCCTCAGGTCCCACCATGCCTTCAAAACTAAACTAAAACTTTAAACTAAAAGAGAGTAGGTTTAGATTAGACATTAGGAAGAAATTATTTACTCTGAAGGTGATGAGGCACTAACATAGGCTACCCAGAGAAGCTGTGAATGGCCCAACCCTGGAAATGCTAAAGACCAGGCTGGATGGGGCTTTGGGCAGCCAGGGCAGGTGGGAGGTGTCCCTGTGTATGGCCGGGGGCTGGAACCAGATGAGCTGTAAAGTCCCTTCCAACCTAAACCATTCTGTGATTTTATGATTCTATGATTCAAGAGGTTTAACTTCAGCCAAGGTGAACTTACCCAAACCTTAGCGAAGGAGAAACACTAACAGAAGCTACAACCAGCAAAGAACTTTTGTGCCTTACTCTTGCTTCAGATATGCTCCCCTTTCCCTTCCCTCACAGCAGAAGTTCACTTTTCCAGAGGAAGAGATCTTTCCCCACCCAGCCCAGCTCTGAGCTGCTAGTCAAACCAAGGAGCCACCACCTCCTTCTGTAAGCTTATTTGCTAGAAAAATAAAAATAAAAATCAGTCACACATCAGAGATTTCCTCAGTCAGACTGGGCATTGGGACATATGCTGCATCAGTGTTGTTGCTGTTGGGGTTATTGTGAACGCTTGCTGTTTTTCAGGTTTCATAGCATTTTCAAGCATGCCACAGCTGGCTCGGAAAATCAAAGTGTTCTTTGCCTTGGCTCCTCTTTACACCTTTCATCATGCGAAAGGTCCTGTGTTAAAGATAGCATTTTTACCAGACATAGTGCTGAAGGTATGCAAATATTTTTTGTTATTACCCTGTCTACGCCTAATGAATTAATGAAATTCAAGAACTTTCAGCAAGGCAAGTCACATTCTCTGTGTTGCAGTGGCTCTCCAGCCATTGTGCACTGAGCCCCTGCCTGCACCAGATCTTGAAGAGGTATGTGGAGAGACGAGAGAGAAGATCCCAGACAGCAGAAATGTCCCTCTCTTTCCAGTTTAGGATGGCCACATTTCACTAAAACATCATTACCCATCCATCATTACTGTTTTTAAACAGAGGTGACAGACCAGTTATGAGTCTGGCTATCCCAGGCAGACTGCAGCTAGGCTGAGCTTTTGAAGTTGGTACATCAGAAGCGGTACACCAAGACGATGGGGACAACAGCATGGGGTAGAATGGATAGTGATGTATTTATACTGCTCTGAGACCCAGGTGTGAGTGTGGGTCAACTGTATTCAGGAGTTACTTGTCAGTTCTGGCTGGGGACAGGCAGCTCCTGTGAAGAGGGGTGCAGGACACACAGTGACCTGTTTCCTTGTGCTCTTGCAGACAATATTTGGAACAAAACAACTGACCCTGGTGGGAAGGGAGGAAAGAGCCATACTTGCCAAGACATGCAGCAACCTGCTAACAGCTGAAGTTTGTGAAAATGAGATCTTCCTTATTGGTGGATACAATAAGAAGAACTTGAACATGGTAGGTGTATTAGCTCTTCCAGGTCACAGTGACCCACACTTGTAATTTCCAATTTCCCTGAGCTTTTCCTAGACATGTGAAAATACCTAATGAGCTACAAAAAATAAGGCTTCTTCATTCTTGGAGAGTACTGGTAGGTACTTCTTCCCCAGCCTGCTCTGGGTACCTGGATGCTATTTTACCTGGATGCTGTGGAGTAAATATGCTCTGCATGGGAAAGTGGAGAGATGATGGCATGGGAATGTAGTATTAATTACTCACCAATCAAAATGTCTCTCCTGATGTAAGATGAACCTATGTTTGAATGCATAGTTAGCAATACAAGAATAAGGAATAAGTATAAAACCCCAAAAAATGAAGGTGCAAAAATCACTGTTCAAGGCAGTGGGTATTTGGGGGTTTCTTTCAGCAACATTCCTTGGGTTGGGATGTTAAACCTAAGAAATGCTGCTGTGGGTAAGAATCACTTGTGGATTTGTTTGCAAAGGCAAGATAACTCCTGCCTTATTTTCTGCTGACCTGTGACCATGTGACAAGCTTGAAGAAAAAAAATTGTCTGTACCAGTTGCATTTCCATTTTAAAGAGATGGTTTTAATGGTATACCATTAAAAGCTACTCTTAGCTCTGAACAGAATAAAGCTGTTTTTGCATATAAAAAATTACATTGCAGTTATAAAACAGAATGATAGAACAGATTTTTTTTTTTTTTTTTTTTTTTTGGCCTGGACAGATTTTCATCATTCTCAAATCACTTAGAAAAAACTTTCTTTCTCCTGCAGAGCCGACTGGATGTATACCTAGCTCATTTTCCAGACTATACATCAGTAAAAACTCTTCTCCACTGGGGACAGGTAGGGACTCTGACTTATGATATCCGCAACCTATGATTTTTAATCTTTGAATATGATATTTTACAATGACCCTTCATTCACCCCGGAGACAAATAAGGAGGTAGAGTTGGACAAAGCCAATAAAAGATACTTTGAAATTACTACACTGAAGTGTCCCAAAAGTCACAGATGCTAGCTGCTGCTTCAGGCTGGCCAAGGCAGGGCCACCCAGATACCTGCTCCAGTCCTGCATAAGCACCCTATGAAGGTGTTTTTTGGATGTTATCTTTGCTTCAGTATCTGGGGTGAGCACTAGCAAGTGCAAACCTGGACACCAGAGCTGTGCTGGGCAGCCTCACCTGGCCCCTACAGCTGTCCTTTTCTTCTGGTGGGGCTGATCCAGGGCACCTGTTACCTGCACAGAGTTGACTCTTTGCTCTTGCCTTTCAGACTGCCAAAACTGGGGATTTCAAGCAGTTTGACTACAGGGAAAAGAATCAGGAGAAGTACAACCAGGTCAGTGGCACTTGCAGGAGGAGGAGGAGAGCATGAGGCTGGCTAACTGGGATGAGGGTTGCATCCTCCAGTGGCTGGTGTATCCAGAGTACACCAGGATGCCATGGATAAGACAGCCCATCTAATAGCATTATTAGGGTCAGAGCTGTGAATAACTGGAGTGTTTCCTCCCAGACCACCCCACCCTTGTACAGGATAGAAGACATGACAGTGCCAACTGCCCTGTGGAGTGGTGGTGAGGACTGGGTGAATCCACCTGCAGAGACCCAGCGCTTGCTCCCTCGCATCACCAACATCATTCATCATGAACATTTTCCCGACTGGAACCACTTTGACCATCACTGGGGCCAGGATGCACCACAGCGCATGTACAGGCAGATTGTTGCTCTGATGGAGGAAAATCCTTGAACGTTCTACGTGCTGCCCTGGGATGGAGAACCCATTTGTTCCCACAAGCTCAGGGGCATGAGTTTTGTGTGAAGTCTGCCACTCTCTTCTTCCCTTCTTAAAAATGTCTTCTATCATCCTATTTCGCACAGATTTAATGGGCTAAATACAATTGTCTAATTTCTGCCTGTTTTCTGTGACTAGAGACTAAAATAAACTCTTGTATCACAGCCTAACTCCAACTCTTTGCCCGGTGGGCATTGCCAGGTTTGTTTGTACCCCACTGCTGGGCTGAGGTGTGCAGAAGACCCTAGCTGCTTTTTTTTTATTATTATTATTTTCCCTGTTCCTGGCTCAAGACATTGACCTTCTGGGGACATACAGGGATCTGGCTGGCCCCAGACTTCCTGTCAACACATCTTCTCCCTTGTCCCCACAATGATCTGGAGAACTTGAGGAACACATAACACTGATAAACATCCCTCCTCTTGCCAATGGGGAGTGTCTTCAGCCACAAAATCAACAGCCCCTTGCCATTTGTAATGCATTGCCATTATACACAGTTTGATGAAAAGACATTTTGAGCATGTATTTTGGAGTATGGGCTTATGTGAAAGAAAGGTGGCAAGTGACCTTGTCTATGGCTCTGGACAGACTGATGTGAGTTAGCACTGATTAGAGGAGAGAAATGTTTTTCTTGGAAGGAAGTGGAAGAAAGCCAGAGAGGTAGATAGGCACCACAAGCCCAAGAGGTTGTGAAATGGCAACATCTGGGTCTTGGTGTTTGGCTAGGTCTTTTCTGGGACATAACTCACCCAGAACAGTGTCCCACATCACCTCCTGGCAAAAATGGCAAAAACCCAGCTGTGTTTTCTAGGAGGTTGAATTTAACATGGAATGGAGTATTTTCTGAGAATATCATTATTTTCTTAACATGTATGTTGGAAATCTATCTCCCTCTTTCTCTCTCCCTCCTCCTCTCTCCCTCTCTCCATCCATCCATCCATCCATCCATCCATCTATCCATTCTATAGATCTATTTATCTATTTATCCATCCTTACCTCCTGTGCTGTGTGATACTTGGCCATTAGGCCTATCTAAGCTAAACCTGTGTGGGAGGAGCACTGTGAACAGAAAGCAGGGATTGAAAAGAGAAATTATTTACACAGAGGAAGAACCTGTGCATGTTAGATATTTTATACAACCTTGCTCTTGCTGGGCACTGTTTCTGCCCCAGGTTTTGCTGTGGAACCAGGGTAGGTGTCACTCTCCTCTCTGGCTGGCAGCCCAATAGTACTGAGAGGGCAGGACTTGCCCTTTCATGGGGCTCAAGGTAAGGGATCACCCAAATCAGAGGTGGTTTCTGTACAACATTCTCAGACTGGCTGCCTGTCCCCCTGAGACCGCACACCGTGTGCCTGTGTGGAGATGGGGAAAGTTCCCCTCTGATGCACCCTGGGGTCTAGGATTCCCAGCACCCACTTCTTGGTCCCTGTGAAGTCCCCTTGCACCCCTCTCTTGCTCCCCCTCAGTGGGTGTCATTTGCTGTGATTGCTGGCTGTGTCCTTCCTTCAGGCACCCTGAGCTGTGGCAGCTCGTCCCCGCTTGGCTCTCCAGGGATATGACCCCCAATTTGGCAGCTCCCTGCTGTCACATCCCACCTGTGGGGAGGTGGGGAGAGTGACTCAGATTTTCAAATCCACTCAGTGCAGACTAAGGAGAGATAACATTCAAAGTACGTGCATAGATACTAACTGTAATAGGAACACAGAGAACAAATACTCTGTCAATGTGTCAATACTGGTGCTATCACAGTTATATTCACCTGAGCAATGCAGCTTTATGGGAAATCAAGGTAGGCCTAGGGTTACTTGGTAGCTTTGAGGGAAGGAGAAAGAGAGAAAAAAGGAAAGAAAGACAGAGATCCTGGATCCATTGCTGGAGCTGCTGATGGTGGTAGTTAGTTTAGAGCGAGTCCCACTACAGATAAGTACATGCCCCTGTTTATTGGCCCCAGCTCTGGCAGTGGTTGGGACACAGCACTTTTCCATACCTTTAGGGCAAATCAAGGGGAGTGACACTGGGAGTGACATTGATGTCTGCCCCATGATGTCTGTCTCTTGGGGTGACGGCCACCTGGGCTCAGAGCACAGCTGCTTCTGATTGATTCCCTACACCTTCCCATGTCCCCATGTCCAGGGCACCTCCTACACCACTGTGGGAAGGCTGGTTTTGTTTCCCAGAGAGGGGACATGCTTTGCAGGACCCAGGATGGGCCATGAGGCTTCAGGCTGGCTCAGCCAGGAGTGTACATGCACCTGGGTGCAGAACTGCATGGTTTGCATGTGGGCCACTGAACCCAGATGAGGAGTGAAGGCACGGCATGAGCTCATGCTGTAGGTAAATAGCCTAGAAATGCCCTGTGTGTCCCACACTGCAGTCCCTAAACTCAAACCATGAGCAGGGAGGGGCCAGCAGCATGTGCACACTGGTGTGCAGCTAGTGTGGCAGGGTGCAGGACCTGCCAACTCTTGGCAGTCTGCAAGATCACACATCTACCGTGGTGTCCACTAGGCAGAGAGCTCACTCCAAAGACTGTGACGACCCAGACGGAGGACCTGCCTGGAGACGAGGCCTCTGGCTGCAGGGACTGGCAGTGGGGAGACTGCCTGTTTTCAGGGAGAAGGTCTGCTCGCCATGGTGGCTAAGCTCAAGGCAGAGGTGGAGAGACGGAGGAGCATCAGGGTGTGTGAGCAGGAGATTGACTCGTGGAGTAACTCCCTGGTGTGACAGAGGGAAGGGAGCTGGGGGAATGCCACCCAGAGGGTGGTGGAGCCCTTGCACTATTGCTGTCAGGCAGGGGGAAGGGACCAAAAAGACAAGGAGGGTTGGAAGCGAGTCCCACTTCGACATCATGGGCAACTCCCCTCCTGTGCTGCCATCCAGCGTCCTGCTGGGTGAATTGGGCGGGGAGAAACTTAATTGAATGTATCGAGAGCAAGTGTAGAGTCCTGGATATGGGCAAGAAAAAACCCAGATGCCAGTGTAAGTTGGGGACTGCCCTGCTGGAGAGCTGTGAAGGGGAGAAGGACCTGGGGGTCCTGGTGGACAGCTGGATGACCATGAGCCAGCACTTTGTCCTTGTGACCAAGAAGGCTGATGGCTTTCTGGGGTGTATCAGAAGGAGTGTGGTTAGTAGGCTGAGAGATGTTCTCCTCCTCCTCTACTCTGCCCTGGTGAGACCACATCAAGAGTATTGCATCCAGTCTTGGCCCCTCAGTTCAAGAAGGACAGGGAACTGTTTGAGAGAGTTCAGTGCAGAGCCACGAGGTTGATTAAGGGAGTGGAGCATCTTCCTTATGAGGAAAGGCTGAGGGAGCTGGGTCTCTTTAGCCTGGAGAAGAGGAGGCTGAGGGGTGACCTTATTAACGTTTATGTTTATAAATATGTAAAAGGGGAGTGTCAGGAGGATGGAGTCAGGCTCTTCTTGGTGACACCCAATGATAGGACAAGGGGCAATGGATGCGAGCTGGAACATAGGAGGTTCCACTTAAATATGAGATGAAACTTTTTTACAGTGAGGGGTGACAGCACTGGAACAGGCTGCCCAGGAGGGTTGTGGAGTTTCCTTCTCTGGAGACTTTCAAAATCCACCTGGATGCATTCCTGTGTGTCATGATTTAGGAGTTCAAGCTCTGGCAGGGGGATTGGATTAGATGTTCTTTCAAGGTCCCTTCCAATCCCTAATATTCTGTGATTCTGTGATTCTACATTATATAACAGGTTTGATTGGGCAGGTCTAGCTCGGTTGGCAGATTCCCTAATATTGACTAACCAGGTGGCCTTTGCCAAATGTGTATCACAGTTTTTGAATGTCCCAGCACCCATTGCTTTCAGTGTAGTCTTTAACAGTCCATTGTACCACTCAGCTTTCCTGGAGGCTGGTTGTGTGACAGGGGATGTTATACACCCACTCAATACCATGCTTTTTGGCCCAAGTGAATCGCGAAAAACTGACTCCACAATCAGTAAGATTGTAAAGTAGGAATGTTTATTCAGCACTGGGCAGCGGGGGGTGTGGGGGGGGGGGTGTTGGGAGGGGTAGTCCCACCAAAGTTGTGCGCAACAATTTGCTCGCTTGCGTTGTCTTTTATCCCCTAAAATATTACATATGCATTGAGTTTCGCAACACACCTATGCATATTCAGTTCCTAGCTCCACCTGGCCCCGCTTCGTATGCTAATTATCTTATCAGTCCTTCTGCGCTTGTGTAGTGCTTTCTGGTGGTCGTCCGGATGGTCGTCAGGATGATGTAAGATATCTTCATCAGAGTTGAACTTTTCACCTTATCTTCTTGCGCATGCTCTCTGAGCCCTTGATCTCAGTCCAAACCATAAGATTGGTGTGTCTCAGTTCCCAGAGTCTGAGGGCCCCCTGTTATCTAGGCACCTTGCAAGTGTGACCTTCTTTTAATCCTCCTCCTTGCTCCCTATCATAAACCTGAGCTGGCAGCTTTTAGTCCTCCTCCTTACTCCTCATCTGTGCATTCTCTCAGGCTGTATTTGCACGTACATTTTGTATTTTCCCAGCGCAGAACAAGCACAGTACATCGCAAATGTAACACTGTATTTTCCAAGCACAGCACATATTAAGCAATGAGTGCTGTCCACACATCCATTCTCAATCAGTCACTCTCTAATTTATAATCCCATGTTTCACAAGTGTCTATAATATTGATTCAGACATGAGACCCATTGTCTGACTCAATTCTTTGTAGGGTGCCATGTCACCACAGGACTTGCTTTTCAAGGCCCAAGATAGTGTTTCAGGTGGTGGCATGGGGCACAGGATATGTTTCCAGCCATCCGGTGGTTGCTTCCACCATTGTAAGTACGTAGCGCTTGCCATTGTGGGTTTGAGGGAGTGTGATGTAATCAGTCTGCCAGGCATCCCCATATTTATGTTTCAGCCATCGTCCTCCATACCAAAGAGGCTTTAACCACTTGGCTTGCTTGATTGCAGCACATGTTTCACAATCATGAATAACCTGTGCAATAGTGTCCATGGTCAGGTTCACCCCTCAATCACGAGCCCATCTGTATGTTGCATCCCTCCCTGCCTTGATGGCCTGAAGCGTCATGGGCCCATCAAGCTATAAATAATTCACACTTATGTTGCCAGTCCAGGTCTACCTGAGCCACTTCAGTCTTAACAGCCTGATCCACCTGCTGTTTGTTCTGATGTTCTTCAGTAGCCTGATTCTTGGACTAAAAGGAGCATCTACATGACATACTTTTACAACCAGGTTCTCAAACTGGGCAGCAATATCTTTCCACAGTGCAACAGCTCAGACAGGTTTGCCCCTCTGCTGCCAGTTGCTCTGCTTCCATTGCTGTACCCATCCCCACAGGGCACTTGCTACCATCCATGATTCACTATAGAGACAGTGAACTGGCTGCTTTTCTCATTCAGCAATATCTAAAGCCAGCTGGATGGCTTTCACTCCTGCAAACTGATTCAACTCACCTTCTCATCAGCAGCTTCTGCAACTCATCATGTAGGACTCCGTACAGCAGCCTTCCAGCTCTGTTGCTTTCCCACAGTATGACAGGACCCATCAGTAAGCAGGGCATATTGCTTCTCATTTTCTGGTAGCTTGTAGCGTGGGGCTTCTTCAGCATGGGCCACCTCCTCCTCCTCCAGTGATATCCCAAAGTATTTGTCTTCTGGCCAGTCCATACTCACTTCCAGGATTCCTGGGTGACTGGGGTTTCCTATTTGAGCCCGATGAATAATCAGTGCAACCCACTTGCTCCATGTAGCATCAGTTGCATGATGTGTAAAGGGAGTCCTTCCTTTGAACATCCAGCGCAGTACCAGCAGTCAGGGTGCCAGGAGGAGCTGTGCTTCAGTACCAACTACTTCTGAAGTGGTTCAAACCCCCTTATATGCTGCCAATATCTCTTTTTCAGTCGGAGTGTAGTGGGCCTCAGATCCTCTGTATCCCTGACTCCAAAACCCTAGGGTTTCTTCCTTAAAATTCTGCCAAAGCAAAATCTTGTGGTTTGTGCAATCAACATCCAGAAACCTTTCCGACATAATGATGGTAGAATATTATTTGCATGCGTGTCTTTATTTTGGGAATATCTGGAATATGTTGCGTAAGTTTTATTCTGGATTCTAAACTGAAATGCCAAATGATAGCTCTGAATGACTCAACACATGGTGGAGGACTATGCGTTCTCTACTAAAGCATCCTGCTTCTGACAGTAGCTAAGATAATTAGCAGTTTTAGAGGCTGACTTAAGGTTTGAAGTATAAGGCAGCTCTTTTCCTTTAAAAATAAAAGCTCAGCTATTGGAGGGGAAGCATTTTTAGAGTGGTGTTTTTAATTCCTTTCTGAAGAACGTGGGGACCAGGATCCAAGTATAACTGGTTTAAGCTAATACTGTTTGGGCTCTCCCGATTTTTCACCAGTCTCCTAATTTAAATGATTGTAGATCATACCGTACACTTGCATGTGAGGTCAATTAGTGTTGATACTTAGTGGTGTGTGCTTGGAGGCTTTGCTTGGATACTGTGTGTGAGCTGACTCCTGACTGCATCAGGCCTGATCAAGTTTAGTCTGTCTATTGGCGAGAGCGACTAAATGGATAAACTCGTTCCAGTCCTGGTGAACGGAGATCCCTGAATAGTTCTGCACCTATTCCTCGAGCGTATCTTACCAGCATTGCTCCCAGCAGAGCTGATAGATTTCTTTGCATTGGTAAAATAAAGGCAGGAAAACTACCAACAGCATAAAAGCAGAGAGGCTAGGGGATTGGAAATGGCACTAGCCCTCTGGTGTCTGCCTTCTGTGATCTTTTCCTTCAGGGATCTTTAAGGAGCCTTACCTAGAAGATGCATTGGTCTCTCTGTCAGGTCTCAGGAGTCCTAGACGAATGGAATTCTGTGGCCATCACATCCTTCATTGCCGTACTTTCATTGTGGGAACCTCCTCCAGAAAGGAAGGGTCTTGTTTTTATAGCTATTTAGCAACTACAGAAATTGTTCCTAATCTTCTTTATTCTAAGGGAAAAAAAATGACCAACAGTAGCGTACCCTATACATAGACATCAATGGGACCTAAGACAGCTTTATAGAGCCTTGTGCCATCTCCTTAGATTTGTGGTGGGATGAACTCAAGGAAATAGCAGTCAGGTGGTGAAGAAGACTCTCTGGAAAAACATGTTTCTGACATATATCAAGCTGAAGCCGAGTCCACGCAAAATTAGTTTCTGGAAGAAAGTGAAAATGTTCTTCAAGAACAGACAAATAGCAATGAAATAGCATTTTCTGGGCTAGACAGTGAGAGAAGCGGGGGAGATTTTGATATGACTGAACCTGATGCTGAAAAGGAGAGTGCCAAGCTTCCTGAACATTCAGCACTAAGATGGGAACGTCTAAATTCTGAAGAGCAAACTTCAAATGCTAAGTGAAAAGTCCAACAGGTCATTTAGCAGCTTATTCTCGCTGAGGAGGATTAGTTTTGGCCTTCAAGTTCACTCTTTTTTTTTTTTTTTTCTGTTACAGCTCTCAAAAATCATCACTTGGTTTATTCCGTGATGATGCTGCTCCTCTAATTATGCAAGCCAAGCCGACGTGTTTCTGGAGGTGCTGTTTTTTTGATTCTAAAGTTTGTTTTTTCAAACGGTACCTAACTGCAAACCAGCAATCACTGACATTCTTTTGGTGTACGAGGCACTTTCCAATAATGAGCAGCATAAATGTGCAGTTAAAAAGCTGCACTTTAAGATGGGTGGGTCCAAAGTAACATGTGGAATAGGAGACTTATGCCCTAGTGTTGCAGTAAGATGTGTTTCCTAACCTGAACTGGCCACATGACTATTTTATTTTATTTTATTTTTTTTCCCGCTATTACCCTTTTCTCTAGTGCTTTTTGTTTGATTGTGTTTTTCTGTTTCTTTGTTTTGTCTTAGTTTTTATTTTTTATGGAGCAGTGACTTTAGCTGGAAAGAAGGCAGAAGCCAAGTATTTCTCAGTGAAGATGATAACAATTCTGTCTCTGTATTTGTAGAGCGAGATTGTTTTGCAGGTCCAGGGTACTTCATTGAGACTGTATTCTAGATAAACAGGAAACTGACTGAAGAAATTTGTCATTCCAGATTCTTGGACACTTCAGATGACTCCCACTGGACATTCTCAGGTAGAAGAGCGACAGGTGAGTGTTGAGAACACTGTGGAAGCTTCTACAGAGCCAGACATTGTAGTTATTGTGGATCACCATGAGCTCAAAGTATATCTAATTTCAACTTCTGTTTTTAATACTCAAATAGGACCTCTTGTGACCAGGACAACTGCAAATTAAGTCAGTTGTTAACCAATGCCAATTAAAATAATTTCATGGAAGGACATAGAGATTGTGAAATACTCAACCTATAATGCACTGTGAGTGTTTAGTGTCCACACCTCGTGTAGATTTCTGTAGGCTACCATTTGCTTTTGGTCAGCTGTAGTTTAGGAGACAGATGCTTTGCCTAATTTTTAAGGTAAAAGGCCTTGTTGAATTTTAAAATACGGCACTGACGACCTGCTAGTACTATTGGTTATGAGTATTGTTTTAACAATTTGTATGATGGGTTTGAGGACTTTTATTTGGGGATTTTTTAAAATATTTTTTGCATGCTTTGATGTATTTGGAACCTGAAAAGGATCTTTATTTCTTGCAGTGATGATTTTAAACCTGAAGTTGGCAGGTTGACATAAAGTAGCTAGCCACGGATAAGCGACTAGTGAAATTGCTTCAAAATGCAGTATTAGAATTTCCCATCCATGCTACTGCAGTGTAATGAGGGTTTGCCAATCCCCCATGGGAGGCAAGTGGCTATCCTAGGCTCCAGCAGGGGAAATGGATAAGAGTGGCCCTAGGTACGTGAGGAAAAAGGTTCCTTTGCATGAGTTGGAGAGGGCATAAGTAAGGACCATCTTGAGGGGAGAGCAGAGTGAGGGAAATTAGCAATTAGAATGAGGAAATTAGAATTGGGGAAAATTGCTAGGAGTCATGGAGGTTGGCCCAAAGCAGACAAGGGCTGGTGTTTATGTGCTGCATGAATCCTGAGTGGGGAGAATATGAGCAGGTAAGAATCCCCTTTGGTAAAGGGGCTTGTCCCCACCACTTTTGTCCCATCCTCAAGCTGTGACCTAATTTGTAGAGGCGATACTCACTTTTTAAAGCTGTCTTCCTAAGGAAGCAGATAGCAGGTTTCTCTGTTGTTCATGTCTGCCACTATATCCAGAAAAGCCATAGAGGTTTTTCACAGAGTCAGCCAGGTAAACCTGAAGAAGTTGTTGGATTGTTGTTGTTTGCTCCTTTGGCCTAGAACTTGATGAACTTCTTGATCAGTGTGCAGCCATCCATATGGCAGCAGTTAGGTACAGTTTCACATGGCTCCTCGACATTTCTCAGATCTTCCTTTTCTGTTTCCTGCAGCTGAAAGTGCTCTGGGTGTGATTTGTGTTTTATCTCCATGTTGTGTAGACTGAAGTTGAGGGCAATCCTCAAGTTTTGAGCTAGCTGGTCTGAGGGAAGCAGAGGCAGACTTTGATGATAAGGTGCTAAGCAGCAGTGTTTCCAGGGGGCAGTAGAATTTCCATGTAGCATTGCTGCTCTCTAAAGCTACATGCATGGAATCTCACAGCGATAATGACCAGCCGTGGCAGTGGAAGAAGGTGCTGCCACTAGCTTGTCACTGCTGCTGTGCCAGAGATTATCATCTCTGTATCTTTGGTAATAGAACAAAAAACCAAAAATAAGATTGAGTTGACAAATCTAACTTTGCTTTGGGCACTTGAGCAATCTGTTCTGCCAGCAGAGTTGAAGACATGATACACATTCTCCTAATGGGTAAAGGGAAGCACCACGGGACGCTTCCTTCTCCAGCTAGCACAGCTGTATCTACAAGATAGCTTCCAAACATGCTTTTTAGAGGGCCGTGCACTGCTGCAACAGCTTCTGTAATGAAATGCAGCAGGGGCTTTGCTGTGGCAGCAACTATCCTACAAAGAAGATCATGTCCTTCCCTGCTGTTTGGAAGCAGCTGACTTGCAATTATGATTATAGATGTGACAGATTGATGAGTAATAAAAGATTGTCTGAAATGTAAGCCTTTCCTTTCTCTGAAGTATGAAAAATGATCTCGTTTTCTCCACTGAAATCTCATGGGATATTTAATCTGTTCCCCAAAGCGTCCCATTTTCTTTAATCGTGTAAGAAAGCAGGATGTCACTTGTACTATTGTTTAACATCTGGAAGCATGAGGAGGGTATTCAGAGGATCTCGTGCTCTTCTAATTTTTTTTTCCATTGTTTTCTTCAGAAACTGTTCTGCACTGTCATTGAACTAAGTAAGGGATCTGACGTATTTCACTTGGAAAAAGTATATGGCATGATTCAACAATGTATTTACAAACATGGGGAAGACTATGAGAAAAAGGATTTGGTGGAGGTAATTTTTGTTTTGTCTTAGAGCACTTTCTGTCAGTGTTATGCAGTATTTGTGCATTGTGGCTCTCATGGTTATTTAGCATTGGTCTTTCCTGCTTAGTGTGTCCAAGGGAGGTGCTTGGGTTGCCCAGGAAGATGTTGGCACTTCCTGAGAGGTGGTACTCAGTGGGTACTCAGTGGTGCTGCTGGAGCAATTCAGGAAGATGCGTGGGATCTCTGGGGTGGTGCTTGGTTCCTCAGGAATATCCCTGGGTGCCTGGGGCTATGATTCGCTTTTGATTGCACACAAGCATCTCCCTGCAGTCCATAAGCATACCTGTAGGGCATAAGAAAAGCCTCCCTGGAGCACACAGAGCTATCTCCTGTTCACCAAAGGTTCTGCCCCTGTCACCAAAGGATCTCCCTGCAGCACAGAAGCACCTCCCTGGAACACCCAAGCACCTGACTGGAGTACCCAATAATTTCCCCATCACACTCCTACATCTGAGTGGAGGACCCAAGCATCTCCCCAGGGCTCCAAAACACCACGTGGGGCACACAAACAGCTCACTGGTTTATATATGTCCTGGTTTCAGTTAGGACAGAATTATTTGAGGGAGGGGGGAGGGTGAGTGAACGGCTGTGTGGTGTTTAGCTACTGGCCAGGTTAAACCACAACAGTCCTTTTGGCGCCCAACGTGGGGCACGAATGGTTGACATAACAACAGATCTGACCAGAGTATGTTAAACTAAAATCGGTATAAGTATTAGAGCTGCTTAATAGTTGCTAATCAGAATGTTGATTGCTTTAATCTCAAGTCTGCTGTGGCTGTATTCCAAACTGAATTTTATAGCACGTTACTTTCTGTATGTGATCCCCGTTGTGCTGTTTATCCTTTCCGGGCCCTGGTTTAAGATCATGATGGTACTGTGCGGTGTAACAATAGCTTACGATATGATGAAATATCTGGCCATGACTTTAACTTGGTATTTGTACTCAACACTGTCGTCGACTCTGTACTTTGGAAACTATATCTCGGAAACCATTAACAATTATACCTGCTGCCTTTTTTCATCAGGGAGCCAGTCTGTGGAGGGGACAGGGGAATATATTTTTCCCTACTTGTTCACTCTCCCTCACTCCTTCAGCACCCTCTTATCCCCTGAGCTAGTTACGATAACTCTCCAAGATGTTGAATACCCTTGGGATACGCAGACCAGCATGTTGTTGTTGTTATGTCTCTTGAATGCACTTCAGGTTTTGTTTAAGGTTAAACAACTACTTAGGCATCTCATCCAGAGATCTGTCCTGAGGCAGATCTCTGCTGGAGCTCCAACTCCAGCCCCTGCAGCCGCTCCAGCTCCAGCCCCTGCAGCCACTCCAGCTCCAGCCCCTGCAGCCACTCCAGCTCCTGCAGCCGCTCCAACTCCTGCTCCTGCAGCCACTCCAGCTCCTGCTCCTGCAGCCACTCCAGCTCCTGCTCCTGCAGCCACTCCAGCTCCAGCCCCTGCAGCTGCTCCAGCCCCTGCAGCCACTCCAGCTCCTGCAGCCACTCCAGCTCCAGCCCCTGCAGCCACTCCTGCTCCTGCTCCTGCAGCCACTCCAGCTCCAGCCCCTGCAGCCACTCCAGCCCCTGCTCCTGCAGCCGCTCCAGCCCCTGCAGCTGCTCCAGCTCCTGTGGCTGGGCCAGAGAAATGAACTGTTGCAGTGCAAGTTGGCCCTGCAGAGTGTATTCCAACCCCTGTGGCAGAACCTGTGGCTAGGCCAAAGAAACGAACTGTAGCAGTGCAAGTTGGCCCTGCAGAGTGTATTCTAACCCCTGTGGCAGACTCTGTGGCTGAGTCAGAGAAATGAGCTGTAGCAGTACAAGTTGCCCCTGTAGGCAAGGTGAAAAAATGGTATAGAGACTCAGGTCATTTAGAACGCAGAGAGTCTGGGTTTGGAGAAGACGAGCCTGGGCCATCAGGGATGCAGGAGGATGAAGCTGGGGATGTTGAAAAAACAACACTAGTTTCCTGAAGCCTATACCAGTGTGAGCTATGAGATATGCAAAAAGATTTTGGTCGCTGCATAGGTGAGCACCTTGTCACCTGGCTGCTCCGGTGCTGGGATACTGGAGCCAATTATGTGGATATAGATGGCAGGGAAGCCAGTCGGCTGGGATCCCTTCCTAGAGATGCAGGCATTGACAAAGCAATTGGAGAAGGAGTACGATCCTACAGCCTCTGGAGGCATATCCTGTACGCTGTAAGGGAAAGGTATCCCTACAAGGAAGAGCTCGTATGTCTGCCAGGCAAGTGGACCCATGGAGAAGGGAATCCAGTACCTGAGGGAATTAGCCGTACGGGAGGTGATTTATGCCGACCCAGACAATGGACAAATACCCGTAGATCCAGATGAAGTCAAGTGTACACGGCCCATGTGGCGGAAGTTTGTACGGAGTGCACCATCATCATATGCCAGCTCATTGGCAATAATGGCCTGGAAAGAGGATGAGGAACCCTCAGTGGGTGATGTGGTTAAACAACTCCGGCAGTACGAAGAAAGCCTCTCCTCTTCCCTACAGGCCTGCGTCTCGGCTGTGGAGAAACTTTCTGAAAGCGTCCACCAACTAAAAGAGAATACTTCAGAAAAACTTTCTGAAAAGGTCCGCCAACTTGAAGAGAGATTATTTTCCTCCCCACCTGAACGAACCAGTGTCTCAGCTATTAGGGGTAAGTGCTCATCCGTACAAGGAAGACGATATGGCGGATACAGACCTTGTGCTGTCCTATGGTTTTACCTACGTGACCATAGAGAGGACATGAGAAAATGGGATGGAAAATCACCGTGACCCTAGAGGCACGGGTATGTGAGTTGCTAAAGAAAACAAGCGGGAAAAAGGGGTTTCCTGAAAAGTTTGCTGCTCCAACTTCCATCAGGCAGTCCCTTAAACGCAGGAATGAAGATTCTGACCAGGATTAGAGGTTGGAGGCGCTGCCTCCAACCAGAGGGGGAAAGGGACAATCGAGTTTATTGGACTGTGTGGATTCGATGGCCTGGCACGTCAGACGCACAGAAGTATAAAGCTTTAGTAGACACCGGTGCACAATGTACTCTAATGCCATCAAACTATAAAGGGCCAGAGCCCATCAGTATTCATGGAGTGATGGGGGGATCCCAGCAGTTGACTGTATTGGAGGCTGAAGTGAATCTAACGGGGAATGAGTGGCAAAAACACCGTATTGTGACTGGCCTGGATGCTCCATGCATTCTTGGCATAGATTATCTTAGAAGAGGATATTTCAAGGACCCAAAAGGGTTCCGGTGGGCCTTTGGCATAGCTGCCTTAGAGACAGAGGGCATTAAACAGTTGTCTACCTTGCCTGGTCTCTCAGAGGACCCTTTTGTTGTGGGGTTGCTGAGGGTCGAAGAACAACAAGTGCCAATTGCTACTACAACTGCGCACCGGCGGAATATCGCACCAACCAAGACTCCGTGATTCCCATCCATGAGCTAATTCATCAACTGGAGAGCCAAGGAGTGATCAGTAAGACTCATTCACCTTTTAATAGTCCCATATGGCCAGTGCAAAAATCTAATGGTGAGTGGAGACTAACGGTGGACTATCACGGCCTGAACGAAGTCACACCACCACTGAGTGCTGCAGTGCCGGACATGCTAGAACTCCAGTACAAACTGGAATCAAAGGCAGCCAAGTGGTACGCCACAATTGATATCGCTAATGCATTTTTCTCCATCCCTCTAGCAGCAGAGTGCAGGCCACAGTTTGCCTTTACTTGGAGGGGAGTCCAATATACGTGGAATCGGCTGCCCCAGGGGTGGAAACATAGCCCTACCATTTGCCATGGATCGATCCAGTCTGTGCTGGATCAGGGGGAAGCTCCTGAACACCTGCAGTACATCGATGACATCATTGTGTGGGGTGGCACAGCAGAGGAAGTTTTTGAGAAAGGGAAGAAAATAATTCAAATCCTTCTGAAGGCCGGTTTTGCCATAAAACAAAATAAAGTTAAAGGACCTGCACGAGAGATCCAGTTTTTAGGAATAAAATGGCAAGATGGACTTCGTCAAATCCCAATGGATGTGATCAACAAAATAACAGCTATGTCTCCACCAACTAGCAAAAAGGAAACATAAACTTTCCTAGTTGTCGTGGGGTTTTGGAGAATGCACATTTCAAATTACAGTCTGATTGTAGACCTGCTCTACCAAGTAACCTGTAAGAAGAATGATTTTGAATGGGGCCCCGAGCAACGATAAGACTTTGAACAAATTAAGCAGGAAATAGCTCATGCAGTAGCCCTGGGGCCAGTCCGAACAGGACCAGATGTAAAGAATGTGCTCTACACTGCAGCCGGGAAGAATGGCCCCACCTGGAGCCTCTGGCAGAAAGAACATGGGGAAACTCGAGGTCGACCCTTAGAGTTTTGGAGTTGGGGATACAGAGGATCAGAGGCCTGCTACACTCCAACCAAAAAGGAGAGATTGGCAGCATATGAAGGAGTTCGATCTGCTTCGGAAGTGGTCGGTACTGAAGCACAGCTCCTCCTGGCACCCCGACTGCCAGTACGGGGCTGGATGTTCAAAGGAAGGGTCCCCTCTACACATCATGCAACTGATGCTACATGGAGCAAGTGGGTTGCACTGATTACTCAGCGGGCTCGAATAGGAAACTTTGGGATGTCATCAGAGGAGGAGGTGATCCGTGCTGAAGAAGCCCCACTGTACAACGAGCTACCAGAAAATGAGAGGAGATATGCCCTGTTCACTGATGGGTCCTGTCACATTGTGGGAAAGCATCGGAGATGGAAAGCTGCTGTAGGGAGTCCTAAACAACAAGTTGCAGAAGCTGCTGAGGGAGAAGGTGAATTGAGTCAATTTGCAGAAGTGAAAGCCATCCAGCTGGCTTTAGATATTGCTGAACGAGAAAAGTGGCCAGTTCTCTACCTATACACTGATTCATGGATGGTAGCAAATGCCCTGTGGGGGTGGTTACAGCAGTGGAAACAGAACAACTGGCAGTGCAGGGGCAAACCCATCTGGGCTGCTGCGTTGTGGCAAGATATTGCTGCCTGGGTAGAGAACCTGGTTGTAAAGGTATGCCACGTAGATGCTCATGTGCCCAAGAATCAGGCTACTGAAGAACATCAAAACAACCAGCAGGTGGATCAGGCTGCTAAAATTGAAGTGGCTCAGGTGGACCTGGACTGGCAACATAAGTGTGAATTATTTATAGCCCAATGGGCCCATGACACCTCAGGCCATCAAGGCAGAGATGCAACGTACAGATGGGCTCGTGATTGAGGGGTGGACCTGACCATGGACACTATAGCACAGGTTATTCATGATTGTGAAACATGTGCTGCAATCAAGCAAGCCAAGTGGTTAAAGCCTCTTTGGTATGGAGGACGATGGCTGAAACATAAATATGGGGATGCCTGGCAGACTGATTACATCACACTCCCTCAAACCTGCAACGGCAAGTGCCATGTACTTACAATGGTGGAAGCAAACACTGGATGGCTAGAAACATATCCTGTGCCCCATGCCACTACTCGAAATACTATCCTGGGCCTTGAAAAACAAGTCCTAGGGCAACATGGCACCCCAGAATGAATTGAGTCAGACAATGGGACTCATTTCCGAAACAACCTTATAGACACTTGGGCCAAAGAACATGGTATTGAGTGGGTGTATCACATCCCCTATCATGCACCAGCCTCCAGTAAAGTTGAGCAATACAATGGACTGTTAAAGACTACACTGAAAGCAATGGGTGCTGGGACATTCAGAAATTGGGATACACATTTGGCAAAGGCCACCCGGTTAGTCAATACTAGGGGATCTGCTAATCGAGCTGGACCTGCCCAATCAAACCTGCTACGTACAGTAGAAGGGGATAAAGTTCCTGTAGTGCATGTAAGAAACATGCTGGGTAAAACAGTCTGGGCTACTCCTGCCTCAGGAAAATGCAAATCCATTTGTGGGATTGTTTTTGCTCAAGGACCTGGATGCACTTGGTGGGTAATGCAAAAGAATGGGGAGGTCCGTTGTGTATCTCAAGGGGATTTAATACCGTGTGAGAACAGCCCATGAGTTGAGTTGTATTATGTTAATTATTATATAATACTGTGAGTCATTACTACCATAAATGATCACTACCATAGTGATTAACTAGAATGTATTGGAAAGAGTGTAACCTGAGCATGACATAAATGGTATGGAATAAGGGGTGGATATATGTCCTGGTTTCAGTTAGGACAGAGTTATTTTTCCTCCTAGTAGCTGGTAGAGTGCTATGTTTTGGATTAGGATGAGAAGAGTGTTGATAACATGCTGATGTTTTAATTACTGCAGAGCAATGTTTACACTAAGCCAAGGACTTTTCAGCTCCTCGCTCTGTCCTGCCAGCGGGCAGGCTTTGGGTGCAGCAAGAGCTGGGAGGGGACAGCCCCAGGACAGCTGACCCAAACTGGCCAAAGGGGTATTCCATACCATCTGACGTCATGCTGAACAATATATAGGGGTGGCTAGCCGGGGTGGGGGGCTGGCTCCTCGGGGTTGGGCTGGGCATCGGTCAGCGCGTGGTGAGCAATTGCACTGTGCATCACTTGTTTGTACATATTATTATTATTATTATTATTATTATTACTTTCTATCATAATAAACTGTCTTTATTTCAACCCACAGACTTCACTTTCCCGTTTCTCTCCCCCATCCCAGAGAGGGAGGGGGGAGGGTGAGCGAACAGCTGTGTGGTGTTTAGCTGCCGGCCAGGTTAAACCACAACAGTGATTTGAAGGAGGAAGCACCTCCCTTGGCACCCAAGAGTTTCCATGGGGTGCACAAGCACCTTGCAGGCATCCTCCCAGGGGACGTAAGCATTTTCCTGGTGGACCCATGCATCCCCTCTTAGCATTCAAGCATTTCACTCGACATGCACTGAAATACTCTCCTACACCAAAATCCCATGTCTTTGGCAAAGTCAAGAACCTACCTGTGGAGCTATGTTTAAATGAGAAGGGGCATGATTTAATTAAAGTGCACAACTCAGGCCTTGAAGGACTGTGAAGATAATGTAGGCCCAGGGCTGATAACCTTGAGTGATGTTACAACTAAAATATGCGGAACTATGTTCAGGAGGAGAGACAACACCGTTGTACCAATTATATTAGTGCTAGAGACGTGTGCATAGAGAAGCTAGACCAATTATAAGTTGTTGTCTGCGCATGCTGTAGGGGTAGCATATGTATACCTTGCTAGAACACTCATTAAAGGAGAACGATTATACTCGCATCAAGGTTGCGTCGTTACTCCGGGTCACTCCTATTCCGACATCTGATAGCAGAGGATGGTTACTCGCCAGATAGTCCAGCTCGACTGAGTTCTCCGAGACTGCAGTAAGCAGCAAGAGGAGGGGAATGGGAAACAAAACGGCTGGGAGGAGTGCTGCCTGTGTGCAAACTCAGGGCGGACACTGACCTCCCCTCCCAGTGAAAAGCGCAGCTATGGAGGTGGAAGCTGCAGCAACATTGCTCACTGGAATACTCTCTAAGAGAGGTATTGAGACAACGGGAAAGCAATTGATCAAATTGATCAAGTTAGGACAGCGATGGGGACATTTTAGAGAGACGACCCTGCTGTTCTCTGTTACGGAATGGCAAGAATTTGGGAATACCATGTGGGAAAAGACTGTAACAGGAGATTCGAAAGATGAAAAGGAAGTGAAAACTGTCCACGAGTTGTGGTGTACAGTATTAGAGACGTTAAAAACCATGATGGCAGAAAGGGGAGTAGCCTGTGCTGTTGCTCAAATGCTAATCCCGGGGATGGCCCCTATAAACTCTGGGGACTCTGAAAGAAAACGCAGGACTCTTGCGCATATCTTTGGGCTCCCTGCGGTTAAAGGAATGACTGGGGTTCCATGCTCGACGGTCTCAGAACTCCTATCGCGCACTGACGGTGATGGGCCGGGTAACGGGCCGCCCCCACATTATGCGGAGTCCCGCCGGACCCACCATCGAGCGCCGAAAAAGCTGAAGTTGACGGGGCCAGGCCAAAGCAGAGATCTGAGCCGATTGCGGAAGCAACACCCCAGGACGCCCAGGGGGGATGTCCTGCACTGCCCACAGGTGAGGGAGGAGAGGTGTGCCGACCTCCGCCCTCGGCTCCTCCTCCCCCCCCCCCCGCGAAGTGAGCGCACGGTGCAGCCCGGCGGTGTAAGCGGCACAGCCCCGCCGGCCGCTCGCACTGCCCAGCCCTCGGCCCCCCCTTCCCCGGTCACCCGGGCCGGCCCCGCCTCAGCACGCCACCCCCTCTGCGGGCGCTGCCGCCGGCAGCTCGGCCAAGGATGTGGGTGGATCCAGTGAAAAGCCAGCCACAGACCTCAGCAGTGAACACGAGAAGCTCAATGAATCCCAGCAGCTGAAAAAAGTTTTCAAAGAATATGGTGCTGTAGGGGTTTCATTCCACGTTGAAATTTCATTAGTATCTCTAGGAATCTTCTACCTGGCTGTATCAAGTGGTGTGGACATGACTGCAGTTCTCTTCAAATGGTTTCAGTGAGTCATTGCTGCAATCTAAACGGGCTGCTGGTACAGGCACATTTGGGTTGGCATATGCTATTCACAAATTGTTTGCTCCAGTACAAATCAGCATTAGTATAGTTTCTGTGCTATTTATTGTCCAATACTGCTGTTAGATTGGTTTCTTCAAACCTCCTACCCCAGATGTTATAAGTTAGACCACACAATTTTCTGGTCTATTGAAATTACTTTATTAATCAAGTAAGCAGACACAAGCAAAACAGCGCTGGGCATCTGGGGAGTCTCTGCTCCGCGACAGCACGCACCCCCCCAGAGTCCCATTTCGGGCTTATATCCCCCTCTACTAATGCATATTCATTAGGGGGCGTGTCCTCCGAGCATGCCCTCTTCACCTTCTGGAATCTTCTCGACCCTGACCACATGCATGCCCTCCCCCCATAGTCTTCTGCCCAGCAACAACACTGGTCCAGGCTGTTCCTGTCAGGCGACCATTGCTGAATAAAGGAACTATATGCAGACATTTAACCACTGAATACAAGAACCATATACATACATTGATCACCAAAATCCAATAGAACTATATACATACATTAACCATCTCCACTTCCCCAGTCTCATGGTTATACAAGGATGTTTAAGAAGGCACGAGCAATTCTCTTGATTTACATTTACAGCAAGACAATGAACAAACCCCCACTAATTTATCACACCAGATAACTCCATGATGACTTCTTATGGTTTTTACTCAAAAACAAACAAACAAACAAAAAAAAACGCTGCACAGCACAGCAGCTGGGAGAGTGAGAGGAGTGAGGAACAGCCTTGCAGGAGCCAAGGTCAGTGAAGGAGGGGGAGAGGTACTCTAGGCGCCGGAGCAGAAATTGCCTGCGGCCTGTGATGAGGCCCATGGTGCAGCAGGTTGTCCCCCTGCAGCCCATGGAGCACCACGGTGGAGCAGGGTTCCATGCTGCAGCCCCACTGCCACAGTTACTACCGTGGACACCCTCTCAGCGAGAACTAGAGGGAGTGCCAGAGTGGATGTCTCCACAGTAACAGACGCCACATTGTGGGGTACTCACATTCATAAAATTCCATTGAACGTCAAGGGACCAAATGGAAATGACTGTAGTGTATTGCTGCTAGGACGATCAAGTACAACTGTGACCGGATTGTTTGTTTTGCCAGGGAAAACTGATGCCAATTGTAACAGACAAAGCCAAGCTATGGCTTGGACACCGTCTCCAGCATTATCAATATCAAAGGGAAGTAGAATTGCTCCATTGATTCTTTTCTGAGCAGTAGTCTGCAGGAGCTGATTCAAGAACAACTCCAGCAAGGACATATTGTTCTGACAAACAGCCCATGGAATTCACCAGTGTTTGTCATCAAGAAGAAGAGCGGGAAATGGAGATTAATGCATGATTTGCGACAAATCAGTGCAGTGATGAAGGACATTACAGCCAGAAAACAAACAAAACAAAACAAAAGAGAAAATTAAAAAAAAAAATTAAAAAGAAAAAAAAAAAGAAAAAAAAGGAAAAGAAAAAAAAAGGAAGAAAAAAAAAACCTAGTATCTTTGAATATTGTATCAGACTTGCAATATGCTGTAGGTGTTGCTCATCACATTGAGAGGGCACATTTGAGACATATCCCAAAGGAAAACCTCTTTCAAAAATTTAAAGAGCTGTTATTTTTGGAAGAGCAGCGAGTGCACCTGTATTGTATTATTCACATGCAGAGCCACACTAACACATTGCACCTTAATAACACCGCTAAATAAACAAAAAGGGGGAGACACCCAGGAAGCACCACAGAAAAGGTTGGGAAAGGCACTTTACGTAATGAATCAGCTAGCATTACCCTTTCCTCACAAAGAGGTACCACCCATTGTAAAACATTACAAAACTATGAACTCTGCACTGTCACGGGTGCCACAATCAGAGGAGGTCTTAGTGATGGTAAAAAATTAAAATACAGGTCTTTGGGAGGGACCCCAGCCTCTAATAACTTGGGGTCGAGAGTATGCTTGTGTCTTTACAGGTCACGATCAAGATGGGTACCAGCAAGGGGGTAAGGCCATGGTTGGCCTCCTCCTCACAATCACCGCTGTCATCGGTTATTGCCAGACCTGGGTCTCCATCCAACCATGCTGCAATATCTGGGTCATCCTCGCCAACGTGACAGGACAAGAAGCGATGTGCCTGTCCCTGGCTATTGCTAACGACCCATTTACGACATGTCCGGTGGGGCTCCCAGCAGATAACAAAGACTGGACTGTCTACTTGCTGTGAGTGCCCCTAGAGCCACAGGAATTAGATATCCTGGGAAGTGTAACAGCCACACCATGTGTAAGGTTCAACTAAATGGGCAAAAACCAAACCATGAAACAAATTGTCAGTGCCACACTCGCTCCTTATCACAATGCATCTCTTTGGTGTAATTATACAAAACTAGAATAGCATCATTTCTTGCGCCAGGAGCCGCTCTGCTCGGCTGTGGGATTGACTGTGGAATGGACACCCCTAGGTGCACCCTGAGCATTTTCCTTGGAGGGGTCTCCACTCTCAGCCGCTCACCACGGGAGTAGACAAGGACTTCCTGAAGCCGTGGACAAATTATTTTAAGTGATATTTTCTTGTGGTATGAATGAAAGGTACAAGAGGCCTCTTTGCGTGATTGTGCTGTGTGAGTGAGAAGCACCATTGCTGCAAAGCACTATTCTATTTTTACCCTGTTGCTTATTGTGCCTTGTTTATTAAAATGTTTGCAGTGTTAAAGGTAGTAGACCAGGCCTGGGTTGCTCAAAAACAAAAAGGGGGAATTGTGGAGCTATATTTAAATGAGAAGGGGCATGATTTAATTACAGTGCACAACTCAGGCCCTGAAGGACTGCGAAGATAATGTAGGCCCAGGGCTGATAACCTTGAGTGATATTACAACTAAAATATGCGGAACTATGTTCAGGAGGAGAGACAACACCATTGTACCAATTATATTAGTGCTAGAGACGTGTGCATAGAGAAGCTAGACCAATTATAAGTTGTTGTCTGCGCATGCTGTAGGGGTAGCATATGTATACCTTGCTAGAACATTCATTAAAGGAGAACGATTATACTCGCATTGAGGTTGCGTCGTTACTCCGGGTCACTCCCATTCCGATACCTACCTAGAGCACTTCAGCATCTCCCCAGGGCACCAAAGCACAGCTTCAAAGCACAGAAGTACGTCCCCTGTTTCATCCCAACACCTCTTTGGATGACCCAAGCATCTCCCCCAGGAAAGCAGCATCTCCTTGGCGGACCCAAAACCCTCCCTGGAGAACAGGAATGTTACCCGTTGGGACCCATCCATCTCCATGAGGCAGCCAAGCATCTCCCCAGGGGACACAAGCATCTGCCTGGAGCACCAACACACCTCCCCACAGCACTGCAGCATGTCACTGCAGCACCCAAGCATCTCCCCTGGGAATCCAAGCACCTCCTGAGGCACGCAGACATCTCCCCAGGTCTGCTTAGTGTCTGGCTGAGTCACCAGGTATCCCCCGGAACAAGCAAGGTCCTCCTTTTAGAAACCAAACATGGCCTTGGGGCACACAAGCACCTCCCTGGATCAGCCCTGCAGAGCCTTGGAGGAGATAGAATCTCCCTGGGCACACCAGGATCTTCCCTGGGCACTCCAGCACCTCCCTGGAGCATCCTGGTATCTCGATTTCAACCTTGGTTGCCCTGGGACATGTGTGGGTGCTGCAGGAAGGTGCCTAGTGTCTAATGGAATTGAAGACCATGTCCAAGAAGATGTTTGGGTACTCCAGTAGGGTGCTTGCATACCCTGGGGAGGTGCTGGAGTGCTCTGGAGATGCCTGAGAACCTTGGAAATGCCTGGCTACCTGGGTAAGATGCCTGTGGAATCCAGGGAGGTGCTTGAGTGCCCTGCTGAGATGCCTGGGGATGCAGGAAGCTGTGTGGGTGCTCCAGAGAAATGCTTGACCACTGTGGGGAGATGTTTTGGAGCTCCAAGATGACACTTGTGTGCCCCAGGGTACATGCTTGCTATAGGGAGGTGCATGGCTGCTGTGTGGAGATGCTTGGGTGTTCCAAGGACGATCCTAGGTGCCCATGGAGATGCGTGGGTGGTGGGTGCCCCCAGGTAATACTTTGGTTCCTCTTGGTTTGCTCAAGGAATGGATGTGTACAAAGATGATACTTGGGTTCTGTAAATACGCTTGGATGCTTTGAAACCCCAAGTTCTTTCATTACATATACATAACCATATCATACATAATCATACATAACATTGTACTGAAAAGTCCACTTTATTAAAAAACTAAAGAAAAAAAAAGATTCTATGAATCCTGAATCCTCTATCTCCTCATCTGCCACCTCCTCCACTACCACCACCATCTCGTTCACCACCACCAACTCCTCCTCCCCCCCCCTCCGCCCCCCCTCCCCCTCCCCCTCCTCCTCCTTCTCCTCCTCCTCATAATAGAGCACTCCTGATGTTTGTAGAATCAACATGTTGTTACATGTTACAGCTAAATATTCTTTGCAGACATTTAAGCAAATTCTTGGTAGATCCGTCTTTAATCACATAAAGGGAAACTGCCTGTCAGCTGCGTTGTTTTATTTTTTTATTATTATTGTTCTTGGCTTTAAGATACGTAAGTTTCATTTCAGGATCTCATGCAACAGAACATCTCTTCCTTTAGAGACAGCTCATTTAAATATGCAACTTTTCTTCAAAACTGTCGGTTAATATTGTTCATAATCACCTGTTAGGTAATTTGAAAAGGTTATTTATCATCTTCCTTGTGTAGGTTTTCCAGCAATGAATTGCCAAGTATTGTCAAATATCCAGCATCCACTGCATTATGAGAGACATCTAAAAGAAAGAAATATACCACAGGCTGAGGAGGACAAAGCTACAAAGTAAAAACTAACAAAGAAAAAAATAAAATAATTCAAACATCACATTAAAAGAAATAGTAAAAGTGTTTAGTCATTAGAAAGGGAAGTGGGCAAAGGGAATACTTAGAATAATACAAACTACACATCATGCAATAAAATGAAATTAAACAACTAACAGTCATGTGACTAGATTTGAACACAGTTCCTGGTGGTTAATAAACCCCATTTGCAAGAAGTACAAGTTATGCTTCTGAGTGGAAGTCAGATATTTCAGTCTCTTCTTCCAACAGTAAGCTCAAACGTTAGGTGTTTTTTTTTTTTTATGCCAAATACAGAATTTGCTCTTCAAAACTATTCTTTCTGAATCTGGACAACGCAATATTCTACGTCAATGTTTTTCCAACCATGTTAGAAGCTGTATTTATTCACTTCCAAATATCTTGGCTACCCTACACCACTTGTAATTCAAGAGAACAATGTATTTTTGCTGTGGAGATAGTGTCGTTATGAACAGGACCTCTTTCCAAGCCTTGTTTATCCTTCTAACAAGGATACTACCACAGCAATTCTAGGTTGATGCCTAGTTAGGATCATGTTTGTGAAATGACTAACTAAAAAATTGAGCCCAACTTAAATCTTTCATTATTTCACTACCGGTTTTTCAAAACCTCTTCATAATGTGGGAAAGACCCAGGAACTAGACTGCATCAGACTCAAAACAGACTCTACAATGTTAAACTGCACAGGACAGCTACATACATTGTAATTGCCTTTAACTGACAAATTTCTCACTATATACTTTTGCCAAAATTCAAATATGAAATTTTCTTTGGTCTTAGAGGACCTTCATGGGAAAACTTGTATGTACCACTGGAGTAATGTGCAATGTTGATTTATATTAATGTGCAATTTTGTGGAAAATCCCCATAAAACCTTTTTTTTTTTTTTTTTTTTTTTTTTTTTTTTTTTTTTTTTACCATGTAGTCAGGAGAAGCAATGAATTCCACTGTAGAATTTTGGACCTCTGGACGTTTGTGCGTTTCTCCGGAAGAATGTGTCAGAGGATTCTACATAAATTCTTCGGGAACTACAAAGCCATTATGGAATCTAAGCTAATGCAGACATTGCAAATAATTAAAGAAAAATAATTCAGATTAGGATATATACCTTTTCAAGTATCCCGCATAACATCAAAGTAAATAGGTAGAAACTAAAAAGCTTTGTTTTCAGTAGTAATATAATTCCAAATTTAAAACTAATGCAAAAAAGTATTTCACAAGAACTTTCAATCTGTATTGTTTATGCTAATATCTGGTTTAGATTGCAGACATCAGCTGTCATCATCCTACCATTTGCATATTGCAACAGCAGTTGTTGGAGTAAGTTCATTTTATTACAGAAGTACTCAGGGTAATTTGATTCCATGTCTGTCTCCCACCGAATTGCAAAAAGCCCTATTCCTTCAGGAAATGCACGCTATGTCTGACTTAAAACCTAGAGATTTAAAAAACACATTAAGAACTATGCTATCATTTTAGCATCCGCATGGATTACCCCATGGACGCATATGATGCAAATACTTGAAAGAGCTATTCATGCAAGCATCTTCTGTTACAAAACTTAGCATCATTAACTCTGTAGCACAGATTGCATTTCCACTTCCTTTGATCAATGAAAGAAACAAAAGGGTTGATATATGTCCTGCAGGATCTGCATCTCACTATTGGGCTTGATGTTATTACTGGTAATTGCTGAAAAGAAACAATGGAAAAAGTGTAACCAAAGGTATGTAATACATTTGGCAGAGAACATTATTGTCCAGTCCAGTGCAGAAAAGCTTCAAAATCCTAGATACTCTTATCATCTTTCATTCTGTCTTTTTTTAGGCCATTTTCATGTAGCAATTATGATGCCTATTAAAAGTTCCCTTAAAAATTGTAAGTAATATTTAAAATTATCTTTATCTTTACTGACTGACAAGCAAATTTGATGAACTAATGAGACTGTCACAATGAAAGTTTGCTCAATGTTAGAGCATTTTTTTTTTCTGGAGAAAAAAGATCTGTTTCTGGATCATTTTTTCATGACAGTATTTTCCTCTGGGTCCTTAGGCTTCCTATTTGGGAAACTTATTACAGAAGCTATCAATGCCTTTTCTTTCATTGCAGGTTCCTGGAACAAGTTCAGTGTAACAAATGAAGAAAGACTGGATTTCCTGGTTGAAAATGCAGAGTGTATATTACATAACTGCACAACACTTGAAAGTTAGGCAAATAAGAAAAGTGCATTAATAGATGAGGGGTTTGGAGGGATGATTGGTTTTGGTTTGTTTGCTTTTTGGTTTGTTTGTTTTTGTGGGTGTTTTTAAAGAAAACTTCGGACAAGCTAAAATGCAATGATTTTGTTTCTAGGTTAGGAAAGCAATTTCCAAGATTCCTACTCGTGACTGGATCCCTAAGCCAGCGGACATGGTGCTTGATGAGCTAGCTGAGAAATGGCATTTGTAAGACTGAAAGCAAAACAGATTAATGCTTGTAACTAAGTTCTAAAGAATCTTAGCTTGTGCCAGGCAGTACCCAAGCTCTTGTGCCTTGCTGCACAACTAGTCAATGAGTCAGCTGGCACGCCTTTGTAGCAATCAGCGTTAGCTGCTTTCATCTGTTTCCTTTGTGTTGTTGTTCTTGTTGTTGTCTGAGAACATTGAATGGTTTGGGGGCATCTTCCTCAAGAGTCTAGTTTTGATGAGGAGTCTGCTTCGGCTTCATAAGCACAGGACATGAGGCAGTGAGCAACATAACCAAACTTCCCTGCAGAGCGATAGCACTTTCAATCCCCTGCTAAGCTGCTTAGTTTTTGCATGACAAATTCTTTAAATGTTGGATATTGTAAAACTGGGCCTTGACTAATGTAACATTTGATTTTTGTTTATTATGATACTGTGGTGCAGAGATAAAATCCTTCTGTTCTGAAGCTGTGCTGTGGATTTTTAAGCCGCTTTTTGAAAATTCAGTAGTAAATATTTTATAAGCTGTGCAGAAGATATTTCTGCATGCAGATGTTGCGCTAAAGAAGGACCAACAGCAAGGTATAACCATAGCATCTACTTGAGTTTCACCAGACTCTTTCTTCCAGAGGTTCCAGGTGTGGCCATTCTCCCCAGCTGTGGTGTAGACTTTACATCTTTACATTCTCTAAATCATTTTTTCATCTTGGTTAAGGAAAGGATGCAACTGACACTGGTACAGTTTTTTTTTTTTTTTTTTTTTTTTTTTTTTTTTTTCCCTGGTTCAGCATTGGGGCCCATCGTAGGGCTTAGAGTGGCCTGTCACAGGACTTGGAGTGGCCACAGGGTCTGTCACTAGGGTTGTAGTGGTATAGTGGCATCGATTGCAGCTTGGTAGGCATAGGCCAAGTCCCAGCACATTGCAGTTATTTGTGTATGTCTGGTATTGCCACACACCTTTTTCAAGCACTCTACCAGTTTTTTAGGATTTTTCAGTTGTTCAGGGGTGAATTTCCAAAGCACTGGAGATGCCCACTGCTCTAGATGCCTGCCCATATCCTCCTACTCTCCCTGCCATTTGTAACTATCCTGCCTCAGGACAGATCTCTGGATAACATTCTTAAGTATTTGTTTAACCTTAAACAAAACCTGAAGAGCATTCAAGAGACAGAACAATAAGAACATGCTGGTCTGAACATCCCAAGGATATGTGAAGTTTTGGAAAGCTACCATAACTCGCCTGGAGGAGAAGAAAGAGGTAGAGGAGAAAGGGAGAGTGAATAAGTGAGAAAAAACATCTTCCCCAACCCCTCTGTAGATTGGCTCCTTGAAAAAAAAAGTGTGTAAGGTGTAATTATTAACAGTTTCTGAGGTAGGGTTCCCAAAATACAGAGTTGGCGGCAATGCTGAGCACAAATACTAGGTTAGTCTCACGGCCGGTAATTTTATGATACCATAAGCCAGTGTTATACAGTACAGCAAAAGCATAACCCTGTACCAATGCCCAGAATGACAAACAACACAACAGGGAACACATACACTGAGTGATGGGCCATATAACTCAGTTCAGAAAACAAGGCACAGAAGACCAGAGATCACAAAAATCAGCATTGTGATTACCAGCTATTAAACTGATGTAATGCTTATAGGAATTCAGTTTTAACACACTCTGGTCAGATCTGTCATTATCTCAACCCTTCATGTCCCACATTGGGTGCCAAAAGGACTGTTGTGGTTTAACCCGGCCAGCAGCTCAGCACCACACAGCTGTTTTCTCACCCTCTCCCCTCCCTCTCTGGGATGGGGAAGAGAATCAGGAAAATGAAGCCTGTGGGTTGAGATAGAGATTATTTGGACAGAAAACAAAGGAAAATGATAATAATAATTATAACAGTACTACTAATAATATGTGCAAACAAGTGATGCACAATGCCATTGCTCACCACCTGCTGACCAACACCCAGCCTATCCCCGAGCATCTGGTCCCCCCACCCCGGTCAGCCCTCCCATATTAATTGTTCAGCATGCTGTCAGATGGTATGGAACACCCCTTTGGCCAATTTGGGTCAGCTGTCCTGGGTCTGTCCCCTCCCAGCTCCTGTTGAACCCCCAGCCTGCCCACTTGCAGGACAAAGCGAGAACCTGAAAAGTCTTTGTCTTAGTGTAAGCACTGCTCTGCAACAATTAAAACATCAGTGTGATATCAACATTATTCTCATCCTAAATCCAAAGCACAGCACCATACCAGATACTAGGAGGAAAATTAACTCTATCCTAGCTGAAACCAAGACAATGAACATTTTGATTTTCTCAGCCAACTGTGCTATAAAATGTTATAAACCTGGAAACAAATAAACAAAACAAAGACAAACAAACAAACAAACAAACCCAAGAGATTGCCCGTGTACTACAATCTACTGCCACATTGGCCCAAGAACATGAATCCACGCTCTGACCCCAAATCACCCACAGAGTCGTCCTGAACATGGCCAAAGTAATTCAGCTTCTCCGGCCTGGTATGCTGCAGAATGAAGGTCACTGTAGCCTGTGTCCACAAGGACAGAGCCCAGGCTGGTACTGGGGAATAGTGAGGAAATGGGAAAACCAATTCCTACCATCTAAAATGAAGCCATGCTGGAGCAATGCAGGTAATGGTAACCTGGGTCCTAAAAGGGAAAAAAAAAATAATGTTTGTTTGATGAGAATGCATGGAGTTTGGAAGGGAGCTGTCTTCATGTCCAGCCCATGGGAATATGGTACTTTCATATCCAAAATGGAAACTTTTCGGCATGTGAGTAAGTAGATTCCCCTGCGGTTTCTTCTTCTGATGGTGCTTTTTCTCATGTACTCTGAAAAATTTTGCAATCCTTGTGCCTGAGCTGTAAAGAAACCTTGACCCAGGGCCATGGGTTTGCCCGAGGGAAGGAGCCAAGGAGCCTGGACCCTCCTTCCGCCAGTGCTGGTGCCCATTGGGCCATGTTGTTCCATCCTTGGCAGCTCAGCCTCCAGCAAAGCATGGTGCTCTGTCCCTCATCCCAGGGACAGCTCAAGAAAAGAGAGGTGCCTATGTGGAGCAATTTTCCTCCCATGGGTTTCATGGGGAGTTTTCCCACATCCCTCTCTAGCACCAGCTGTTCCACAAGCCTGGAGCTGTTCCACCACAGGAGGCTTCACCTTTGTATCATAAGAGCAAAAGGGATAGCCAGGAAATGGGTGGTCTTTCTCAAAATAACTAACTCAAAGCAAATCTTTGAAAAGGTCAAAGTAATAGGAGATAGTACTCACCAAAGGCTGTGGATGTGATCTACCTTGACTTCAGCAAGGCTTTTGACACCATTTCCCACAGCATTCTCCTCAAGAAACTGGCTGCTCTTGGCTTGGACTGGCGCACGCTTCGTTGGGTTAGAAACTGGCTGGATAGCCAGGCCCAAAGAGTCTTGGTAAATGGAGTCAAATCCAGTTGGAGGCCAGTCACGAGTGGCGTTCCCCAGGGCTCGGTGCTGGGGCCGGTCCTCTTTAATATCTTCATCAATGATCTGGACGAGGGCATTGAGTGCACCCTCAGTAAGTTTGCAGATGACACCAAGTTAGGTGCATGTGTCAATCTGCTCGAGGGTAGGAAGGCTCTGCAGGAGGATTTGGACAGGCTGCACCGATGGGCTGAGGTCAGCTGCATGAAGTTCAACAAGGCCAAGTGCCGGGTCCTGCACCTGGGGTGCAATAACCCCAAGCAGAGCTACAGGCTGGGAGATAAGTGGTTGGAGAGCTGCCAGGCAGAGAAGGACCTGGGAGTATTGGTTGATAGTCGGCTGAATATGAGCCAGCAGTGTGCTCAGGTGGCCAAGAAGGCCAACAGCATCCTGGCTTGTATAAGAAACAGTGTGACCAGCAGGGCTAGGGAGGTGATCGTCCCCCTGTACTCGGCTCTGGTGAGGCTGCATCTTGAATACTGTGTTCAGTTTTGGGCCCCTCGCTACAAGAAGGACATGGAGGTGCTTGAGCGGGTCCAGAGAAGGGCAACGAAGCTGGTGAGGGGCCTGGAGAACAAGTCCTACGAGGAGTGGCTGAGGGAGCTGGGATTGTTCAGCCTGGAGAAAAGGAGGTGACCATATTGCTCTCTACAGGTACCTCAAAGGAGGCTGTAGTGAGGTGGGGGTTGGTCTGTTCTCCCACATGCCTGGTGACAGGACAAGGGGGAATGGGCTTAAGTTGCGCCAGGGGAGTTTTAGGTTGGATGTTAGGAAGAACTTCTTTACCGAAAGGGTTGTTAGACATTGGAACGGGCTGCCCAGGGAAGTGGTGGAGTCACCATCCCTGGAAGTCTTTAAAAGACATTTAGATGTAGAGCTTAGGGATATGGTTTAGTGGGGGACTGTTAGTGTTAGGTCAGAGGTTGGACTCGATGATCTTGAGGTCTCTTCCAACCTAGAAATTCTGTGATTCTGTGATTCTGTGAAAGCCTGCTCACTGCTACCAGTAAAATCCCAAAACAGGTGAATTTCTGCTGAAAAGATGTGCATTCTCCAATCAAACTATTTCTTGCCAAGTTTTTCCTGCTCGTCCTGTTTAGCTTCTCAGTGTCTAAACAAACAAACCAAAAAAATCAAGACAAGAAAAAATTCCAGCAACTCTATTTAACCTGGAGAGGTTAACTTGCTCATGACTCTTTCTCCAGAATGAAATTATACCCAATACTCATCATTTTTGCAAATGTTGTGCAACATTACAGAGGGAAGAAATGTGTAGCATGGTGAATTGAAGGGTTAGATGACAAAGAGCTTTGGGCATGAGGCAACAAGTGCACCACGAGGTTCATGAGCAGGGGTCATGGATGACCCTTAGGGAGGACACTTGCCCACTGGTGCAGAGCTGCAGCTCCACAACAAGCCACAGACTGGAGCAGAGGACACTGTCTCAGGTGCTCAGTGTCATGATATACACTTTCTGCTTCATGATGGTGGAGGTGTCACGTTAGGAAGTGCATGGTAATGCCTAACCCTTGCTATGGACATCACCACCAACACAGGTGCATGATGACACCAGCTGTGTGCCCAGCAATGGTTCTGATCAAGCCCAGCCTGTACACATTCAGTGTGGCCTCAGGGACCAGCTGCTGGTCCTCACAGCATTTACAGAGGAGCACCTGGAGATGGTGTTTCACCTGGTGCTTCCCAAAGACAGGACTCCCACTGCCATCTCCATACCATTAGCAGCAACTCTGGGAGGAAGAAATGGGACATCAGCATTTTATTTGTCAGACTGGACACGTAATTAGATCATAAAATAACAAAAAGGACAGGTCTACTATGGGAAGTGGTGCAGGTTTCAGAGAAGATCAGTGTTGTTTCTTACAGCCAAGTGCAATACCTTTAGAAAAGAGAAGTTAAATGACAGGTTAATATATAGCATTTTTGCAATTCTTCCTTTTTATATAAAGTCTATCGTGAGTTTGAATAAACATGATGTTGTTCACCATGAACATCTACCTATGCATGTTAACTTTGCAGGAGGCTGGAATTCAGACCTGTGGAGGCAATGTTTCAATGATCCTATTATAAGACCACTGAGATAACAGTGGTCTGATGGCCATGTCAGGCCTTTGTTGCTTATTTTGTTGAGTGACTGGCCACAGGTGAAGACGAGCAATCTTATCACCTCTCAGCCCCTGCTTAGTTTACAAGTGAGTTTTGAGTATACACGTGGGCATTTGCACAGAAACAGATCCCAGAGAGTGTGCAAATTTGCTACAAATTCAGTAATTAAAAATAGAGATAATAACTTTATAAAGAGAAGAATTAGTTAAATGATGTTCAATAATCTTCCCAGTGAACAGAACTGAGCTTTTTCTAGAGTTCTAGTCAGCAACTCAAGGACTCAGGAGAGAAATCTCATCAAGAAAACCTGATTAAAGAGATGCATAATTGCATACAGCAACTCTGGAAGATCAAGGTTTTCCAAGGAACCAGCATTTCCCCACCTCACTGATAATTGCTTAGCCAGGAGAGACACTTATCAGTGTCTGCATCAGGTGTGGTGAGCATATTAAGTGCTCAGCCTAATAACATGTTAGTCCCATTTATTTATTAAATATGCTAATTGTTTGCTTGTAGAATTGTGCACACGCCTGCTTGCAAGTCTCTGCACACAGTAAAAGATGCCCACAGTGATCCACAAAGAGTTGAAGGTTTTAGGAGAATCATAAGACCATAGAGTATCCCAAGTTAGAGGGGACCTACAAGGATTATTCAGTCCAATTCCTGGCTCCTCATAACACAATCCAAAACCCAAACCCTATGTCTGAAAGAGTTTTCCAAACACTCCTTGAGCTCCAGCAGATTGGATGCCATGACCACATCCCTGCAGAGCCTGATCCAGTGCCCAGCCATATCTCGGTGAAGAACCTTTTCATAACATCCAGCCTGAACCCCCTACATCACAGCTCCATGCCATTGCCTTGGGTTCTGTCACTGTCAGCAGAGAGCAGAGGGGAGGTATTGGTTTATAACTGGTTTATTTATTTATTTTTAAATAAAAAAGTATTTAATTGTCTCAATAGTGGTTCAGAAGTGTAGGTTGCAATTTTGCCAGGTTAAATGTTCATTTTGAACCACAGAGTTAAAATAACTGAAACTCCAAAAATTCTGAGCACCTCCAATTCAAAGAAAACAAAATTTCTGATAATACAAGTAGAATTAAGCTTGTGAGATTAATTTGCAACTTCTGAATGCCCACCTTTTAACAGAGAGAAAAATACATTTAATGAATACAACATAGCTTGAAAACTGCTATCAGCCAAACAGCCTGTAGGACAGATAAGCTGGTCTCAAAGCATCAACTGTCATAAGGCATCTGGTGGTGCCATCACCACCAGGAGCAACAGCCACACCGTGGATCTCCGTGTCACTATGCTTAGTCTGGAGCACACAGCTCAGTATTTGTAAAGGTGTACCAGTTCCTAAAGTGTGTCTGAATAACAGAGGGAGAAAAACATCACTCCAGGAGCATCAAAGTCAATCCATCAATAGATTGCCTAATAAAAGGGTGACAACTGTTAGAGATTGGTATGTGGTATTGAATGCTCTCGCTGTCCATTTGCAACACAATGCTGAGGCTAATGAGGACAAATCACACACATACTTAAGACTGCACCTTCAAATAACACACTTCAGGTTCCTCTTTCAAATGAAATGAAGTCAGACTCATGTTATCCCATCAACAAAATGCTGAGAACTTGGGAAAAAAATCTAACCACCATTTTATATTGCTTTTCCAACTCGGATCTTTCATAAAGAATGAAGCATGAGCCTCTGCTCACCTCTATGAAGACAACATGGTCACATTGCTGGGAGTCTGTTAGGTGTTCAGTTCCACCTCTAACTTATTACTGCATCTTGCCCTGAAACAGAGGATCACAGGAAATCTCAGGTTGGAAGTTTACCTTGTCCAACCTCCTGCTCAGAGCAGGGCGTGCACAGCAGAACTAGGGGCTTAAAGGGCCTTGCTCCACAACCAAAGTATTCTGATCTCCACTGGGAAACAGGGCTGAAGAACAAAAGCTTTGCTGTCCGCTTTAGTGAAGCAGTCAGCAAAACCAGTGATCCACCAAAGCTGTATTTGAAACAACAGGCTTCAACACCTTCCCAAAGGTGCTAGAAGGAGGTCTGGGTCTGAGTCACAGATGGAGGCAGATATGCTCCCTTCACAACTGGAGGTTGGTACCTACCTGACATCCAGCTCTTGAAAGGGCTGCCAAATTCATGCCACCATCTCCTCAAATCCCAGGTTGCAAGTGAAATGTGCTTGGGCTTGCTGCACCAGATCAGAGGAACTCAGGAGCCAAGGACTAGCAGGTCCAGCCCCTGCTATCACAGGTGCCATGTCAAACACAGTTATAAGGTTGCTGAGATCCACATTAAAACAGCCTGGAAGATTTTTGCCCTCTGATTCTACAGAGCCTGCAGCAAAACCTGACTGCTCAGATGGGAGCTGGGATTTCCAGCCCAAACTTGTCAATGGCTAATTTGAACCCATGTGCTCATGATCCCATTTCAGACTTTTATCCCTGTTATGGTTTGACTACTTTAATTTTTAAGAAATAACAAAACAGGGCCGATGGTGTATTTATTCCCACATGGATATTAATCAGTCTGAATCGATGGAGAGCTGGCAGCATCCTGCTCCTCATCCATATGAGGAGGTAAAAATAACAGGGAATATGTTGGCCTTACAGTGGATTAATACAGATTTATGTTGTGAGTTACTGTTTGGAGACAAGAGGGAAAAACTAGGTGATCAAGAAGTTTTTAAACTGTGCACTAGCGGACACTCCAGGATGATAAAATGAGCAAAACCCATTCTGTCAACATTGCTGATAAAATGAGCAAAACCCATTCTGTCAACAATATAGACAAGTTGTATATACTCTATATGGATTGCACATTCCTTCCAACCTACACAGTGCATTACAACACCGACATTTTTTGCATTGAGAAAATGCCTCCACAGCAGCCATGGTTTTGCAGAATGAGGAGTATATATGCCCCCACAATGCAGGGCCCTGCTGATGCTGCCTCCATCTCAAGAATAAACACTTCATCACTATTTGACATGCACTGTGAAGGACATCTCATTTGCACAAGCAAAAATTTCACTCACATTTTAACTACTGCAATTCTGAAGGGATTTATATACAAACTGCTGGCTTCAGAAGGACCAGACCATCACCAGTTTCACCCAGACACAGCTCTTCTTTGGTGACATGAGGGTTCTGTGACAGCAGAGAAGCCACAAAGTCACAGAATGGTTGAGGTTGGCAGGGACCTCTGGGTCCATCTGTTCCAAGCCCTGCTGAAGCAGGGCCACCCACAGCAGCTTGCCCAGGACCACATCCAGATGGCTTTTGAAAGTCTCCAAGGAGAGAGACTCCACAACCTCTCTGGGCAACCTGTGCCAGAGCTCCATCTCCCACACACACAGCAAAAACTGCTAACTGATGTTCATACACAGTCTTCTGTGCATCACTTGGTGCCCATTGCCTCTTGTCCTGGCACTGGGCACTAATTATTTCAGAGCTGGGTGTTCATGAGAAGAGCAGTATCCCCAATTTTTCCCTCAGTCAACTTCGATCAATTACAAATACTCCTAAGAGCTGCTTGGGTGAATGCTCCAAAGCATGGTTCATTTCTTTATCTCTCCCTACATGTTTCCAAGGAAAATCTATTACATCTATGTGTAACAAAATGCATAAAGGAAATGCTGCCTTAATTAATATGTGTTAAATTGAGGGTGGTGAGGCCCTGGCACAGGCTGCCCAGAGAAGCTATGGATGCCCCATCCCTGGCAGTGCCCAAGGCCACGCTGGATGGGGCTGAGGGCAGCCTTGACTGGTGGGAGGTGTCCCTGCCCATGGCAGGGGGCTGGAACCAAATGAGCTTTAAGGTCCTTTCCAATCCAAACATTTTTGTGATTCTATGACACATAAACTGGCAATGAGAACTTGTCCAGGTCACTTTTTCTGAAACCAGATGATTTGCCTAGACACCCATGTCTCTAAAGTGTTTGATGTTAAAGGAAGTAAATTGTCCATAAAGTTAAAGATTTCCAGGCCATCCCAAGAAGGTTAATTTTACAGATGAAGAGAAATCTAGGGAGGTATAGAAATCACAGCAGCAATGGGGTGGGTTATGTTTCCCTCCTTGTTTCTCTCTAGCCTCCAGCTATTCTCAGGCTCTTGTGTGCAACCATTCTTCCCAATATATTTAGTCAAAACTGGGACATTGTACAAACACAATTTGTTTTGTTTATGACTTTTTTTTTTTTGGTGTATGTTTATGAATAAGAAAGTGGAAATATGTTTGTATTTAACACCTGCAAATCTCTATTTTCTCAAATGTCTCTGAGAAGGGTAAAAGATGAATAAATCAAAAAATAGCTATAATTTCTGTTCACAGCTGTTAAAAAAAAAACTAAACTAAACTAAACTAAACTAAACTAAAATAAAATAAAATAAAGCAAGTCCCTGAACAGGAATAATTCATGGCAAAGGAGCAGAAAATTGAGAACTGATGAGAAGATGCAGGGAAAGACACAAGTAGAGATGAAGTAAGAGGAGATATTTCTCTTCAACATCTTTATCAGTGATCTGGATGAGGGGATTGAGTGCACCTTCAGTAAGTTTGCAGACAACACCAAGTTAGGTGCATGTGTTGATCTGCTCGAGGGTAGGAAGGCTCTGCAGGAAGATCTGGATAGGCTGGACAGATGGGCTGAGGCCAACTTTATAAAGTTCAACGAGGCCAAGTGCCAGGTCCTGCATTTGGGGCACCACAACCCTAAGCAGCACTACAGGCTGGGAGATGAGTGGTTAGAAAGCTGCCTGGCAGAGAAGCACCTGGGAGTATTGGTTGATAGTCGGCTGAATATGAACCAGCAGTGTGCTCAGTTGGCCAAGGAGGCCAACAGCATCTTGGCTTGTATAAGAAACAGCGTGGCCAGCAGGACTGGAGAGTCCCCCCGTACTTGGCTCTTGTGAGGCCGCACCTCGAGTACTCGGGTACTGTGTTCAGTTTTGGGCCCCTCACTACAAGAAGGACATTGAGGTGCTTGAGCAAGTCCAGAGAAGGGCAATGAAGCTGGTGAGGGGTCTGGAGAACAGACAGCAATTAGTTTTTTTTTGTTTGTTTGTTTTCAGTTATAGCAATTAGATTTTGTTAAATACATTTCTTTGGATATGGCTGACTTGCGTGGAACTATCCCTAGGCATGCATTTACTGTTGAACACAGTAGTGTTGATAATGTTTTTGTTTCTTGTTTGTTTGCTTGAGCACACAAAGGCTATTTTCTCAACTTCAGGGGGTTTGGAGAAGTTTCCTTGTGTTTAGCTGTTTCAGTACTTCACACTAATCTTATACAAGCCTCACTAGAGAAAGAAATTTGTACTAAATATTTAGCATGTAAAAATAGTTGCAAAAAGTAATCAATGGAATAAAAAAGCAAATGCTATTCTTTTTTATATATTCCTTTACTATTTTCAAATTCTATGAAGATTGGGATCAGTATTTCCTATTGATAATGGCAACTGGTTTAAAGCTTTCCGTGTCTGGTTAAGTAATGGCAGGCTTTATTTGGAAACAGTCAAGCTAAAGCAGGTCTCTGCAAGCAGTTTAAAAGTTCTGACTGGTATATTCCACATAACTCAGATTGTAGGTCATGTGGAACCAGGTAGATAAGGGTGCAATTTGCTAGGTCCTGCAATTTGGCCACCTAACCTTACCCATAAAAGTGGCCTAGAAGAAAGCTGGAGAGGGACTCTCTCAGGGAGTGTAGCCATGGAACCAGCAAGAACAGCTTTGAACAAATGGAGGGGAGATTTAGATGAGATGTGATGTGAGGAAGAAATTCTTCACTCGGAGCACAAAGCG
Organism: Heteronetta atricapilla; assembly: GCA_011075105.1. Classification (NCBI taxonomy): domain Eukaryota; kingdom Metazoa; phylum Chordata; class Aves; order Anseriformes; family Anatidae; genus Heteronetta; species Heteronetta atricapilla. Next base: position 213,516 of record CM021736.1, read on the forward strand.
GACATGGGGCTGAAGATGCGCCTTGCTTCTGTTCTTTTCCATAAAGAATAGAATGAAATTACCTAAAAGATAGTGTCAAAAATAAACCCAGGGCACAAGATGGGAGGTGCAGGGCAGTCCCTGTGGCTGAAGGGCAGCCTTTCTCTCTGGCAAGCCAAATGGCCCGGGGAAGCCAGCCCCAGAAAAGGGGCCCTCAGCCCCCCAGCCCTCCTCCTTGTCCATGGGAGGGCATCTTCCAGGCCGCTCCCAGCACAGCTGCTTTTGGCCACGCGTGGGCCACTCCATCCCAGAGGCTTGCTGAGGTCACAGTGGCCACCACTGCCCCGCCTTTGCTGTGGGCCCTATAAAACAGGCCCCCTGCAGCTGGCCCACCACTCGCTGAGCATCTAGGCTCTCTGACTGCCAGCTTGTGCGGCAGGAAGAAGACTAGAAGAGCAAGGCAAGCAGCAGGCCTCCTTGGTGTGCGAGGACAGCGATGCAGTCCGGTGAAGCACCAAGAAGGAATGCACCTGACCAGAAGGAGATGTGTTGTGGGCAGAAGGATAGCGCTGGTGGCACAAGTGACACCAGTGCCCAAGGGACCTCTGGCGCCCTGCCCACAGACACATACAGGTGGTACCATTGGCACTGCAACAGTGCAGGGAACAGGCTGGCCCCTCAAACACCCAGGGGGCCTGGGCCTTAGCATAGGAGCAACGGTGACATGGAGTGAAGGCAGGAGCATCAGGCAGACAGCCACAGGGAGCAGAGGCATGCCCATAGTCTAGAGCACAGTGCAGGACCCAGTAATGGCCATAAACCAGAGGGCAGTGTTGGACCCATGCATGAAAACCAAGCCAACAGTGGCATGGGACTGAGGCATGGAACTGGACGATCCCCTGGTTTGGCACCCTGGCCTGAGAACATTATGGATGGATGACATCCCGTTTGGGCAGTCCTGGGCAAGGACTGGCTTAGCCTTCTGCATGACACTGTGGAGCCCATGGAGCTGGATCCACTAGATGTGGAGGAATGGATGGAAATGGATCCACCTCTGCCAGGACAGACCTGGGACTACTGAGGCATGTCTTTGTGCTCTGCCATCCAAGAGCACCAACAGCATCACAGGAGTGCCCGGCGAGCCCCCTACTCCTTGCTCAGGCTCCACCACAAGCATTACCTTGGAGCCACCAAACACCATGAACATCTATCTGCAGGCTTGCTTGCAAAATGTCCTGGCAATAAACAATTCTTACCAATTCTCAGAGGTTGTGTGAGTGCTTCATTTTTTTTTTGGGGGGGGCGAATGGGCTACAGTTGCCCCAGGGGAGGTTTAGGTTGGATATTGGGAAAAACGTCTTTACCAAATGGGTTGTTAGGCATTGGAACAGGCTGCCCAGGGAAGTGATTGAGTTACCATCCCTGCAGGTCTTTTAAAGACATTTAGATGCTGAGCTTAGTGACCTGGTTTAGTGAAGGACTTGTTATTGTTAGGTCAGAGGTTAGACTAAGTAATCTTGGAGGTCTCTTCCAACCTGGATGATTCTGTGATTCTGTGACATACTAACTGTGAAATACTGTTGTGTCCAGTATGATCCCTTTGTCTGGATGGCAATGTCTCCATCTTTCTCCAACACCAGAAAGAAACTGAACCTCTCACAACACTCATGACTTTCTGTCTCCCCTGGCAGTCCTCTGGCTTCCACCTATTTTTCCTTCTGGCTGTTCCATTCCTACTATGGTCATTCTGGTGCATAAAAGGAGGAGTCAGCACAAGACCACTTTTGTTCACTTTAATTTCTGTTCGGTATCTTCTCTGACAAAAACTCTCTGGTTAATGGTTAATGGAAGGATTTTTTAGTTAGGAAAGTACATGCCTCTATGTCACCTTTTCAATGAAACTCCTTAATAAGAGTAGGTAGGATAGGGTGTAACCTGGCCAGTACTTGAGCAGCATCGGGTTGCTCATGTAAGATGCCACACTGTGTCCTGTGTGTGTATGTCTCAGATCAGAGCTGGTCAGTCCTGGGAGGCCAAAGGGAAAAGCGAGCAAACAGTTGGCATCTTCATGGGGATTATAAAGGATATGGGAAAACTTTTGGGAGGCTGATATCAGTTGATAGCCAGACCCATGGGCTTGAAGGTCTTTTCCAACCCAGATGATTCCATGATTATCAGAGGACAACCCAGGCAGTGTTTGGGGATGTGACATTGTGTTTAACATGGAATCAGCCCACTGCTTTTGCTAAACCTTTGCTGGAGACATTGCAGCATGAAAGAGGTGATAGTCCTTGTGGGGTAGGCCCAAGGTGGGTGTCTCTCTGTGGTCAGGTTAATCCCTCCAGGATGACCGATGGGGAAGCAAGTGACAAACACTAACAGAGGGACCCAAAGTCACCAGGCAGCTCCAGGCACTGGAAAGCAGACCCAGGCACCCATCTGCTTGTCCATGGGCCCAGTAAGGGACAGCAAACGAGGCTGGGCAGCCTTTGGGATCTGCAGCCCAGCACCAGGCTGGGGCAGCTGAGGCTCTGTGGCTGAGCCGAACCTGTCTAATGGCAGAGCAGCATCCAAGCAAAAGTGCTGGTGGAAAATAGCATCAGCAGACTGGTGCATAGGAAAATCACCACGGGTGGTAATCAGTGTGCTGTCTGTCCTGTGTCTCCCAGGGGATGGTGTAATGTATCCCCATGTATCTCCGGAGCACAAAGAACTGGGGACCAACTTCTGTTGGATTTTGTGTCTGTGGAGCCAGGGTCAAGATATCCAAATTCACAGTTAGGCAGCCCAGATCCTCCTCGCCTCAAACAAAAGCAAGCTCATCCAAGCCACAAAATACATTAACCACTGTTTCCAAACCCGGCTGTGCCCCAGCCTCTGTTTTAGTCCCATGCTGATGCATGCTGCAGGAGCAGTCATTTTGGCTGTCTGAACACTCACAGAGTCTTGCACACCCTACTAGGAGCAGACCTGGGGGCCAAAATGCTGCTTTGTGTAGCACTTTTCCCCAGTAAGACTCCGCACATCATGGAAGGATTATGCTTGCCATAATCCCCAGCTTCTCTTGCATCAGTGAGTTGAAATAATCCCAGAAGCAGCTTCAGGCTACACTGTTGTAAAATACTGCACCCCATCTCTCTGCCATCATACAAGCGTGCGTAAACTCCATAGCAGTGCTGCACACCAGTGTAGGGTCCCTTGGCAAATACTAGTTATGTTCCTTTGCACAAAATATCCCCAAATGCATATTTTTGAGGAAATACCAACATATTACAGAGGTCCTAGTTCCAAAATTTGGACAAGCTTTGTGTGATTTTCAAGACATACCTGGTCTTCCAGCAATACTGTGCTTCTGCAGTGGTCAGCAATATCTGAGATGCAGGACACCACCTGTGTCCAGCATGGTGCCGTGTGTCTCTCATCTACAAATGATTCTCACTACTGGAAGCTAATTTATTTTAATTTCAATAAGGATTTGGGTCATGGCTTTGTTTCACAGTTTTTAAAGAGAAAGAAAATATCACGTCTCATCATTAGACACAATGAAGAAAACAAAGTTAGGAGAAATCCCTTGTGTACTGATGGCAATACACCAAGTGAAGCTGCTTTTTTGCTATAAGCAAGTTGTTTCTGGGGAACAGGAAAGAGAATTTTTTTAAAAAGTGTTTAAACAGGCTAAATTTAAGCTAGAATTTGTATTACTGGAAAAGATGCTTAAAGAATCTCTAAGATAGAAAAGTCAACAATTGCATAATCTGATTATGAGAAAAAATTTAGAAATCATTTTTTATAGAGGAGACAAAAGTATATACTGAAAGATTCTGAAAACACTCTCCTGAACAAACTGAACAACAAGATTAGGCAAAGAGTATTACTTCAAAAGACAATTTTGTAGAAAATTTCTTGAAATGAGGCAGAAGAAGCATATTTAGGAAGAAAACAGTGGGAAAACAATTAAAACATGAATTATTTGCTGCAAGCAATGTGGTCTTGCAATACACAAGGAAATAATAACAAATGCAAATTTCTCTTCATAAATAACTTCCATTATATTTTCATTTCTGCTGGCTTACCTTGTTCTTCACAGAAGAAAGGCTTAGGACAGGAAGAAAGTGGCAGAGGATAAAGCACAGAGCATCATTTTGTCACATCATAAATAATACGGTGTGCTCTTGTGTTTTTCACTAGGAGGTACTCTGTGAAGCTCCCCTCTGAAGGATGCCACAGATGCTAAAAGTTTACATGGATTCATAAAGCAAGTGGAAAATACTTGCAACATGCATCACAGAATAATATATAGTATCACAGCTGGCTTGTGAGGATGGGAGATGGTTATTCTTAACAATTCAGCCTCTGTTTTTCCACGTAAGTAGGGAGCCTGGGATAAAGAAACTTTTTCTAAGGTGTTTGCCCACACAAAGAAATGCTGACATTGTTTTTTTTCAGTGCAAATGCTCAGAACCTAGCAAGAAATGAATTTAATACAACTTGTCTCAAACCTGTCAAGACATGACCCATTTCTTAATATAGACAGACTTTATCTTATTTGTTTATGAATTAATGATATTGACAGTAATATTCACTGAAATGTAGACTGAACCCTCTGCCATTTGGCAACTACCAGCATGCATGATGCACTATCAGGGCGGATTTCTGTGGCACTGCTTGGTCTGTCACATGTATACATAATGGATTTGAAGAAAGCTCTTTAGTCAGAAAATATGCAACTCAAAATAAATAACTCAATCTTATTACCAAAATATCTCAGAAAAAGCCTAAGACATAGGCACTGTGTACATTCCTTAAGCCTTTTATCCTTTGTATTTTGTACATTGCATATCAGAATCACAGGACTGTTGGACTGTCTGTCTTGTAATAGCTTTTCAGAATATATTTTTCTCAATTCATCCTCTCTGGTTTCTCAGTTGTTGGGAGAAAAAAACAACCACCACCACCACCAATAATAACAACAACAAACATTCAAAATGTGATTAATTGCCATTTTTATTGAATTTTAAATCCACTAGAAGCATAATGCATCTCAGGAGATGTAGTTTTTTCATCACAGACCTGTAAGCTTTCTTTGACCCATGCTGGTAGTCTTAAAGGTCCGGGGTAACAGTATCAGTCTTGAGACAGCAATATTGAATTTTGTGTCTCTGCTAAAGCCAGGAATAAACTCAATTACGATGGGGTCCAGATTCCCAGTTTCCTAAGTCTGTGTGCTTGTAAGGGAATTGCAAGCACTTTAAAGCATACCACACAGGAAAGGCTACATGAGATTCATTGTGTCTCAGAGGAAACATAGCTGTGACACTAGACTAAATAGAAGTGTCTGAAACCCCATATTCCTTAATTATGCTTTCTATACCTTTCTATACATTGTGAATGAAACATGGCTGATGAAAATAAAAGGAGAAAGGAAAAAGGAAAAAGAAAAGGGAAAGGGAGAAAGAAGGAGAAGGAGAAGGAGAAGGAGAAGGAGAAGGAGAAGGAGAAGGAAAAGGAACAAGAAATGAAGTGCCTACCCGGATGTTGGCCTCAGCAGTCAGCCTCCTCTCCTCACTCCTATCACTGCTCTAGTTAAAGGCATAATATTTTTGTCTACTACATTTAGGTGGTCCAAATAGTCAAAAATTCCAAAATACTTCAAACATAATGTTAATCTTACAAGACATATCAGCAAAAATGTATCAAAACTGTAGCCTCAAAACAGCAGCTTTATGGATTCTTCTTCATCATATGGACTATTTCATGATACAAAATCTCTGTTGCATCAAGGCCCAGTAAGAAATCCATATGGTTCCACTCAGGAATTGCCCTGTAGTGAACTAGGTTAGCTATCTGGGGGAGCAGGAGGGCAACGTCGCGAGGATCAGCCAGGCAGTCAGCTCCACCACTCCAGATGGCAGTCGGCACTGTCATGTTTTTCACATTATAGAGTGGTGGACCCATCTGAATGAATGGAAAAGAACAGTTTCACAAAAGATGGAAAGTAATAACAGGAAAGTGTTTGGAAGCAAGTTAGTGAAGACAAGACATATCTGGAGCGTTGCTTCAGCTCAACACTGCCGAGTCTTGCCATCAATTGATTTTTCACCACCATACCTCCTCACCTACAGTATAATTCTTCCAGTTAAAAAGCATGCTAGTTTCTGAACAATTAGATTTTTCTTGCTTAAGGAAACAAAAGTATTTTTCTTTATCATGTTCTACCTCTGATATTCTTCTTGCCATAGAACAAGAACTGCCCAAGCTCCCACAGGACACAGATTTAACTGCTCACCATTTGTCTTGCAACATTATATCAGGGTGCCAGCACCTTGCTTTCTGTCATGGCTAGAGAGAAATTACAATCTGGATACAGACTTCAGTTTCACAAATTGCAGACAGTAACTGGTCACATGGTTATCACTGTTGCTTTTATATGTAAGATTATAGCCTCCAGAAAAATAAATAAATAAATAAAATCCCAACTGGTCAAGCAGAAAGTATCTAATACTTTATTCCATTTAGAAGATATTTGTAAAGTTTAAAATAGAAAATACTGTTGTTCCAAGAGGTGATACTGCTGACTTACTGCTTGCATGCCCAATTTGCTTTGTCAATAAAGGACAATAAATTCAGTGACTAATGCACGCAAGTATGAATATACGTATAAAGGAGGACCACAACTTTAACCATTTGAAGCAGCTCACCTGCCTATAGCGAAGACTGTTATAGATGCTTCCCCCATCATAAGCTCTCAGTGCACCACTTCGAACTCCCTGCAGAAGATTCAGAAGGAAATGGTTTAAATGGTCAGAGCAATCATGGAAAAAGTAAGCTCCTGAATTATTTGTCAATATTAGTCTTTTTTTGAGATTTGGAAATAATTTTTTCCTCTTTTCAAGTGAATTAAAGGAGAGCATGAAGACAGACAGCAAAGACAGAAAGGATTTCTTGAAGGTCTGTGGTTCTTTAAGAAAAGAAATATTAATCACAAGCACAGAGTGCCAAATTTTGTTCTGATTATGACATTTTTGTTTCTTTTCTACTTTCTTGCAGTGGTATGGAATAAAGAGAAAGGGACATCTTTGGCTTAATAAATTTAGGATTGGGTTGCACATTAAATTTTCAGGGGCAAACATGGGAGCATGGTCTAAATGAAATTACAGTTCTGTAGAGGTGCAATCAATTCAAAAGAGGAAACTGAAAAGTTAGTTTTCATCACTGAGGTGATTTTTAAAGTGTATCTCACATGTCTGCCATAGGTCCAATACAATTAATTACTATTATTATTTTAGATAAATGAACACAGATTATGTTTATATAGTTTGTGATCAACACCAGGATGGGAGGAAATGAAAATATGAAAATGGGATTAGAATTCAAAATATTGCTTGTAAACTGAAGAATTGGTCTGAAGTGACCAAAGACATGTTGGTTGGAAGGAGCCTTTGAATATCTCTAAACTAACTTCCCACTTCTGGAACAGGACTATCAGCAACATGAAGTCAGGGTGGCCCAGCCAAGCCCTGAACAACCCCCTGATACAGAGACCCCTTCCTGCTCTAGGATCTGCCCCAGGACTGCTCCCTGCTCCAGGGAATACAGGTTTTCTCACTTTCAACCAGAACCCCTTGAGATGAAAATTTGTCCCCATCACTCCTAATTTTTCTCCTTGCCAATATTAATCAGTTAAGCTGAAATTCAGTAATATGTCAGGTAAAACTTCATACATAAGAAAAGCAAAACCAATGGTCATATAGAGAATGCAGATTAACATGGATGAGCCACACCACTTGAGAAAATGGAGTGTGTTACAGAAACCACAAAGCTATTTTTGTGTCTCTGAACAGCAGTAGCATGTTAGCAACAAACTGTGCTCTACATACAGTCTGCGGGATACACTACAAAGAATTGGTGAGGAACCAGAAGAGATGAAGAAGAGGCCTTTTTGATCCACGTTCTACAAAGAAATGTACAAACTGTGTGAATTTAACCTAGGAAAGAGATGATGAGGGCAACATAGCAGAATTTCACTGTCAGACAGGCTCTGGTAGTGACTGTTGTCCATGTCCACAACGGGAAGGATGAGAAATAGTTTATTTGGCAGTAAGAGAATCTGTGTTATATATTATAAAAAAACATTTCTAATTACAAGCACAGGGAAATATAGAAATTGAGTCCCAAAGGAGGCTGTGGTATTGTCATACTTTCCTTTAATGGCAAAATTGGTCCATCCTTGACAACTGTTTTCCTGCACAGGGTTAGTGCTCAGAACAAGTCAGTGTCCACAGGTATTTTTCCCCTTCTTTCTGTAGCAGGTAGTATTTCGTGTGAGAGTATTTGATTCACAATCCAATAAATCCTAGTACTACCCAATCTTACTGGCTGCTGTCTCTACCTTACCTGAATCTACAGGGTGAAGGACTGTTACCTTTTGATAGCCTAATTATCCCTACGTTTTGACCTAACCAGTAAATCTGCAGATGCTGTCCAGAAGAATCTCTGCTGGAGTCTGACCTCTAATGGCACTCAGGCTGCAGGGCAAGACTAGAGCTGGTCTGAAATAAAATCCCTGAAATGTGACTGCTGGGAATGCAGGGTCCTCAGCTCCAAATGTTTCTCCCTGCAGATCCAGTGCTTCTGGCCCACTTGTTGATAAACAGGTAATTCAAGAATCCACGTACCATTTTATGATGGAGTGAAAACAAAATCAGCAAAGATATCACTAATATGCAGCAGACCAATACTGACCACAAAGGACTGACCACAAAGCACTATTACGATAACCCATAGTGTTTTGCACAGGAAGTAGCTGGGGAAGTTTACCTGCAACCAGTGGATTAGATTTTGTACTGATGTTCCCGCTGGGGCGTGTGCTGCATACACATCTATTCGACTCTGAAAGGTGTCAAACACATTTCACAACAGGTTTCACTTGGCTCCATGAAACAGGGCAGGTAAGGCTTTCTCTTTCAAAAGGATACCAAGGGCACTTTATAGATTTGTTCCCACATACCATATTTACATTCTTCCAGTTAAACCCGAAGAGCATGGACAAGAAGTTCCTGCAGGTCTTTGAATGGGTACAGAATTTCAAAAGGACCAGCTCACCCAAGATAGTGTGTGGTAGAAACTCTTTGGTGCCAAACATTTCCTGCAAAATTGCAAGCATGCTAATAAAACATGAAGATTCACCACACTTTTCCTCAAAGCACTACTACTTCATACCTTCTATTTTATCTGTGTTGCCCATGTGTGGACCCTTCTTTGCAGTCTGTTAAAAGTTCCTGTTTCATGATTTTACGTTCATGACCTTCTACATTCGTTGTACTTTTGAAGTAAAAGGCAGGACACCGATCACAGTCTCCACATCAGTCTTATTGTCCAACACTTTGGTACCTGCTGCTTGCACATCTGCTCATAACCCTCTAGGCTCTAATTCTGACAGAATATTGTGGAGACAAAATTTAGGACAGGATAGACAGATTCTGGTATGAATCTTTCATACATACAGATATGTATGATTCCCTTCATTATGAAAACAGACAGAGCAAAAAGTTGATCTCTCTGTAAATGATTTGAAATTTGCTATGAAGGTCATTTCAGAATCCCTATGAAAAAATACATTCATTATGGCTATGTGGAATACAGTCTGTGCAAAGGACCAACGTACCTTGAGACCATAGTCAGAAAAGAATGCTAGCTTTTTAAATGGACTTTGAATAAATGCGACTGTGGCCACAGGTGCTAAAGCAAAGTGCATTTTAATTTTCTGAGCCAGGTGAGGTATGGTGGAAAAGGCTATAAAAGCTGGAAAAAAAAAAAAAAGAAACAAAGAACAAAAGTGGCTTACTCTTTCAAGGCATTCAAGTACATAGTTTGACTTCAGTAAGAACTGCTTTACAGATCCCAGAGATAACACAGACAGCCTACATTGCCATAGGGTCAGTCAACAAGACTACTCCTGCTGAACTTTTGTCTCACCACCCCAGGGTGGGCTGTGATCCAGCCCAACTTTCATGTGTTCCTATTGCTCGATAGCTGGATCAAGAGGACATTTGCAGACTAATCCTTTCTTGCAGGAAAGTTTGCTGTTGGCATTGCTTCACAAAAGGCTGCCTGGGAACTTTTACTAGTTGGAAAGCAGCAGGCTTAAAACCTTCCTGATCACAGGTCCAAGAGTGGATGCTGAAATGCCATATGCTCACTCCAAGAGTTAATTATTTTTCTAACTATATTGGCCACAACTCTGATCTGGATAGCAACAGGAATTGTTCTCCAATTTCTGTGAGCGATGCAGAGCATGTACTGCTTTATTGATGATGGGCTTATATTCAGTTTCCAGCGCAATGAAAAAAAAAAAAAAAAAGAGTGTATGGCACATCTAGTTAAAAATAGAAATGTTATATAGCAGAAAGCTGTTCCCCACCAACTTACCTATAGTGGTGCCTTGTGAATGACCAATGTAATATAACTGCTTTTGTCCTGTTTTCTGTTCAATAATGTTTATAATTGCTGGGAGGTCATGGTTAGCCATTTCATCAAAGCTGCGGAAGGAACAGTTGCTATCTTACTTATATGTGGATTACCTACATCTAAATGACAGTCATCAACAAAGCACAAAATCATTGGGGAGGGCAGGAAAATCCCACAGCTGTCTCCATGCTACTTAGTATGTTATTTGGTAAACACATGGAAAAATACTGCCTGGGAGATGTATTTTGTGTCCATTCTGAGACTGCTCCCAACATTTTGTTTAAAACACTTCCCCTTGCCAATTAAACGCATTATTTTGCAAGAGAAAGAAGGTCCAGTAAGACAATCTTTTCAGGTGTGAGTATGGGAAGTGCAGGGCAATGGAGCAAGGGTCTGACTTCTGGGGGTATTAAAGACATTGAACTGTACATGGTTTTTCACCATTGCTGAAAGCTGTGTATTATGCACCTAAAATAAGAGGACACTCTTCAATTCAGCCTGATCCATTCCTTCGCAGGCTAGAACAGCATCACTTTTGAAAACAAGAGAAGTCATTTGTATCTTAGTTCCTCGAAGTACCACTGTTTACCTGAAAGCCCAGAACTCCTTTCGTTTGGGAGAGAGGACCTGATGTCGCTTGGACCAAGTGTTCCCTCTGCTGTTTCCTATCCAAACATCATAGCCAGCATCCGCAAGAATGAAGCCCAGACTGTTGTTAGGCAAATTGGTAACCCACATGCTCCCTTCTGCAAATAAACCATGCTGTAGAAATACAACAGGCTTTGGACCTGAAAGACAGGCATCATGACAACTTTTTATTATATTTATTTATTTATTTATTTATTTATTTATTTATTTATTTCCTCAATGCTGTCTGACAGCATTTGAGACAGCTCGGGAATTCTTTTACTTTTTAAGTGTACAGAAGACTGCAGTTCTGCTTCCCTTGCTTTCAGTAAAACAAGTTTGTTAGATAGTACATGCACCAGGTGCACTATACCTCAAAGTGCTTTGCCCTTTATTCCCCAACGTCCTTTCTCATCTTCTTTGTAACTAACCTATCGCTAGGTAAGTCAACATCTAGAGCTGGGGGATATTATACAAAGAAACAAAACAAAACAAAATAGTTTTTCCATTCTCCTTAGTTTCTCTAACCCCTAAACAATGCTGGCAGATCTTCTCTGCTCTCAGAGATGTCCCACCAAGCTACAAAGATGTGCTTGTGAGTTCTTTGCTGTCACGATGAATTTCAGAAGGAGGCAGAATAAGTTTTCCTGTCTGGCCTATCTTTACTTTGGACACATTCCGAGGGCTGGGAGGATGAACACCCAGAGGCAGGGAAGAGAATCAAACCCTTGTCTCCCACACCCCGTGGCAGGTCCCTAATTACTAACATAAATATGTATAACACATAATATGTGATTACTATTATAAGAGCAATAGATACCATTACTCTCCCTGCTCTAGATAAAACCAGCTGGTGCTGCCTTTTCAGAGACACCTCATAGCATCTTCTCTTGTCTCCAAGAGCACAACTGGGTCAAACTTTCAGAGATGCAAGCAGATTGGTACCTATGCTCTGCATCTCAGCTTTTGGCAGCGTTGCTTTGCTGGGAGCATTAGTAGAACTTGGGTGTCCAGGTAACTTTGTAGGTAAACATGGAGGTGCCTGGAGAGGTGAGAGGATAAGAACAGGAGGTTCTGGCTGAATATGAGAAGCCACTTCTTTACTGTGAGGGTGACAGAGCACTGGAACAGGTTGCCCAGAGAGGTTGTGCAGTCTCCTCTGCAACTATTCAAACCCTGCCTGGATGCCATCCTGCACAATGTGCTCTAGGTGATCCTGCTTAGTATGGGGGTTGGACTGGATGATCTTCAGAGTTCCTTCCTAACTTGGCCATTCTGTGATTCTGTAATTCTGTGACATTCCTTTTCAGTTGAAATTTTGGATCTCGAGTCTCCCAGTTTTGCTCAAGTCTCTTTGTCCTCATTTCCCTAACCTTTCACCCTTTCTTTCCCCTCTCCTTGCTCTCTGTGAACAAAGGGAGCTCCCTCAGGTACTGCGACTTCTGCTCTCCCCTCATTGTCTCTCCTCATAGGACAACAGGGCCCCATGGTAGCTGTTCAAGGAGTATCAAATTGCTCTGCCAATCTGCCACACAGCTGCAGGACCACATACTAGGAGAGAGGCTCACAAAGAAAACCCAAGGTGTGCACGGGGCACTGGTAGATAAGATGGATGGTCCACTGTTCACTGCCAGGACTGCAACCTGCTGTGTGCATGGAGCATCACCCACTCTCAGGTCTCTACATGGGGGAGAAAACATCACTGCAAGGGATCTACTCTCCCTACAAAGTCTTGTTGATCAAAAGAGACATTACAGGTACCAAAGTCATAGCATGTCCTTGGGATCTTGAAAAACCTCCTGCACAAGCCCCAGTATTCCAGTCAGAAGACAAAAACCTAAGGTATGTCTTTCCTGTATAGCACAGATTAATTTTACCTTTGTTTTCAGCATTTCCTCTCCCATAAGGAATTCTGTTAATCTGAAGGATATATCCATCTTCAGTCACTACATCATACTCCTCACTGGGGTATCCCCAGAAGGAGACCATTTCACTCTGTAAATGAAAAAAGCAAAGTATAGTGGTGCTCACCATCAAATCCATAAGTAAAATGTTAAAAAGTTCTTAAAAAGTTAAATTAGTATTTGTGGTGGTTTGACCGTGTTAGGCAACTGAACACCACAACCACTCTCTCACTCCCCCTCCTCAGATGAGGAGGGGAAGAAGTAAAGGAGAAAAAAACAACTCACAGGTTGAGATAAGGATAATTTTAATAAAGAGAAAAATATGTTATTAAGGAAATATTATTATTAATTAAACAATTCAACTAAAGGGAAAAAAGGGAAAAGGGGAAGAGGAAGGGGGAAAGGTAATAACAAAACAAAACAAGTAAAGGCTATGTGGAAGTGCAGAGGGGAAAAAAAATACTCTCTACTTCCCACAAATAAGCGATACTTGACCACGTCCTTGAAGCAGGGCCTCAACGCACGTAGCCGGTGTTCAGGAGGAGGACAGACGTTTTTGCAATGAGAGCCCACCCCTGCCCTCTTCTTCCTTTTTCCACCTTTTATTGCTGAGTGTGACATCATATGGTATGGAATATCCCTTTGGTTGGTTTGGATCAGCTGCCCTGGTGATGTTTCTCACTTTTTTGCCCACCCCCTAGGAGGGCTAGAGGAAGTCCTGATGCTGTGCCAGCACTGCTCAGCAGCAGACACAACACCAGTGTGATACCACTGCTGTTTTAGCTACAAGTGCAGAGCGTAGCACTGTATGGGCTGCTGCAGGGAAAGTTAACATCTCAGCCAGACCAAGTACATATTTAACTACTGAGAGTTTATATGACTGCTCCCACACAACTACTGCCTCTGTTCCATCTCTGTCATACTTACAATGTTCATACGTGCTTCTGGATTCTTAGAAAATAGAAAATCAAAGAGCTGCTGCCCAGATACCATCCCATGGACCAAGGACATCAGAGCTAGAGCCAGCCACATCCTCGGTTTGCCTAGAACAACACATTCACTGTGTCACTGCTATCAGAAGCAAGGGAGCCTCATAACACACCTGCACTAACAGCTTTGATTTCATACCATCTAGATGCTCGCTTGATAGTCATAGAGAAACACTGCTCACTGATCAAAGCTCAGGAGACACCAACATACACACACACACACAGACATATACAGACAAACACACACGGTAAAGTACTACCTGTGCTTTCAATGTAAGCCATCAACAGGTGATTTACAGCAGTGAAAGGAGAGATGTGGGCAGGAAAATACCTCAAGGAGGGACTCAGACTTATGGTGGTTTAGATGGTCTTAAAGCATTAATGTGTGTGCAGTGGTTCAGGAAACACATGCTAATTGGGATACTCTCAGGGAGGTGGAATGGAATTTTAGGAGTTCTAGTAAAGGGCAAGTAAACAATCCTTGTAGTCTCTACAGACCAGTGGAAATTGCAATTGTGTTAAAATACAACATCACATGCCCGATCTTTTTCCTGTTATTTCTGATTAAAGTATCTCTTCTGCTCAATAGAAACCAGAAGACACCTTTGGGCCCCAGCCTATCATGCAAAGACCTTGACCTGGTGGGGATCAAGGGATGTTTGTCTCTGTCTACACAAATTTCAGGAGTGCAAGGCAAGACATGTCAAATATATACTTGCTAAGTGTTTAGTCATGGCTTTAAAAAATGAGCCACTACAGTATCTTGGGTTCCAAGATACTGGGTTGGACAGGGAACCACTAGGGTGCCTTCAATCTAAGTTCTTCTGTTACGATATAGCCACTACAACATCTGATGAAAGACTGTCTCCCTTATGTAATTAAAATGTGTTTTAGGTTGTTTCCCAGTTCTCAGACCCTGAGCCAGACCTTCTTATATAAGCACACAAAGGATGTAGAGGTTTGTCATAGCAGTTATGACATAGTACAAGCCACTTCTCCTTATCTCTTCCCAACTGCATTACAGGAAAAGGTATGACTGAGCTGCTGCTCTGCCAGGGACAGCTTTGTAACATTGCAATGCTGCTTACATCACCTGTTAAGTCAACTGTCCAGGTCTACCCAGGAGGCAGAGTAAGGACAGCAGGTTGGTTTTGATCAATCTTTTAAGAGCCAACATCATATTCATTCCCTAAATAGAAATAAAATAATGAAAAGAAAGCCTCTAGTCACTTGCTCTTCTCCTTGATTATAGTGAAAATGACAAAATTAATTACATTTCATTTAGGAAAGGACACTTGTAAGTGCCAATCTGTATGTGAATTGCATCACCTTACTTGGAATCAACATATCTTCCAGTGGATCTAGGAGTCACTCAATAATACTGGTAGGAGACTGGTTGAAAACAGTTTAAAAATACTTTGTGCACTGGAAATTTAACCTTCCACAACAGGTGGCAAAAGCAAATGGGAACTTCTGGGTCAAAAAGATTTATGGACAATAGGTCTGTAAACAGACACTGAAAGGGCTGGAGAGAATTGTTCCCTCCAACAACTTTAGACTCTAGGCGACATCAAGGTGATGGAATACAGAAAATGGCCAGGCCCGTGCGCTTCCCCTGGGTATTCTCTCATTTCACCTGTACAAGGCAGAGAAAGCCGGGGTAGGCCAATCTCTGATTTGACCCAGAAGACCAGGCTTCACTCCCCTCTCCTCAGCCAGACACAGACAGTTGGGTTGCAGCCTTTTTCCTTCAGCCAGAGCCATAAGCACCATTCACATACACATGCATGCTCAGACAGAAGCCCAGCTGTACAAGTATTTTTCCCAGACCCACCTCTAGAAAAGTGATGGCTACCAGCCTGGCTGAAGGGTCGCACAGCTCCTGTGAAAGGAGCCAGTGAGATGTCAGTCCCTCTGATGGACAGGCAGTACACGAAAGCAATGCCAGGCACGCTGAGTCGGCAGGAGATGAAGATGGGGCACACAGTGGCAGCTGGGGACCAATCCCCACACCGCGCTGGTGTGCTGCACAGCACCTGTCACCTCTCTTAAGACAACTCTATTTGAACCATCTCGAGGGTGGGGTAGCAAGAGCAGAGAAGAGTAAATGTAAACACATTGAGATGTTAAACATAAATCATTAGGCAATACCATACTTTAGAAAGTATGGTTGCCCAGAATTTGTTTATGCCGGCTTATTAAATATTGTTTAGGCAGCAAATAATTATGTAAATTTAAAGGTGATTTCCATCAATAAAGTGATTTAATTGATAAGCCTCAAGAAAGTTCCCAACTTCACGTACCAGTGACCATTTTACTTATTTATTACAAGATAAATGGTTAAGTTCTTGCAAGGGACAATCAGCATCTGAAATGGCTTTCTGATAGCAGATACCATATTTAAGAAATGATGATATGCCAGACAGAGCTCTACAACCCACTGTTTTACAACAGTATGGACAGAGCTAGTAAATGTGAATTACAGATTAAATCCCAAGCAACCATTTAAAAAGATCTGTAGTTGGATTGGCTGGGGCAGCATTAAATTTTTTCATAGAGCAGAGATGGGACAAAGCTAGGGCAGCTGGTGGAGAAAATGATACTCCATACCATATAATGTCATGCTCAGCAATAAAAAATGGGGAGGGGCAGCTGTTCCCCAAGGCAGCCATTGCTCAGACACTGAGCATTGGTCTGCTCGCAGGAACTGGTGTGTGATTGTCTTTGCCTCACTTGTTTTTTATTCTCTTTCAGTCATTTTGCTTTTCCTGTTTCCTCTACCTGTCCCACTCTGGGGGCAGAGGGAGTGGAGTGGGTGAGAAGCTTAGCTGTTGGCAAGGGCTGACCCACTGAAACATCCTTGTTCTTCACACCTGTACGGGAAAGCACAAAGAGCTCTACCGTACATATGGTAGGCAGGTGCATCTCTTCACATTTATCCTTCCCCATCATCCCTGCCAGGGCTGTGGCTGTCTTCTGCCCTACATTCAAAGATTGATTAGCTTTGAAATCACAGTGCAGGATCAATGGGGAAAGATGGGTCCTGACTATCAAACTGGAGCAGACCCGGTATGTGTCCAAGGCATGTTAAAAGATGTGGCAATGGGTCCACTCTTTAAACATAGCCATAGAAAAAAAAAAAAAAAAAGCAAAAAAAAACCCCTCATCATGTAGAGACTGGGAGGTTGCTTCTTGCATCTTACTTTTACAGTACAAAAGCCATGCTTGCATGAGTAAGACACCTTTGTCTTTCACCTTTTGAGGAAACTGATCATGGAAGTCTGTACTCTGGGGCAATAGCAAGGCAATGGGGCAATAGCAAGGCAATTCTGGTTGGGCTCATCTAGAGGCACTGTCCTCCCTGAAGGATGTAAGGCTAAGGTTTCATTCATAGCCAAGAGTTCCACGGCCCCTGAAAAGTGAGAACATTATCACAAGTCTTGCAAGATACTTGGGCCTTTCAAATCTCATATACAGCTCTTGCTAAACATCAAGGAGAGGCCCTTGAGAATGATCACATAATCATGGCATCAAAGAAATGTTGGTGGGAATGGATCTCCAGAGATCTTTATCCAGTGTCCCACTAGAAGCAAGACTATCCCCACTACTGGATCAGAGTGTCCCTGGCTTTGAGCAGTCAAGTTTTGGAAACTCTCCAGGATGGAGATCCTCCAGCTCTGTGGTGACTGTCCTGGGGCTGCTCCCCACTCTTGAGAAGCATTTCCACAGGTCTACTGTCAACATCCAAAGGCACAATATTGTTGTCCTTTATCACATTATGTGCTGCACAAGACAGGCTTTTGTCTCTAACACCTTTTGTGCTCTGAGAGGTCACAGGCTGCTCACAGACCCTTCTCATCCCACCTGTGGCCAGACCCAATAAACTCAGCTCTGTCCACCTCTCGTAGAGACACTGCAACTTTACCAGCCTGTATTGGGCCTCACCAGTGTCTCACAACTGTTTTGCACTGGGGAAAGCAGAACTGGACCTGGCATCCAGGTGTGACCTCCCTTGTGCCAGAGATAACTGACTGAGATCAGGTGGCCATGTTTCCACTCCTACAGCCTAGTCTGAAGTTCTCTGTCTTTGCAGCACACTGTTGGCTCATACACAGTTTGACATCTCCCAGGTCCTTTCCAGAAAGGCTATTATGCCACAGCTCCTAATGACTGTATTATCATGCCCTGCCCTCATCCAGGGCTTCCTGTCACCCAAACATACTTAAGTTAGGTGTTTGGTCCTGAAGCAGAGAGGTGTCACACATCCAAGACTCCTCACCTACCTCATGGAGCTTTTTCTTGCAACACATTTACTCTCTCTGCTAACAGTCCATAATGGTCACCAAGTAAGCACAGAGTGCTCTGTACTATTCTTGTTTAAGTGCTTTCACCAGCTATCACACTCAAGTTTAATAATCTTTTTCTATAAACACTGCCAAAGGTTCTGTCTTGATCCTTAATATTTCTGTTTTGGTTATCTTAATACTCTTCTCTTGTCAATACCTTCTTATTTTTTTTGGAGAAAAGCATCTACAATCAATTTCCATTCAGGACCTCTCATGCCTCTGAGCAAGGCTGAATGCAAAGCTCAGCAGCACTCTGAGCCCAAGGACCACAGGGGACTACAGCTTTCCCACAGCTATGTCCTTAGTACCAAAAAGAAAGGCACAGCTGTGCAGTGCTTCCTGAGCTATCTGCACAGTGCACCAAGAGATGGAGGGCACCCACAGCAGGCTGAATGCAGAGCAAGGTGCTGACCTGTACTCCCTGCAGGAGGTGTTGTGGAGAGGACACATCCTCCAGCGTGGAATGGTGTAGCCAATGGGATCAAGAAGATGAAACCTCCCAGCAGTCTGAATTCACAGCCTGAAACTTACATGTTGGAGGGTCAGTTGAGTGGTCAATTACTTTTTTTTAAAAAAAAAAAAAATGGAGAAAAAAAAAAGGGCTTGAGGAAGCCCTAGACTGAACAGCACTACCCCACAACTCACATGGCAAAGGGCGACAGGGGCTCCAAACTCTCTCAAAGAAGTGCCTATTAAACAACATCTGCCTCGAGGCCAACTCCGAACTCCCATTCAAAGTGAGTACCATCAACAACCTCAGCAGGCAAACCCAGTCCTTTAGATGCAATGAGCTCCATGTAAGGGGTTTTACATTCATGTGTTGCAAGACACGTGTGCTGAAGCATCAGGTTATAGTGTCTCCCATGCTCCCGTGATCCTATCTGCAGTTCTCTGGCACTTCTTCCCTCACCTACGCAGCTCAATAAGGATAGTAATCCAATCATTTCACATTCGCCCACTCTCCAGGCTGGCAGGATAGGAATGTGTTTTCCTGAATTGTGGCCACAAGACAAACTGTTGGCAGTGTGTTAAAGGTGGAAGGGGCAGCTGTACAGGTGAGGTGAAGTTCCTTCAGCTTCTGCCTGCGGGCTTCAAGAAGCCGCAGCAGCAAGCTAATAAATTAATAAAATGCTGGTTGCCGCCTACTGGTATCCACTAGTGTGCTATGACCATCATCAAGAAAATTTCATCCTTCTCCAGGTGCACACCTGCTACCACCCCTCAGCATTACCTACTCCACTCTCAGTACATTGGGATCCCTCTTTCCTAACATCAAGCCATAGCTTCTTGCAAAATTCAAGCTAGTGCCAGGTATGGTTACAGGAAAACTCTAGGTGCTGGAGATGGCCAATCAGCACTTTCTGGAAGCTGTCACACCCTCGAGTAATTTTTGCTGGGTAGCACCTCAAGGTGGGTGGGTTTTGATTACTTTAGAAGCTGATCTTCACCAGGGCGGATCAATCCCTGAGTATTCCTGGATAACTAGTGCAGGGATGGCTTAGCATGCATCTTATCCTTCATGAACTCGCAGCCTTCTACATTGTCACACTTCACTTTCCGGGCCGAATGCTGTGGAACAGTCTCCCATGGCAAGTCGAGCTCCGTGGGTAAATTCTAGCACACATCCCATCCATGCTCCTAATCAGAGTACTGCCTCTCCTGGCTCAAACACCACGCTTGATCAACTACACAAAACCTAAGAACTCAAAAACAAGCAAACAAAAAACAAGGGAGCCTTGCCAAGCAATGCGCAGGGATGCCGTGGGCCCGCAGTCCGTGCAGGGCCGCGCCGTGCCGCAGCTGGGGGCGGTGGGGCGGTGCCTCCCGGCAGTGGGGCGGGGCAGAGCGGGGCACGCGATGGCGAGGGTGCTGGTGCTGGGCGCAGGGCTGACCGGCGGCGCCTGCGCGGCGCTGCTGCGGGGGGCGGTGAGGGGTCGCGTCGTCGTGTGGGACAAGGCGCGCGGTGCAGGTGGGTTCGGCGGGCCGGGGCGGGGGGCCGGGCGGCCGCCCGAGCTGAGCGGGCGGCCGACCGAGGCCGAGCTGAGCGGGCATTGCTTGCAGGGGGCCGCATGAGCACGAGCCGCAGCGCGCGAGACGCCGCCTGCAGCGCCGACCTGGGAGCGCAGTACGTCAGCCCGCGGGCGGGGCGCGCCGGGCCGCGCGGCAGGTGAGCGCCCCCGGCCACGGCCCCCGAGGCGGGCGGAGCGAGCGTCCCGCGCTTCTCCGCGGCCCACCCCCGGCCCCTGCCTTCGCCCCTCCGGTGCCTGCGGTGCCTCTGGGGCCGCGCCTGTGGCCGGTCGGAGGCTTTTCTCTGTTCTCGGCAGTTGGGAAGGTGCTGCTGAGGAAGTCGGGGACAGAGCGGGTGAGCGGGAGTTCGGTGCGGATCAGACAGGCTTGGAGGCAAAGTGACCTTCCCCGGAACGGCACCCTTGGGTCGTTGTCGCACGTGCTGTAAGGGGCCCGCGGTGATAGGTGTGCCCGCCACAGGCACGCCTATGGTGGGGGCAGTTTGGTGCCCCTCTGCGCACAGGGGCGTTTTTTTTCCAAGGGCTGACGTATGTCAGAGTCCCCTAGGCCTCATGAAAAGGGCTTTAGATGCCAGAGAAAAGCGAGGTGTGAAAGCAGAAGCAGGGATCCTTGTATTTTGTGCCTAGTTTCTTGGGGTTGTGAAGTCTCCACCTCTAAGAAAAGCTGTCATTGACAGCAGGGATAGGGAGAGATCACATTCCTGAGGATTGGAGGCCTGCTGAGGCTTGCTTGTGGCACGGGGCTGTTCCTAGTAGACTTGGGAAGGAAACAGCGATGTAACAATGGGATGTTGGCAGCAAAGTGGGGTATTTGTACCAAAACCCGGGAAAAATCATGCGTGTTTCAGATGCCCACATACAGCTCCTGGAGCAGTCCTGCACCACACAGTGGTGGTGTATGTTTCACTTTTTACTGATGTCAAAACTTTAATAACAGCCCTGTATTCCGTGTTTCAATCAGTATTGAATCTTTCTGGTCAGACGGCTCTCCAGCAGTTTGTATTACAGGCACAGTAGGTAGTGTTGCTGTCTTACAAGAGGCTAGCCCCCAGTAAAACAGCAATATCGTTTATATTCATACTTCAGGTTCCTGGTTGTGTGTAGTCTATCTGAAAAAGAGGGAGACTACAGAACAGTTTTTATTGATTCAAAAGTTGGGCTTCTCATCTTTAATTGCAAAAAGTAATGACAGCTGGCATTGGTTTTCATACAGTCAGTTTTCATCTCTGTTGTTTGCTCTTTTTAAGCTTCTACGATGAACTTCTTTCTCATGGCATCTTGAAACCACTGACTGCACCCATTGAAGGAATAGTAGAGAAGGAAGGCTCTTGCAATTACATGGCACCTCAGGGCATCTCCTCAGTTGTCAAGTATTATTTAAAACAGTCAGGTAATTTTTAGATGCCTTTGTTTGAAATTAAAATTTTTAATTACAATGTTTTTGATGGCATTCTTGGATGTTCTAGCTGGAGATTTAAATTTGAAAAACTGTTGAAGTTCCTTATTTGTTTATATATGTCTTGAAGTTACTTAAGTAGTTAAACGTGTCTGTGAGCTTTGGAAATTTCCAAGTCCTGCGGGCACTTCACTGACTTCAACTTCATTGCAGGCATATGAAAATTGTCTGCAGATGAAAGGACTGTAGGACCAGTAGCCAAGATTATATTTATTCTGTTTGGTTAGCAAGTCCTATGCAGTTAGGACAGAAATAATGTAGTGGGAGTAAGAGGACACTGTGTTTGCACAGATGATTGAGAAGGTATTTAAGCTGTATACAACTTGAATAAAGTGAGTGTTGTTTTGTTTTTTTTTCCATGAGCAGCTGGGAGCACAGTGGTGAGTTACATCCCGTGTTTCGAAGAAATAAGCACTTATTATATAAACCTCCTATGTTGAAAGCTCTTCAGAAAAGTCTTGAAGAGAAGAATATCTGCTAGTTTAAGCTGTAACTACTACAGTAGGTGGAATGTGGCAAAACCACATTATCCTGCTTAGTGAACTAATTTAACTCTGGTTTGAAGAATGTTAGTTTTATGAGCAGTCAAGCTTTGCACGTTTCATGGGACTCTTTTATTTTAATTAGCTATCTTTTTTAAGTCCCTAATCTTTCAAATAATCATGCTCCTGTCCTCCTGTATGTGGGATATGCTAAGGGGGACAGTTCTCTCTTTCAGCTCCTGGATGTATGCTTTGGTCCCTTACCCTGTGCCATGTCCTGTGTTCATCCGATTTCATGCTGAGGCGGTTCAGCTCACTAAAGCCACAGGAAGCCAACCTGTCAGAGAGCAGCTGATAGTTTTCCACCTGTTTACTGAGCTGAATCATGTCAGTAAGGAGTCAGATGAATGACAGCCCTAACGCAAGAGTTACAAGAATTTTTCAACCAATGAGCATCTCTTCTTTAAACGTCCTATGGTGGTTTTTAAATTCAGCAACCTAATTTGTGAAACTTTGCCCCAATATCATCTATGTGCTTTGCTGTTTGCAAGACATCCACTTAATAAGGGAAACTACTGTGTATTTCTTCATGGAATCAAATTACAGATATTTAACTCCTCTTTTTTGAACCAGATGCAGATGTCTTCTATGAATACCACGTAACTCACATCTCTCTTCGAGATGGGAAATGGGAAGTCTCCAGGAAAATGGGACCACCGGAAATGTTTGATATAGTTATTCTCACAATGCCAGTTCCACAAGTTCTTCAGCTACAAGGTGACATTGTAAACAGTAAGTTTGTACCTCAGAACTGCAGGTATTGAGCCTGAAATGGTAATTGAACTTCATGTATAGTAAAAAAGCCCTCAACAGTCTGAGCTGCCTGTTAATTTCTGCCAGAACATGATGAATCTCAAACTGATAGGAGATGAGTAGTTGCGAGGCTATGTGTTGTGCATGAGCAATAATACTAGATGGAAAAAAATCTCTGCAAATTTTTGCTGAGTCACTTTTTCATCTGAGCTTTAGTTTTTTTTTTTGGGGGGTGGGGCTTCCAAAACAGGATAGTCTTTCTGTAACTTGAACATAGTTATCAAAATGGACAAGATCCTCAGCTAGTCTGCATGTGGTTGTTTCCTTGTTGCTACCTCTTTTGTAGAAGTCTGATTTTTATTTATTTATTTATTTTTCATTGCTGCCCTTGGTATATTTGCACTTGGGATGACCCAGGAAGTAAGACTTGAGTAACATATGCACTACAGCGAAAATCCCTAGGGCATTCAGTGGGACTGAAATCATATGGCCTTCAGGGGACAAAAAGCTGAGAGCAGGGCTCTTTGATCTGTGGTCTAGAAGATGAAAGCCTCTCAGACCCTCCAGCTTGTTTGCTGTTTCTGGCTTTCCCCTTGCGGGCTGTATTTCCCAAACATGATTAAGTCTCAATTAACCTTTGATGCTTAATTGGGGTAAATGTGTTTAACAGTGTCATGGAGGCTTAGAAAGATCAGCCCTGTGCTGAGAAAGGAATGTAAGTTCCAGTCTGGAGAGTTTTCCCAGCTTAGGTGTGTTATCTTGGCCTGTGGCTTGCAGCGCCAGCTTTTCTCTGAAATTCAGCTGGTGAGCCCTGCTCGGCCATGTTGCCACTGTGCTGGTCAGTGCCTGTCCACAGTATGCTCCCTGCAGCATGAGGTACTGCCCTGCAGGGGAGCAGATTCGATGCAGTTACCACGGACCTGATCCACATTAAGGAGTCCTTGCAGAAGGGCCTCATGAGTATTTCCAGGAGAGGAATCTCAATGCAGCTCTTACAGATGATGCTGAGCAGAGGCCAGGAGGCCTAGCCAGGCCTGCACTAGCTCTGGCAAAGCCATGTGAAGTGCACTGGGCTGTGGATTTATCACCTCAGATGCAGTGTTGTACCAAGGACATGCTGCATCTGGCTCATAAACTCCCGTTGAACTGAGTGTACTGGCAGCAGCATGCAGCAGCCATGTGACTCTGTTTTGAGTCAGTTCTGGTCTGACAGGGCTTGTTGCCTCTTTGCTGCCAGATCCTGAAGTAGACACTTTAAAATGTGTGGATTTTCCACTCTCTGGTTTGTAGCAGCTCTGCCAGCACTCTAAAGATAAAGAGCTGACCTTGGCTCCTTGTGTTGTGTTGTATCTTGGATTTTAATACGTTTAAATACATGTGTGCTTTGGAGGTGTTTGCCATCATGGCCAACTCTCAAGCTAGTCCAGTTCAGTTAGTCAGCTCACAATGTGTCAGGGCTTCAAGCACCTCAAAAGTCCAGACTCCACAAATGTATTGGGACAGGCCTAGGAAGGTAGCAGTTTGCTTGGTGGTGTGATTAAAAGGGCAGATAATGCACTGTGGTGTCTCTGTCCATTGTCCCTTCCAACAGGGATTGATAGTGAATGTCCTGGGAATGGAAGAGTAAATGGTAGTACTGTCTGATTATATACTAAGTTAAAAATGCGTTACTTCATGGAAATCACGTACTTGGTACACTACTTGCACAATGTCACTTTGAGAGCAGTGACTAGAGGAATGTGCTTGGGTATTGACTGAATTCTTCACTTTGTTGAAGCAGCAAGTGAAAATGTGGGAACAGATAGACAGATTTAGTAGAGTTAGTTCCTTGGCATCTTGAAAATAATTTTAAATTTACATGACAGTGTAAAAGATGAGTATTCTGGAATAAACTGGATTTAATACACATTTAATTACCATGCAGTTTCAGTGGATGGAGACTGATGAGTAAGTATCTGTGGCATATGTACATCAGATGACTTTGTGGGCACTCTAGGGCTCTTACATTGGTTGAGAACACTTTAAAACACTTTGAAATAATGGTAATATAAAGAAAAAACATGACAAAATTTATCAGAAACCACTGAAAGCAGAAAACCTCCAAGCGTGTACCAACTGTGCATTTCTGCCCTCTTTTGAAAACATTGTTAGGGCAATTTGTTTTGAAAATTGAATCCTTTCATGTCCAAAAAGAAGGCAAGTCTCCTTCAGAAGATGTAAAGGTGAACGGTTCATTTCACCTGCTCTCATGGCTGGAACTGTCAGATGTTGTGAAAAGCATCTTTATCTTCTGTATAACTGCAGGATTAACTTCTACCCACGGCGACCCAGCAAGTCTTGTCTTCTCCTCCCTTTCTCCCCAGTTCTTTTTCTCTCTCTGTCTTTACTCTGTGTGGGACTAGCTTCTTTGCCAAATAGAGATTCCCAACCGTTAATTTTTCATCTCAAGCAACAGGGCTGACTCCCCATACCCTGGAGTTCCCCAGCATTAGATCTCTTGACTTCTGTGCTACTGTTTCTATAGGCTAAGAAGTGAGAGGAAAACAATCAGGAGAATATAAGGGAGATATTCAAGTGCCTGAACCAGGTCTAGGTATCAGATCCTTCTTGACTTGTGAAGAGTCAGGGTGCATTATTGTATCTCCAGATCTCAGCCTTATATCAACTGCATGTCAAAGAGCTGAATTTTGGTGACAGAGAATTAGGGTTTCCTGTATCTGTCTCACGTGAGAGTTAACATGCAGTTTCATGGTGAGTTCAGGCTGGTGTAACTGGACAGCTGCAGAAAGAAATAGTTCTCTCCTGTCTGTGCTGACGTTGTCCTGCTTTTGCTGCCTCTCTCAACATTAGTGAGTGGGTGTCAGACTATGAGTCAGATCTGCCCCCCTGTTCTGATCTTGAGCTGACTGTGACAGTGTAAAATGTATTGTTTTTCACATGATTGTATGAGCTGATCTGACTTGATGAGTGTCTGCCTGCTTACTAGTGTTGTTAGCCTGCACATATTCTGAACCTGCCTCCTTGCAAGGAGAGGAGGACAGTCCCTTGTGTGCTCTGATGTTCCAAGTGCAGAGAAAAAAATGTTGCTCTTCTATTGGGAAACATATTTGGACATTTGCAATGTATGAACTGGCAATTGCAGCTCCTCCTGGAAGGGGAGGTTCCTGCAGACTTCCCCCTTGCTGTCACTCAGGGTGGGAGGAATGACTTATCACTGTGCTCTGCCACAGCTGAAGCAGGAGGTGCCTTGGATACATCCAACTGGAGGAAGGGGCTGACTTTCTGCTTCTAGCAATAGCAGCCTGTCAGGTCTGCTCAGATGGCAGGTGCACCTGCACTGAGACTGCAGGCAATGGGATTAAAGTGAAGGGGGGGATTTAGGAGTAAGTCTACCTTAACTGTTGATCCCGAGGCCTTTATTATATAGAAAGACAGACACTGAGACTAAATCAAAGACATAGACTGACAGACTTGTAGTGATATTAACTTTGCCACTGTTCTGGTTGTGATGAGCAGTATCACAGAGAGTGCTTTGGCCATTTCCCCAGCAGTGATTGTAGGCCTTGGTACAACCAGCCTTCACTACATGCTCTGCTTTTCCTTGGTGTTGCCATCCCTGTTTTGACAGTTTCTTAATTAGTGGCAGCTGCTTTAAAGATCTTCAATATCCTTGACTGTTCTCCACCACTTCCTCTGTGAGGTTACCATTAGAGAAGTCTTTCACATCAGTTTTGCTACATGCTGGAGACTCAAGTGCTCCCCATGGACCCGTGATGCATTCCATTTTGGCCACTTAGGTATAATTGGATATTTCAATTCACAGATAAATTAAGTTTTAAATGTATTTTGATTGAGGAGTTGTTAGCATTAATGTAAAGATAAAGGCTGTAAAATAAATGATGGTGCATGGGAACAGCTGTGTGTAATAGGTGAGGCTTTGATCCACTAGCAAGCACTGGAATTAACCTTTGATACACCTGTTTTTAAGAACCCAAGTTGGAGTATTCAATGGCTAATCAGAAATGGAAAGTCACCCCTCATAGAAATTCACCCTTTTGCTGTGTGAGTCTGGAGCTTAACTCTCACACTAGCACTCTTCCCTGCTTGAGAACACTTAAGTGTTTCAATATTGTATTTTTAAACAGTGGTCCCATAAATGCTTGCCTTAAACATGTTTCATTAGTAACAGAATAGTTTGGGCACCTATGGCAATGCTTTCAGAGATGTGTCCTGAAAATTATGCCTGTATATTTTGAGATAAGTGCTTCAACAAAAGCATCCTACAGGTGCACATTGTGGGTTCCTCTCCCTGGCAGAGCTGCTGTGCAAGACTGTGCTGAACAGCTGGGACCTGGCAATCAGCTTAACCTTAACATAGGTGCCTTTAGGTCTGGTGGCTGATCTAAACTTAGACTGGCAAATGTTTTCCTTGGTTATTATTTTAGACATCTTTAGTATTCTATTGCAGAAAATGAAGATCAGGTTTGTGAATTTGAAACAGCAAAATTTTACCCTTAGTGAGATGACTTACTAGTTCTTGCATTTGCATTCTGGCTTTAGAAATGAAGGTGAGCAATAGGAAAACCACACCTTCTTCAGGGAGGCATTCTTTCCCATCCCAAGTCCTTCTAAAAATCACTTTCTTTTATTCATGTGATATTCAGAGAATTAAGATTTTGAAATGACGGGAGATGCATCCTTCCCATCCCCAATTTTATGTTCAGTGGCAAAGTTTCCATTTTAATACTTAAAGCTCTGCAGACAGAATCTTTTGTTAGGTTGGTATATTAGTTTGGGTCTTTTCCCTGTCTTTTAACCTTTTAGATGAGACTGAACATTGTCATTGTGAAGCTAAACACATTTAGGAGGAGACAAACACAGGTGGCCTTTGGCAACCTAGAATTACCATTTACAATGGTCTGTGTGAGAAATGGCTCTTCCAGAGTTCCTACTTTCATGTGTCATACCAAAACTTGGTCTGATTAATGGAGAAGTGTGTGTGTGGTATACAGATCTCTTCTTTTACATATATATATAATTTGTGTGTGTATATAAAAATATTTCTTTCAGTTCTATTCTTGCTTGTATTCTTGGAATTGGGCCAGCATTTATCAATTTTTAAGTGAAGAAAGTGACTTGCTCTGGTCAGTCGTTTTTAGTTTTATTCATCTTTTTTCATCTTAATTTTCAATCTTTATTTATTCCTTCTACAACCATCGTGCCTAAATGGACATATCAGTTGCATGTTTAGAAATAGCAGAGAGAAGTAATACTAGTGCTACTGTAAGTCATAAGCTTTGAAGTCATTTGAGTTGGTAGGCTATGAAATGGGCATTGTTAGGGCTCTTTGGTATACTGGTATTTGATGAAATTACCATTCACTAGTTTGCTTTGGTTGGTTTCAATTCAGAAATTGTATGTGTTCAGTCTTAATTTGAAATTACAGTAGAATTGCTAAACAAAAGTAATCAAAAGAAAAAATCTTTTTGCGGTGTGTTTGTTTTCCTCTGCTTTCTCTTCTTTACATAACATGGGGTATGGCAAGAGTTGGTGACTTTCTAAGCTCTCTAAATAGTTATAGTATTAGGTTGAGGCAGAAGGGGAAAATAGTTATCTCCTTGCAACATGTTTGGCACAACAGTAGGTGGCAGCAATCAAATAATGTTCAGGACATTCCATTGCATGACTTTATCTACTGGGCTTACATGTAATTTGGACTTTGCATATTTTGGTAGTAATTATTGTAGTTATGTAGAAGGTAAAGATGAATAAATGTGTTTGAGTTTTATAATATAAATTAAGTGTCAAAAGAAGAATAAATATGCTTAAAAGCAGAATCTTTGAAAGTGAAAGGTCTAGATTTTACAAATACTTATCTAATAGTATTTCAGACATGCCGGGCTGTTTTATTGGCTGCTGATGTTAGAAGAATCAATCAATAGTCACAATTCTGTGCATATTCAAATGAGATCAACAAACTTATCTTTCAGCTCTATTTTTAATTAGAGGTTTGCAATTAAAGTTCTCAAGTAGCTTTTATTTGTGTGTTTGGAATGGTTGTGTAAAGTTGCTTTACTTGGAATTTAAAATTACAGTTCTGTGTGTTTAATCTGCTAATAAAAAGAAACGCTGTTGCTTTTGTTTTAAGCCTGACCTTTAAGCCTGACCTCGTGTAAATGTCATACATTTTAAATAATACAAGCTGATGAGAAGATAGGAATAAAATAGGACTACCTTTACATAGGGAAGCTTTAAAATGTGAATTAGGAATGCAGAGCTTTGATAACTTTTCATGAGTCCCAAGTTCTTGCTGAGCACTTTCTGTGTATTTGTTTATTTTTGGATAGGATGATGATAAATTATCCATTTTGTAATTCCAGTTTCAAGCAATCTTAGCAGGGCTTATCCAGACCTTGAGTTTACTCTCATTACCTAACATATCTAGAATGTCTAATGTAAATGTGTACACTGAATTGTTAGTTACTTATTGGGCCCTAGGAACTGAGGTCACACAGTGCAAATATTTGTGCTTTCTGGAAATACAAGTTAGTTACTAATTTTGCATGAGAGTAGTTGTTGATATTAATGCGGTCTTTTAAAAAACATATCATTCATTTGAAATGTGTGCATCCCAGTGCTGACTGAGGTTGTCGTAATGGAAGGATCAGTGTTGGTAAAATCAGATTAAATTGCTGTTACTGATGGAGACATGACAGTGGCTGTTGGGATTCTTAGTGCTCTGGCAGAAATGCACGATGTCTTACTCTGACGTGAAACCCTCTGCCCTTGCACATGGGAGAACTGTTGGAATGATGCGCCAGGATACAGGACAGCTCTCCTTAGTTGTAACATCCCTCTTACAGCATGTTTAGTTTCTGGCTGTGAATTTTCCGTATAATTTGGTGAAGGTCCTGTCCTTGATACTCCCTCTGCTAGTGCCAGCTCTGGTGCTTACCTTCTGCTGCAGCAATCTGTTTCCTCCTGTAGGTAGATCTGACCTGCCAATCCAGGAAGTATATATAGATATGTACACATGAGATTGTTTTTGTTGGGTTGAAGAGTTAGGAACCACAGCATTGGCTGTAAAGTAGGCTAAACTGTTACATGCTCTCTGCCTTCTGCAGCTCAGGTATAGCCTTCCTGCTTAGGGAATACCTTAAAAACAAAACAAACAAAGAAAAACACAAAAAACTACTGAAGCTGAAATCATAATGTCAGGAAAAATCACAGTATGCTGTGCATGCTCTTAAGTGAGTGCTTAACTTACCTAGCCTATTTTTAGGTGTTTTTTTTTTTTTTATTTTAAATACAGAGTGATAATAATAGACTTCTTTTTCCTACAGTTATTAATAGAATACATTAAAAGCCTATCAAAAGTCAAACAGGCTGCCACACTGATTCCAGTGACCCTCTTCATCTGAGAAGTCTGAGGATTGAGCCAGATGTTTGTGAGCATGAGAGGTTTGCAAAGGAGAATGAAATAGTGTAGTATTAGATAAAGGACTACTTTGCATTTTATTGTGAGTCAACATTGCCGCAATTTTGTCTGGTAAAAAGCTGTAACTTTCATTTAGATGAAATCTAAAAAGATCTCAAATCTGGAGGGGAAAAAAAATCCAATACAATGGATTTTTTATGAGGATACAGTGCTGGAAAAGAAAAGCCTGCTGCCTTTGTCTTCAGAATGGAAGGGAGTGGGGCAGCTGCTTCCCACTCCAGGGGAGCCTCGTTTCCTTTGGCCTGACAAGGATGACAGCTCCTAATAGGAAGCTTGCAGAGGAGTCATACACCATCATCTCTTTGTTGCCTTGTGATGTTACAGAAATGTTTCCTTCAGTAGTCTTCTAATACTTGTTCTACCCTTCCTCCAGCAAGGCAGTTGTATCAGCACAACTGTCTGTGGGACCACAATAATGTAGCTTCCCCCCGCCTTGCCCTTTCCCCAAAAGGTTATTTTTAGCTGGATTGTGTGTGTGATCTTCAGTTCACCATGTGGTCTGCAGACTCAGTGATACAATATGCACTTTGAGCAAGGGGAGGAGAGCAGCACAGGATCTGTGCAACTGATTGAGCCATATAGGCAAAGAAATGCTCATGAATCTGTGGTTTGAATTCTAAGCTTAGGTTTCCTGTGTAGGCCCAGGAGAGATTCAGAGCACCCGCACCTTAAACAGGCAGCAGATTGTGCTGATTTAGCTGAACTGCTTTTAAAAAATTACTTCTGACATGTGAGGCAATACTGCTTTTCTGTGTTGAAACATGTAGTTTATCATGCTCTGGCTATTTGTAAGTATTGTAACCTGAACATGCTTCTCTTCCTGCCCTTACTGTCTGTGCTGGATGACAGAATGCTGCAGCACCAGGGGATGTAATCATGGAAACTTTATTTAATGCCTGTTTAGCAACTTTATGTCACTCCAGTAGTATATCTCCAAATGGAGAATTGGGACCCCAGGAATATCAGATCAGCTAAACATGAGCCCATGTGTATATGCACATGTTAGCTTTTTTTCTAAATAATAAAGGTGATGGTATTTGAACACAGGACGTATTTGGAACAGAAGAAATAAATGCTCTGAAATTTGTTTATCTGAACAATAAACAGATACCTCTCAGTTTTTCCCAACAGACAGTCTTTGGTACTGTCCAGGGACTGTGTTTAGACAGAGAAATCTTTCCAAAGCTGTGAACCTAAAGAAAAGAAGTTTCCCTACCACAAAATGTGAACAAACTGAACAGTTCTGAAACTTCTTCATGTTTCATGGTACATGTATTTAATGAGCTGGTGGTTTATGTGTTGTAAGAAGCCTGGATATGTTACTGAGAACTTGCTCTTCAGTAAGTCTAGCCACGGGATTTATATTAGACTTAAAGTTTTAAATCCTTAATGTAAATTTCTTTATGGTTGATTTTTGGGAGATAGTGATAATTTTTACTCACTTTGAGTAAAATCTTTTTGTTTGAAATTTTGCTCATCTTTAGGTGGGGGGAGTATTTAAATTTGTGTGGAAACACATTTAGAAAAGATCTCTCTCCTTGCCTGTTACCGTACTTGCTAGGCATATGTGGGAGAGAAGTGGGCTAAGGTGACCCTAGTCTGCCTCTGAGGATTTTATAACCATCACTTTGAAATGCAACCTACAACTTGAATGTATTTATGGAGTTGAAAGTCTTTTTAAGTCTAGCGTATGTTTGTAGTAGTCTTAATTGTGTGTGTTGCATTTTTATTTTTTTACAGAAAAAATCACATTATCATTATCACATAATTGCATTACAATCAGATAGACAGGTGCAAGTCTTCATTGGAACACTTTTTTAATCGTAAGTGCAGTGCCCCTAGACTAGATGGGTTTTCATGGATTTCTAGGGAATTTTAATAGCTGTTGTTCACTCATGCCACTGTAATTGAGACTTTTTTTATAAAGATTATCTTTACCTCACACTGATAACATCTATAAACTTTTATTTTGCAGAAGTATTGCAGTGCATATTGCTGGTCTTGAGTGTGTCTGATGGGTCAGCTCTCTGATGTGGCTGAAAACTAGCACTAGGGGAAACATCCCATAACAAAAAAGATTTGTGCTTGCCTCAAACTTAGTCAGTGGCTGTGTGAGCTCTAGAGCTGAGCAACCTGAGAGAGATGAGAATGCCCTCTGTGGTGAGAAATCTGCAGTCAGGAGTATGAAGCTGAAATTTCAGGATAAAGGTGTGTTTCCTTTGTCCCCCTTCTTACACTGTTCTTTGCTCCTCAAACAATGGCCTCTTTCTTCTGTAATTTCAATCCAGAATATTATAATCTGATATTATTTTAGGTGCAATGTATTATAAGCCCACATTGACTTTTGGCTGCCTTGGCACTAGCCTTATTTGAATTCTGCCTTTCCAGAGATACTCAAAGCGCTGTGAGGGTCTCCTGTGACTGTGTTCCATAAAAATAAATAAAACAAACAAACAACAACAACAAAAAGATTAACTTCGTTCAGACTAGTGTAGTTCTCACCTCATTTGAAGACAGAATCTGGCTTCCTTACCCAGTGTTTCGGAAATTACTGATGATACTGTGTTCTTCAGGTTTACTTCAATTTCATTGTAACATGATTTTTTTCAAAACTTTGTTCATGTCCGTGGTATGTTTGTGAGAATGAACTCTGTTCCAGGACTTCTAATTACAAGACCAAGCCCACTGTTCTGACCCACATGAGTTTCCTGAAAGCTAGCAGATGACCATCAGTGGTCACCAGACTGATTCATAGATCAGATCACAGGGAATGGAGGTTGGAGTTTGTGCTAATGACTACGCTTCATAAAGTAGTGTGCCTGGAAGTAAAGTCTTTCATTTGTCATATACCTTAATAGCTTGAAGAATGTAAATATTGTTGGAGCTTCATAATACAATTCAGACGTGAGACTTCCCAAAGCCCTTCAGGTTTTGTTCGTTTATCATAATTTCTATTTTCTTTAGGAACTGTTCTAGCATCTGCCATGAGTTCTTCATCTATGGATGTTTTGAGGGGTTGAGAACTTTATTTCAGATGTGGTTGGCAGAAAACTGTTAAGTATTGCTTCACTTTTTAATTCCTATCATTCATAATAGCTGGACTAGCTAATAGTAGCATAGCAGTTGATTGTTGTAAGCTTCAAACGTTTCCTGTTCATGCCAAGGTTGTTTTGGGCTTTTTGTGCTTGATTTTATTGATTGACTACTGAAATTTTATATTTGAAATTATGAATTACTTTGCTCCAAATGAGAAGCCATCATGTGTGTAAAACTTGATGGCAAGAAAATTTAAAACACAAGTTTGTAGCTTATTAGCAGTTGTCAGGTGGGTGTTTGTATGTGGATCTTACTGGTCAAGACTTGCTGTAGGGTGATCAAGGTGGGCTTGAATTTGGTTACGTTTCAAGTATAGATTAGGAAGTACCATTTGTATCATAGTTTTCCCAATCCACTGTTGTCTAACAGGGTAAGCAGGCGGTCTCACAATCCCAACACTTAATACAGGAAATGGAATAGGCTAGGTGAGAAAAGGTGATGTGATTGGTTGACTTTGACTTTGCTGTGACATAGGGAGCTTCATCAACAAACTCAGTTGCTACAAATTACTAAAATGTAAATTTAACACCTTATCTTATTTAAAGGGATTAAATCTATCCTTTTACTTATTCAGAAGGACAAGGGATATGCAAATAAGGCTGTCTGGAGTCAGTTCTGTTGCACCAGTAGCCTCTGACTCTATTCCCAGAAGTAAAGGTTTAAAAATAAAACTGGGCTGAAATGTGTCTGATTGGTGCTTCTCTGAGATAAAGTAGGTAAGTGTATACCTGTACGTATAGAAGGGTTTATTGATCTTTTCTCATTGATTTGTGCTTTATAGGAGATGCTTCTGTTTTATTTTAAGGATAGCTAAAATACTTTAATTTTGTGAGTATTTCTAGCTTTTGGACAGTGACTCAAAACAAAATGTATGCACGGACTTCAACATCTTATGATTACATGACCTGAGCTCTTGGTCACTTAAATATACAGTAATGGCAGTCATAAAATAATTTGTTTGAAATTCAGTGTCTGCCTTGTACAGAATAAGCAAACCCTGAAATATAGATGAACAAGGAGAGTTTCTTCAAATTTTGGTTTTGAATGTTTATCTGCGAAGAACCACTGGAAGAATTAAATACTGACTGAATCAAAATTCCAGGGACTTCAGTGTCCTTTCCCATACACGCATTTGTGATTTATGAAGTAAATGCTTGTTTAAACTGGGGGAGAAAACAAAACAAACAAATGTATTGTAATTTTTAGTATTTTTTATGTTAATGTTCCTTTGCATTTACAGAAACATATCACCCCTTCACAGTATAGCATGGAATCTTAAACAGAATCTCAAGGTTGAGAGAGAGTGGAAATTGCCTCCTGCATGTATAGGTTGTGAATTTTGATATTTCTTCATCTCTGTGTTGTTAGCACTTCATAGGTTGCTAGTGTTTCCCACTTCAAGGCATCACATAATAGATGTCTTTAGATAAAAGTAAGTCTGTTTGTGTCATGCCTGTGCTACAGGACCTTGGCAAGAGGAGCACTTCTTTTCCTGGAAAAGGTATACTAATAAATGCTCTCTGATCCTGTCAGAATACTTCTAGGAAGGCATTCTACTCTTTAATTTGTGTATTGCTTAAAATTCTGTGAAAGGTCATAATTTTGGCAAGCAAAGGTGGTAGCTTTTTTTTAAAAACAAACAAACAAACAAAAACTTTCAACTCCTGAAGGTTTTTGCCACTTCATTCTTCAGCAGTATGCGTGTTTTTTCTAGCTCTCCTCTATGATAGCAGTCACAATGCCATATTTCTGCTTTCCATATGCTGCAAGAAGTAGAAACACAGTCAGATCTTTAGAAGGAAAATATAACACTTCAGTTCTTTTTCTGTAACTTTTAGGATGAGATAAAATGCCATAGTAATCCCATGGGGGAAAAAGTCTGACATTTCCTTGGGGACAGCTTCAATTAAGGTTCGAAAATGGTTAACTTTCACATCTCCTACATGCTTAAAAATGCTATGGTAGTATGAGGCTTTGGAAACAACCTAAGCAAGATTTTCAGATGACTTAATGGCGTGGATTTCAGATCAATAGTATTTTTAAGTTTTTGGCTTTGGATTTTTTCTTGAGCTCTCATAAATCTGTCAGTGAAACTGCTGCTGATATGTATGTGTTTACAGGCAATAAGATACATAGATACTTGGTTTCTTTTAAATGCATGTTTATTCTTTTCTGTCATATTTTCTTTAGCTGTAAATATCTCCCTGGGTTTTGTTGTGTTTTTTTCTTTTTTGCATCACCCTTTCAGTGTTTACAGTTTTCTGTAAAGTCAAATATCAAAATACTAAGTATTATAATGGTTCATGGGGTTTTATGTTTCAATTTTCAGTGAGTACCTGCCTTTTCTTTCTTTTAAGTGGCACTTTCAAGGCAGATAAGCAAGTCTGAGCAGCATTTTATGAGATCAGAACTTCTACTGTTTTTGCCTTTGACTATAATAGCAAACTCTGACAATAGTCACCATCAATAGTTGACAGTTAGTTTTCCAAGGAAGGGCTTGTTGTGCTGGTGGAGGGGAGAGTTTGGCTTTTAAGTATAGCATTTGGTATCATGTACTAATGGCAAGGAATACTTCCTTCTCCATCTGGTATTTTTTCATCCTCTGCTGGGTTGTAGCTAATCAGTCAATAACTTTCAAGCAATTTATTTTTTATTGTGTTGCATTTTGAATACTGATAATATGCAGTGGAGGCTTACTTTCTTAAAAGTGAAACGACAACAAAAAAAACACAAAACCAGAAGAAAATGTGGGAAAATGTTTTTTTTACATTGTATACCTGATTGTCTAAAATCGTGTGCATTATATGCATGTTTTCATTTATGGAAGTTTTATCATCATGGCATAGAGAGGTCATTTCTAGTCATGTACAATTTGCTTAATTTATCTGTGCTTTCATAACACACATGCATATTTGGTTGCACCCAATCTCTGATATCAGACTTTCCAAAGGATTTAGACATGAAAACTGAAAGAATATGTGGTAAAACAAAAGCAAGTAAATTGGCAAGATATACAGAGCGCGTGATATAGTTGAAGCTATGTGAAGGAACTAAATGATCGTGGGTGAGGCATAACAAATGTATGCTGCTTTAATTTTTTTAGCCATTACGGGCTTTTTTTCTGTTAGTGGTTTATATTTTAGATATATCCAAATATCAAGTAAGGAAATTGTCTGAAGGAAAAACCGCGTTATTAATGGAAAAGTAGTCTAACAACAACTGTTGTACTGTGAATGTGATTTGTATGCCCATGCTGTTTCAGCTTTGAGGGAAGCTTAACTTCTCTTTATTGGTGTTTCAACCTGTACAAATGGAGGTTAACGGTTACCATGCAGATAGTTACTGAGGGTAAGTTCAATTAGGACTAGATTTTGAGACAAGAAAACCTATCTGGTGCTTTCTCTGCATTCTTGCTCTACAAACCAGCCAATTTCTAGATACATGGCGATGTAGCATAACCTTTAGTAAAATTCACAAGATTTACTATATATATTCAAATTAAAGAAACACTTTCCCCTGTATAATGCTGTGGCCATTTATATTTTCACAGTCTCTGAGGAGTTTTTGTAGAATCATCGAATCGCAAAATGTTTTGAATTGGAAGGGACCTTAAAAGCTCATCTGGTTCCAGCCCTCTGCCATTGGCAGGGACACCTCCCAGTACATTAGGTGGCAAAAAACCCATCCAGCCTGATCTTGAGCACTACCAGGGATGGGGCATCCACAGCTTCTCTGGGCAGCCTGTGCCA
Source organism: Heteronetta atricapilla (assembly GCA_011075105.1). Taxonomy (NCBI): domain Eukaryota; kingdom Metazoa; phylum Chordata; class Aves; order Anseriformes; family Anatidae; genus Heteronetta; species Heteronetta atricapilla. The sequence goes on from CM021736.1 coordinate 250,949, forward strand.
GTGCCTCACCACCCTCATGGTGAAAATTTCTTCTAATATCCAATCTAAATCTACCCTGTTTTCAGCTGCTGTCAGGTCCCCCCGGAGCCCTTTCTTCTTGAGGTTGAACCCTCAGCTTCCTCAGCCTGTCTTAACAGGAGAGGTGCTCCAGCGTCCTGATAAACTTTGTTGCCCCCCTCTGGACTTGCTCAAATATGTCCATGTCTTTATTGTGGTGGGGGCCAAGAGCTGAACACAGGGCTCCAAGTAGGGTCTGACGAGAGCAGAGCGGAGGGGGACAGTCCCCTCCCTCGCCCTGCTGCCCACACTGCTGTTGGTGCAGCCCAGGGTATAGTTGGCTTTCTGGGCTACACGTGCACATTACTGGCTCTTGGTGAGCTTCTCATCCACCAATACCTCAAGGTACTCCTCTTATTCCTAGGTACTCCTCAGGGCTCTCAATCTGTTCTCCACCTGGAGAAGGCCAGGCCCAGGTGCAGGACCTTATGCTTGGCCTTGTTGAACCTCATGAGGCTCGCAAGGGCCTTCTCAAAGCTGTCCAGGTCCCTCTGAGGTATCTCTGGATGGCATCCCTTCCCTCTGGCATGTTGACTGCACCACACAGCCTGGTGCCACCCACAGACTTGCTGAGGGTGCACCGAATCCTGCTGTGTCACTGAAAAAGATGTTAAACGGTGTCGGTCCCAGTGCTGACCCCAGAGGAACATCACTATCTTTTTCAAGCATTTGAATAATATTCTGACATCTTAGGCTTGCTGACTTGCTTTCCCAATATGATTTTTTCTATCATTGCAGCATTGCAACATTTAGAAAGTGTTGCTTTTGTTTTGCATTTTCGTTAAGGGCAACTGTACTAGAAGGCGGGATACAAAAGGGTAGAACTATACCATGATGGCAACATATAGTCAGCCTTACATCTCTGCACATTATCTAGTTAGTACCTGTGAAGCAAAGAACACTGTTCACAGGAGAGATCATTGCATAACTCAGAACTGGAAATAAAATAGATGCATATTACACTAAGAAGAGTTATGTCATTTTTTCTTTGGTACGTTTTAGATCACTAAAAGAAGTCGTGGTACAAGAGAGGAATTAGTTTATCTTTCTTCACCATGTTCTGTGTTAGTCTTCCTTTGTCACTGAAGCACGTATTTTAGAACAAGATAAAGAAGGAAAAAGAAGAACATGGCTTCAGTGAAAGAAACTGTTAGCACTGTGTGCCAGAGACACGTTTTACAGAACACTACTGTGTATAAACAACATGGTTTGGTGGTTTCGTAGCTTCTCTGAACTGATACTGCACGGTGTATCATTAAGGGCTTTAACTGGTAGGTCAAATTGCAGCACTTTCTAACCGACTCTAGACTACATTTGGTACTATTATTTTTACTAGTGAAATGGATCTGTTTTTTTTTTGCCTCCTCATCTTCAGGTATGTGCTCTGAAGATCACTGAAGTATTAGGCAGGCATGAAAACATCAAACATATACTGCAGGTACTGGCTGACACAAATTTACAACTGTTTCAAGTGAGAAAATGGGAAAGGAAACTAGATCCTATAATTCTTGATAATGTAAAGTGTCTCACACACTCAGCCTGCCCAACAACGAGAGAAACTATTCCATATTATGTCTGTTTCTCTGCTTTTAATAAAAGTGTGTGTGCAGGCTCTCACTCCTGTATTGGTATCTACCCCCAGTGCTTCCTTCAGCATACAGCAAAAGGAGAATGATATTGTCTCTCATATGGTTTTATTTATAACACGTTTCATGATTGTGGCATACATACGTAGACAGGACTTACTTGTGCAGCACACTCCCTCTCATTTACTCTGCAAGCAAAAACTTCTAATATGTGTGCTCATTTTTATGGGAAAAAAGCATGAAAATAGGTAGCACTAGTTTATTAAATTGAGGATAAATGTTATTTCAATTTCACTCAGGTATTTTTTTTGTATGTTAGAAAAAACATACAAAAAAACATACACTTACTGATGGAAAATACATTTCTTTGCATGAGAGCAGGTAATTCCTGAGAGATCTCTGTATAATAATGGTGAATTTCCATCAGAAAATTCACTGATGATGACTGATGATGTGGGAATATTTGGAGAATAAGAGAGTAACAGGAACTAGTCCAAACACAGATAATGATGTGCTTGAATGAACAGGAAAATCTGTCCTTAAATGAACGTATTGCTTCTTTGTGTTTTCTACTACATGATGTTTAATTTAAAAATACTGATAAACTGCAGCCTCTTGGTCTGGTCACATCCAAGTGCTTAATATTTCTCAGTACTATTAAAACTGATTTTTAAAAATATAGATTATTTAGAAACTGTTTGATATTTATGTTCCATTTTCAGCATTCTGTAGCAGATATGATACAAAAAGGGAAATACAGATATTTCAAATGTAGATGCTAGTGTTAAACTTGGTTGTACTTTTTGTGGTGACTGTTACACAGTTTTGGATCAATAGTGGTAGCACAGACAGTGGTACCACACACAGCACAGTGGTAGTCACATACTCCTTACTACTCAGGTTGTTCTTTCTATTTTAACTTATAAATACAGGTATTTACAGATTCCTTAAACACAAGTAAAAAATCAAATGCTGTCAACTGTTTCACTTTTTTTTCCCTACAAATTTCAGGTTTTCTATTTGAATGCTTTCTCATTCTGAAGTGAACCAGGATCTTACCCTTGTCTCATCAACTTCTGTGAAACAGGATTGTGATTTACTGTCTGTATAAAGCTGGGGACTTTGACTTTTTATGTTACATTCCCATGAAAACAAATTTGACTATGGGCACGTTCCAGAGAGCAGATTTTGCCACTTCCTGTGCAGTATGGACTCTGTTTCTAAATGAAGACAAAAGCCTTTGTTCAGCTGAGTCACACTCCAGCTACAAAAAAAAAAAAAAAGTACACTTTGTTTCTAGTTCCAGTTCTGACTTTGAAGTTCTTCCCTATACTTGCTTCTCTTTTTTTGTTAAACCTAGAGTTGCAATATGATTTGGCACACATACTCCTGCATGCGTTTTCACTGAGCTCTGTTACTAGGGCTCTCCCTTTCAGATGTGGCAATGTTACTGACTGTCAGCAGTTTGCATGTTTTAAAGCATTTCATATAAATCTCTTTTATGAAAGAGGGAAGTGGAAGACAATGATCAGCTTTCACAAGTCCAAAGCATATCATCTCCCAAGGTGATGAATTATAATAAATTGTTATTTTTGTGGTGCATAATTCTCTATTTCATTGCTTTGAAATGCAGCTAACAACTCATTGACAACTCATATTTGAGGGATGCAGCCAGTAGTGTGTTACTAATAGTAATAGGATACAAACCATGAAAAAGGTGGTATAAGATGTTGTAATATTCATGAAGCCATCATGTGCAAATAAAAATATAAATCTTTTGCAATACAGCTGAAAAGTTTTATATTGCCTAGCATTAAAGTCAATGAAAATCATCATACATTAGAAGAATGTGTAATTGTGATACTGTGAAAAAGGGCAGAAATTAGAAAAGAAAGGATGCTCTGGATGCCACCTTGCTTTTGCACAAAAGAGCAATGGGATGGGGGACTTGGCATCTGTTCCGCTTAAAAGCTGTAATCAGGGGAGTGAGGGGGAGGAAGCCTGTAGTGTAGTAAAACCTTGTATTTAGTTTTACATTCAAATCAATTGAGTCAAACCATTCTCTGCATGAAGAAGAACAGATAAAAAATTACTCACATAGTACATTGTAATGGTGTCTTGAAGGCCTTATGAGTTTCTTCTTTAAACTTTTGATACATCATGTTTTGTTACAGTCACTACTTGCAGCCCTATGGTTTTATATTCTTAGCTGTAGGAAAATCTACTACCCAACTTGAGGGTGGTGTTTTGTTCTTTTTTTTCCTCTCCCCATTAATGTTATTAGCTTGTTCTAGTAAGAATTTATGCTGGGTCCTCTGTTACCTAGTTCTGTGATACTGACAGTCTAAGCTGATTGAGCGTCTTTGAATCAAAGGGTGCAGGGTCTTCTGGACTGAGTTGACATGTTTCTTCCTATGGGACAGTATTTTGAGCTTCTTATCTCTGTCACTTCTGCACACGTCATAGCACGTCCTTCATAGAAAAAATACATTGCAGTTTTTGTGTATGTTTAGCTGCAGTTTAGGTACATCTATTTGCCTATGCAGCAAACATTTGACATCAAGTTGGTAGGACACAATGCAGGTTGAGTAACTGTGGATTTCTAATTTTAGGTAGTTAAATGAAAAAAATAATAAAATAAGGAACTGTCCATATGAAAATAAGTCCCAACAGAAAAAAAAAAAAAAGAGGAAATAAATTATGGAATCCATGAACTCAGGAATAAAAGGAAGAAGTGAGAAGTAGTCACCAGAAGAAATTATGAGTCTTATAATTGATGGAAAATGTTGAGCATCTTAAAAAAGCAAACAAAGAAAAAAAAACATTTTACCAGTTTATGCTGGATATTTGTGTGAGTATGCAGTAATATATGCTTTCTCAGAAACATAATAAAGCAGGAGTAGGAGAATCCTGGAATAGTATATAGGAAAAAAAAACTATTAAAATAATACTGTCACAAATCAATCAATCATCAACAACCAAAGAGGGTGTTGGATTCCATAGTTTGTTCATGTCATCCTGCACAGAGTTGATAGCAGAGTCGGCATTGACTCTTTTAGCATGACTAGGTTTCACTGAGAGCATTTTTCAATCATACCAAGTGTTGAAGGATGCAATTGACTCTTTTTTTTTTTTTTTTTCAAAAAAGCTGAAACACGAAGACCTGTATGTTCTGAAGAAGGAAATTAATGTTGCGGAAGTGTACTGAGAAAGGTAAGGGAATAAACAAATCCAGCTGAGGGTGGGAGAGAAAGGAGGTGTTGATTTTCCTGTGAAACAAGTAGCTAAATTGTAGTTCAGAGTCTGTGTCCTCCGTGGGATTCATGGAAAGAATTTCTGAAATCCCCACTCTGCTGTGAAAAATTCAGTTGGGTTTGTTACACTAGCAAAATTAAAACCTAATCTGAATGTTGCTTGCATAACACCCTGCCTATGGAAGGCACAGCTGTATTTCAGTCAAACAATTTGAAAGACATGGTAGTTGATGCCCATCTAGTAAAAGGATGTTAGCAAAGAGGAGGATGATAAATGTGTTAGTATTGCAGAATAGAAAGATAATTACTATCAACCATCATCTTTTTTTTCTGAATTGTTACTTGATTAACATAATCAAGTTACAGTCAGAGAAATTGCTCTCAATTAGTACTTAGCTTGCCAATTATGGCTTCTATTTCAGACTTGAAAAAGACAGAGAAGGTTAGTGAGCCTGAAAGCATGTCTTTTTTTTTTTTTCTGTGCTGTATCTGGTGAACTAACAGAGGGTATGACTTCTCTCAGCAGCATGTACCTCACTTACACCCATAAATGATCAAAGGCACAGCAACATAGTTACTTAAGATACCTCCACATCTAAAAAAAAAAAAAAAAAAAAGCACTTTTATTTCCTGGCACAGTTTAAAGTCTTCTCTAAAAAGACACTTTGGAGTAAATAAAAAGTTAATTTAGTAAACCTGACAAAATGGTACTAAAAGTGACACAGCTGTAAGCCAATTTTGAAAACAGGTCCCTTAAAAAGAAAACTTAATAATTCTGAATATTATGAGAAAGAGCAAGTCCCTACTGTCTCTCTCCATATGAAAATTTCTGATGTGTTAGATGCTGATGACTAGCTTTATATTTTCACATCAGTGAGGGAAGATCTCCCTATCCACTTTGTAATCTCAGTCTCTGTCCACAACCCCTCCTAGATCTCCAGTGCAGCCTTGCCCCAGGGAAAACTGACTAAACCATCTCCAGGAAATGTCCATCTTCTTCTTGCCTTTAGGGAGTGCTACATTTGACTGAGTCTTCCTAGGCCCTTGAAGCTACCCTGAACACTCATCTAGGTGTCAGGCTGGCTTTCTTGGATACCTCTCCAGTTGGGGGTTGGGTCAAAAGTCGAGCCATGTGAGATGAAGCCATCTGTGTCTCCTCCAGAATCAGTCTACCACAGGATGATAGTTAAATCACTCTCTTCAAACAGGTTATTTTGATGTTGTAAGTGCTGAACCGTTCTGACTTCACATCTGCAGAATGCTCGGGGACTTTCAGCTGCTCTTCTGTCTACTGCTGGCAATGTTAGAAACATTGTTCTGACTGAACATTGCTCTCCCAGCTCTTGCCACCATGGTATGCTGCTTTTTCTGCTCTTTGTCATCTCTGACACCATCATCTTTGCACAAAGAGATGGAGTCCCCAAGAACTCTGTGCACACTGCGGGCTTTGGTTCAGCTTGTTGCCTAGCTGTTTCACGGAGGTGAGCAAGGTGACCAAGTCATGTGAAACAAGGCATATTCCTGACATTTTGGGTTGAATCTTGCTTGGTTCTCTGTGCTGTCAGCCCTGTTTTTGGAGAGGATGGTGGAGGAGATCTCTTCTTGACTGAAGTTGGGTTTTGAATCAGTAAAGGTGCTTGAGCCCTTCTGTGCCCACCTTTTTAATTTTGAGACTGAAGCTTAAGGTACAGTCATTATTTCCACACATACAGAACTTAAATAAATTTTGCAATAGCCTCTACAACTGTTGAGTCTATTACAGCATTCAATAAAATATTATTTAGAAACGTTCGCATTCATTGCTGAATCCCTTTGAGATTCATCCTTCAGAAATGGAGTCTGGTCAACTTCATGGCAAGTTAATCATTAACTGTGATCTTACTTTTAGCAAAGCTCTTTGTATCCTCTGGTAGCTTTTACACCTTCACTAGAGAAGGACAAACAATAATTTCATTTCTAGAAAGTTGAATCCAGGTTTGCTGCTTACAAGCTACAAGTTGCTTGATGTCAAAATTCTAGTTTGTGTTTCTGGCTCTGCGCTGGATGTGCTTTTCCTAAATGCTTGCTTGTATAAAAACTATTTCCTATTTCCAGTTATTAAGCAGTCCCCAGCACCAGCACCTTTAACTTTCTTGTGGTCCTTTTGTCTCTATGCTAGGAGCCCATAAGAAATGTACCTTGCTTAACCAGTCATGCTTCTGATTTTAAATACCGAGCACTTCCCAGAAGTGGTGTTCTTTGTCTCAGTTCATGTTTGCCCTCCTAGTATATGATTGGCAGAAGCTTGTGGGATTTTGTCAGAATTTTAAAAATACCTTGTTTGACCAAGCTGGCACTTTCTACAGAGAAAACATTAGTTCTCCAAGTAGTTGTTTTTCCAACATGTATCTGGAGCTGAGAGCTTTCAATCAAATAGGTCTGAGGTAAAATTCTACAAAACCTGAGGGACTGAGACTTTGCTGTTGCAGTACCTAGTGCTTAGTGAAAGTCCTGTTCCAAGACGTTGCAAGTAGCACTTACCTGTCCTCAACAGCAAACAAAAAGGGCAGGTGGAACAGTGAAATATATATATATATATGTGTATATATATATATTGTTGTTCAGTCAAGATAGATTAATAGTGTCACACACAAGCTACACTTCATTGTTGGTTGTATCAGTTCTTTGTATTTTTATATGATCTAAAAATGTCTTATTTTTTTTTCTGTTTGGGGAAATCAGAATGAGTGTTCCTTCTATGTAGGAACAGTTAGTACCAAAATTGGCTTAATTTTGATATTCATAAATGTTCCTTTTGGGGTGGTGCAAGTAATGCTTTCTGTGGCTTGACTAGGTTTTAGTACTTTATGTGAAGTTTTTCAATGGTAGTATTTTATGCTGTAGAAAATAGTGATCTGTAAGGAAATGTTAAATCAAATGGCTCCATTGTGGGTTGGAGTGCCTGAAAAACTTTGCTGAATTTTGCAGTGGCTGCAAAAAAAGTACCTTTAGGAAATGATAGGTTTTGTTCTTCCCTTATGATGTCTACTCCCTGCGTATAAAATGAAGGTGTGCTTACAGGTGTCTGCAGGATGAGTCCTGGATGGTTTACCAGCTGTTTCTGCTTTAATAAGAACTGCATTTCTGAGAGAGGCAGTGCTCTTGAAGGCTGTCATGCTGACTAACAGTTTTTACTGCTCTCATCTTCATGATTTTTATAGTTTGCCTGGGAAATGAACCGCACAGCCTCCAGACCAGTTCTCTAGACTGTCAGTTGCTGTTGTACAAGTTCTGTTTCCATCAATGTGTGAAAGCAAGTCTAATCATCAGATGTTTCAGTGGTGGATTTGTGTGTGGACATTAGTGTTACCGGAACATAGATATGGAAGATACTGGTAGGTTGATAAGCAGGATGCATGGATTGTGCTCTGTGTGTGTGTGAGTTATGTCTGTTTCATTAACTCTGCAGTAGCGTGAAAAGCAATAGCTATGGTATCACTGTCTAGGAGAGTCAGATCCTTTCTCATCTCAAAATGTTTTATAATGTGATTACATTCTCATGTATCACCTTTTGCACTTAAATATATGGCTGGGTTTGGCAGGGGGAGAACCTCCAGTAGAAGTAAGCCTGTACTAATCTAGCCTGATGATTTCAGTAGCCATTGTGGGAGAATTTTAATGGTTAGAAAGAATCCCATGTTCATGACGATGGCAGCCCCACTGAGAGTGCACCCTGTGCTTTAACTGTCATTAAACTGTCCATGCTGGCTGCTGTCTCTCTGCTAAGATACCATGGTACATCACAGAACAACTCCAGGAAGGTGGGTTGGGTATGTTGTACAAAGATACACTTGTGCTGCTGTTTCAGCTCTCTGGGGTTGTTGCTGCAGTGACAGTTTGTCTTCTGCTGTGTTTAAATAGCAGAGAAATAAATCCTGCCCACATGTTAAGAGTGAAACATTGATTCTCCTGTGTGAAGCCAGACTTTGTTCTGCATCCCAGCCACTTGCCAGGCTTTCATTCCTCTGTGTAATCCCCAGTGCCATGTTTTGCTTCTAGGAGATGTCTGAAAGTCCTTTCACTATATACTAGCTGTGCTTGAAGAGCTATGGGAAGTATGACAGGACAATTGACGGAAGTGTGGGAGAGAGTCAGAGAAATAAGCCTGGTGGGAATATGTGATGTGGAACACGGTACCATGAGCAGTGTGGGGACATGGAGGTAGAACAGGGAGAACATGGGAGCAGACCACAAAGAGAGGCACCACATCAAAGGCTGGAGTGAGAGAGGTGAGAAGACCTTTGTCCCACTCAGACAGCAAGCAATATCTCAAGCTTCCCTGTATGATGTATCTCAAGCTGTGGTCATCCTGTTGCGACACTGTTCATCCAGGCTGCTCTGTTCTTCTTATGACAAATCTCCCTATTATGGTAAGTGCTGACCTGCTTGTGTGTTCTCACCTTGCAGGTTGAGAACAGGAAAGCTGCCTTCACTTGCAGGAGACAGTGTGCAAAAGAAGACCAGTCACAGAGACAGGAGAGGCTACAAAAACAAACAAACAAACAAAAAACTGAAAAGGACAGCTTACAGTTGGTGATTGTAATTATTGTCAGAGTCAGAAGGACAATGGCACAAGGACTCTTAAATGGGAGTGCTGGGGATGTAACAGAATGTTAGTGAGAAAATTCAGCATCTTTAGTGCAGAAGGCTCCACAACATAGATGCTTAAACTCTTTAAAAGCAGGCAATGCAGGTTTTCATTAAAGAACCCACCACCCCTTCACAACTGGCTGGGACAGAAAGGGTCATCAGATCCTTACTGAAGGAACTAGTTTGGACTTGTGTTGACTTAGAAGGTGCATCTAGATGGCCTCTGATGTCATGTACAATTCTGCAATTTCTCGAGATGCTTTCTAACAAAGTAGGAAGCAAACCAGTACTGCACATATATGGTAGGTGTGTTTTCATTACAAATAGTTATGTGCAATCTGACCTTCCTTAACTTTCCAATGTTTTTAGGAATGCACACTAATTAATTGTTCATTAACTGTTGAGATTTACACTGGATTTTACTTGAAAAAACTCTCAATGCAGTTTATAACATTTATCTTCTCTTTACAAATTCCTGATGGCTGTGATCCTTTTTGAGGTGCGTTTACATTTCAGGGTGCCTAAAACACCCTCATACAAAATGGAAAGAATTATCTGTAAATCAAAGGACAAAACTTGCAAGTAGCAAGTTTTTCATGGGGCCAGTCATTAAATTAAGGTTTTAATACTCTGAATACTGCAGAGAGAATATTTTACTGAATTCTTATATTGCAGTGGAAACCTTCTGCTGAATCCTCATCAGTTATCATTCTGATATATTGAGGCTACAAATCATGAGTCATCAATTTTATTAGGATTACAAATCTTACGCAAGATTTGAAGATGTTTGCTAGATATTTGCTAGATGCTCATCTACATATTTTCAGAACGATGAAGAGAGTGTTGCATATTCTTCATATGCACAAACATAACAGGGGCTTATGTATTCTGGAAACTAGAACAAAAACACGTTTGTGGGTAATTTTCTGGCATATTCTTGTTTTATAGATCATTCAAATGTACTTGTGTCTGGGCTGTAGAATGTAGAGGTACAGCACAGGTGGCCGGTATGTCAGTTTGCATTTAGCACAGGAATGGACCAGTGCTCTAGAAGCTGTTACGTTTGAGCATGGGAGCAGACACCTCTGGTTTCTCTTGCCCTCTTCAGACATCCCTTGAGCCTTAGTAAGAGTTGTGCACTTCAGCGATCTAGATGAAAAGCTACCTGCTGAGATTTGCTGTTCAGACTGTTGGAAACCACAGTTTCGGAGCATTAGGAATGACCCATGCAAATTGGAGTGTGCTGGCCATTTCAGAGAAAGCCTTTGTTTCACTTTTCAGTCTGCTTCTGTATGAAGTAATCTGATGCAGCTTAGCAGACTCATTCTGTAAAAGGTTTATTTGAAAGCACCTGAGCCCTGATGACTACTTGTGGAAAGACTTGGAGAGAGCCTGGTTGATTTCTACTAGCTTTAGGGGTGCTTTAGGTTTGCACAGTTTCTAAGTGTGTGTGTTTTTATATATGTAGGTGATATACACATTGTTTGTATATGTGTCCATATATACACAAATGCACGTACCTCTGTATATATGGAATTTGAAATTGTAAGACTCACTGCTTCATTGGAGAATTTCCCAAGGTTGGCTAAGTGTGCGTGTGATATTTGAAGATTGCCTGTTAACAGTCCTACAGTTTTGAACAGAAACATCTGGAATGCCAATAGTTCCTCATAGGAAGATTGTCTATGAAAAGTTCCTCACAAATCATATTATATAGCTTCCTTTCTCTTTTCCTGTTATCCAGTATATCTCATCTCTTTCAGTCTCTTCTCTGCACTGATTCCGAGGAGAACAGTAGTAAGTTAACCCCTTTCAGGTGGGATTCAAGGTTGCCAGTGGAACGTATTTGCAGGATATAAGCCAGAAGATGAGGGGGAGAAGTTCAGGTTTGTGGCCACCAAATTAAAACAAACAGGGCTCTGACTGCACAGTAAACCAAAATCTCTTATGTAAAGTTTTTGTTTGTTTGTTTTGTTTTTTAAATTGAATTTACATAGATTTTTTAATTAGTGGGAAATTGCAAGGGGAAATCTTGCATACTCTTTGATAAATTAGGTTCTGCAAAGCCCAAAACATAGAGCATGCTAGAAGTGATGTTAATCCTGTTTTAACGTGGGATCTTATCATGCTTTTTTTGCAACAGGGACTTTGAATGTCTTTAATCCTCGAGTACGATGAGCTGTTTGAGTTTTTCTGTTAAGCAGATCAGATGGACACTAATCAGCTATTGCTTATCACTTGCAGACTGTTTTAAATGAAGTCCTCCCTTTAGGTCCACCCTTATGACCATGAGAAATACTAGTGACTCCAGCTGGGCTGCACAAGAACTGTGGGAGGAGCAAATCTGGCACAGTATTTTGAAGGTGAGGTCTACTTGTGACTTCAGTTTGTACTGGGGCTTTGTTTTCATTTTTTTAATCAAGTTGGTAAGACACAGCTGTAGGGTAAAAAAGATGTGATCATAGCAAGCTTCAACTCTGGTAATTTTGAACAGACAATCTGAAATTTTGGAGTGAATCCAGTATGACTGGATAAACAATACAGTGATCAGATCACATCAGGATAGAGATTTCATTTTAGAAAAAGCTAACCGCTGCATGTAGATCAGCATCAGGTTTATTCATGTTGGCTTTAAACATGGGCCTGTTTAGGCAAGTAAGAAGAACTTTGAACAGCTTTGCTCTTCTCTTCATCATGTGTACACAGATCCATGTTAACTTGAAAATTGTCTGTGATGTGCACAGTCTTCCAGATGAAAAATTGCCAGCTGGCGTGCTCAGTCTGATGGTGCCAAAGCTGAGATGCAGCAATGTTATCTGTGTGTCGGCCTTAGTCTTAATTTTCATTTGGCAATAGTACTGTGGGTTGCATGCAGAGGGCTGCTTGGGGAAGCCTGCGGTGTTTCAGGTAGCCTGAATCACTTCCCCAATTGTCAAGTTTTGTGCTTTTGTAGTCCTGCTTGCAGTCAGGCTAAAAACTCCATCTTCAATTCATAACAATTAAAAATAAAAGGAATGCCATAAATATTCATGTTTGAGTTACTGATTAATATGAATGCATGAAATCTTTTCTCAAATGTAAGCCCAGTACAAGCTTTTATAAAAAAAAAATAATAATCTGGGGCTTGTTCTGACAGCCTTTTGCAAGTCTTTCAGGCTGAAATGGCTGCTGGAGAGGAATAAGACATCCCTGAGCAGCTGCCAGGACCGGCTGGTATTGGCAGAAACTTGCCAAAGTAAGTAAAGTAAGTAGAGGCATGCTACTGTTTCACAGCTGCTGCTGTGCTGCTACAAGGAGACTCACCAGCTGCAAGTCAAACAACCAGGCAGGTGGCAAAGTCACTTGTAGTTTCAGATACAGAGTAGGCTAAGTGGAACTGTTCATTGGAAATGAAAATTGCTGTAACTTCCATTGGTAAAATGAAGGTTACCACACAGAGCATTAACAGGTTCTTCTGCTACCACAGTGATTTTATGCAGTTTAACAGCCATTTTGTCCTTCTTCGGGGGAATTAATAGCTTCATTTTGGAGCTGGCAATATGATCAATTTAAAATTTGTGAGCTGTCTTTGTGGCCTTGCTCCTTACATATAATTGGTTCAATTAGAAGCATATTCCCCCTGTTCTGAAGCTGGTCCTGAGGATTACAAGACCTCTTCCATCTCTGTGGCTCTGTTCATCTGGAGAAGATGGTGCTGTAGCTGGATACCTGCAAGTCCCAGAGCTGTGAGTGTTGTGATAATATGAAGATGCGCTCTGGTGGAAACCACCATTAATTCATACTTTGTCCTGTTTTCTTCTGTCATGGAGGCCCAGATGAAGTGATGCCCAGATGAAGTGATTGCATTTTGATGGTCCTTTTCGTTTGCAAATACAGGGGAAAAAGTCCTGTTAAGCCTCCTCCCCCACAGAAAAATGCAGCTGTCTGTCAACAGAGAGGGCTTTAGTGGGTCAGCTTTTGATGCATGCACAAGAAATGCAGCTGTATAAGGGGAAATGAGGCAAACAGTAAGATTCTGTTGTGGAGGTTACTCTTACATATTTCAGAAATTGAAAGTCTGTGAGACAGAGAGCCAGAATGAGCTCTGACCCAGTGGCAGCTGAGCTTCCCCTGGGAATTTGTTTAGCGTTTTAGCATATTTGGGCCCTTACCATGGAGTCACCCTCCAGGGCCTTTCTCAAATACAACAAAATTTCCTTTTCAAATCGGGAGCTGGGGACAGCAGGACCTGCGCTGATCACAGGGCCAGCCGTTTCAGAGATGCAGATAACCACAGTTCCCTCTGTGGGCTGACAACACTGCATGCTTTTCATGTTGACGTGCTCTCCTCATGCAGCACTCTGGAGGAAATGTGGTAGGGGTGATGCTGACATTTTTACTTCCTTTCCTTACTTAACGAACTGGTTTTATTTTAAACAGGTTTGTAGGGTGGTTAAACAGCTACATTTGTACTTCTCTGTTTTGAGGAGTTACTAATTTCTTCAAAACTGTGGAATTTCCAATTTAACATGAACAGAGCTCATGAGCCTTAAATCTACTGCAGGAACTGTAAATTTGTGAAATGCATTGCGACTTAACCACAAGGCAGACAGACTTCTTCTGTTTCTCTTATGCTAACTGAAGTGAGAGAAAATAATTATGTATAATTTAAACTGCAGTAGATTAATTATTTTCATTTTCCTTTCTGATGCAGACAGATAAGTGTTTTGGGCATAATTTGCATAATTTTTTAGTTTCTCTTATAGTAGAGGAAGTTTGTAGTTTATGGGAATCCCAGATTGAATGAGTGAAGAGTGGGAATTGTTTTCTGGTTACAGAGCTGCATGGGGCTTAAATCTGTCATGGAGAAAAAGACATGGGACAATGTAAACTTCTACTTTGGTTTTCATTCCCATCTGCTAAGCTGCTGCTCTAAAATTTCAATGGTAATAAAGACATAATATGTGTTTTTAGTTTGTTAAAAATGTATGTGACTTTTTGAACTTTTAAATAACATGCACACATGCTAGACAAGTCTTTGCTGTAATATCACACTCTGACCTCACTGAGCTATTTATTGTTTGTCTGGCTGTAAGTATGTTCTTTTTGTGTGTATAGTTCATTCCTGTTAATTTTAAAGAAGCTCCCACTCATAAGCTCATAAAGTACAGACATCAGTGGATTAAAAGAATGACTGTCTGTCCAGAGCACTGCAGTGCTGCCTTCCAGAAAAACTTAAAGTAATTACACATACAGCTCTTGTGGAATGAAAATTGGCTGCTTCATATTTAATAAACAGAGGTCTGCTTATCATATAAAAAGTAGAAGACTGTTGATTTCACAGCAGTACTTTCATTTATATTCAGAATGCGAATTAAAAACTTTTGTACAGATAAGTTGTCCAAGATATGACATTAGTTGTTTTCATATAGTTTTTATCTACATTGTGAAACATACTATTAAAATGTTCTTTGCTATTTATCTTCTGAAGCCACATTGGAAAATGATGAGCAAATGTTCACTTTTTTTGTATCTGTACTTATGAATTAAGTTGAACATTTCACAATTCCTGCAGTTTTCCAATGAGCCAACTTTTTATCGTTAGTTAAATTTCTTTTAGATTATAGACGTTCTTTTCAAAGAAATATGCAAGGTAAAATCATCTCTTGTCTGTTAATCATGTGGCAAATTGGATGTAGACTTGGATACTCATGAAAGATTGCATTTTTTGGCCAGGTAAATTTATTATTTTATATAGAACTCTGCCCTAACTTTCAGAAGACCTAGCCCATTCTGCCAACTCTGAAGTTTGTTGAAATCATGAACAGCATAGCAATGTTAGGCAGGTAGAAGAGCCACTTGGCCACCTCCACTCTGGCAAATACACAAAAAAATAAAAAGGATCAGAAGCAAACTGGAGCTGGTTAAATGCTGAATGTAGAGACCACACTCAGACACGTTAATTTTCAGTTCTGTCCCCATTTTAAACAGCAGAATTTGTCAGTGGGAGACAGAGACCTACATTCAATTATGTATGTCCTGAAATATGATGTCACTAAACCTGACACAGTAGGTATGTATTTCACTCCCAGGCTTTTGGGGGGAACCAGTGAATGGAAAAGAAAAATCTAGTGACTGGCTGAGGGAGCATGCCATCTTTACTCATTCCAAATAAGTAGAATTACTGTATTTTCTCAGTAAATCTTAATTGTTTGATCCTTATTATGTGCCTCTTTCTGTGTCATCTGATGAATGCCATGAATTAAATATATTACATTCATTTGAATGACCCACAAATAGTCTTTCCTCCCCATCTCAACCCATCCAGGTTTAAAAATAAGTTTTATGTGCGTTCATTTACCACATCCTGTACTGCATGACACTTCCAAGGATGGAACCAAGGAGAGTATGTAGCAGTCCAGTTCTGTGATTGAAAACTAGACTATAGATTGGAAAGCCTAGAGGGACCACTATGACCAGGTAACACAGTCCCCTGCAGCCCAGAAGACTATTTTAATTGAGGTTAGTCAAGTAAAAAAAACCCAGTCTTGGCATATACATCTTCAGTGTTGAATGATCCAAACAATTCTTGGTATATTAGTGGGGTTTTCTCTGGTTTTTGATGTTAGGATTTTGGGAAGAACAGGAGCTATTCCATTCCTTTCCCTTGAATGATTTATTTCTCTCACTGTTAGAAATGTCAAGCCTTTAAATCAGTCTAGCCTTAGCTAGGCATTTGATCTCACTGGACTTGTGTCTACCAAAGCAGAAAGCTATCAAATGTTTGTTTACCATAAATATGCAATCCCAGAGCAATTTGCTTATTCCTTGGCCTTCTATTTGTGAGCTTTTCATTAGAAGACATGTTTTCCAGTCCTTTGTCTTCATATATTCCTGCACTGGTTTGTTGCATTTGCTAACTCTGCATTTGTTTCACTGAGTAAATGTGAATGTCAAGACATACTTTATACCACTCGTTTTCTTGTCACAAAATATCTGGTGTCCAGCACTCTCTTTAAATGCTTTTGAAAAGACCAAATACAAAAGGAAGTTAGCAGTGGGGACATTTGCTAATGCACAGATAACAATTGCAGGAACTGAGAGAAGAGTATACCTGGAAAACAAAAACACACCAAAACCTTCAAAATAGTGTTTAGAGACACTGTCTGTTCAGACAACATTCACCATCCTGCTTCTTTCCTCCTTAGAGCAGCTTGCTTGCGCAGCTGACAGTGTTAGTTAAACCTGGAGGCAAAAGGCCCCCTTCTTTTCCGTCCTCCCCTGCAGCTTTGCAGTGGCGTTGAGGATGTGGCCAGAATCTCTGGCATGATGACGTAGCCATCTTCCCACAGTTTCCCTAGGGAGAGACAAGTTCTTTTGCAATTAACATAATTGACTGGGAAAGAATCCTGTTTGCCTTAGGATAAGGAACTGTGGGATTAAGCCTAGACACATAGTGCGCATGCTGAAATGAAGGCTGGAGTAAGATGGGAGGCACTGGGTGCTGGGAACATTCCTGCTTGGGAGAGGCAAACCAGAGTACTTGGCTTCTGGTACTGATTGGAGTAAATGTGTTTTACACACAGTCTCTGAGTTCTTTGACAGAAGGATATTAAGGTTATTTTTGTATTTATCAGCCTCTGTAGAGGCTGTAATCACCTGAAGAGTAGGTGATTCTCTAATTCGTGTTGGGTAAAACATGGGCTCTGAGCCATTGGCAGAATTTTCTGTGACTTCAATGAGGCCAGCATTTTACCCTGTATTAAAATTTGATGAGACATAGGTATTGTTGACATGAGAGTATAATTCTTCATGATTGCAGCAGATTTGAGCCAAAGCTGAATTAAATCTCTGACCTAAAAGTCTGTTTTAAAGGTCCTTTTTCATTTCACAGACAACAATGATTCCTTGGTCTGCTGTGGGAGATGTATGCACACTCATGGTTTTAGACCACTGCTGGTGACATTAGCTGCTGGTTAATCACTCTCATTCTGTCGAGTGCTCCATGGGCTGTGCTGTGGGATATAGAAGTGATCTCATTCGGATTACTTTATTGACAATGCCGTTTGAAACGGTAGGGTGAAAAAAAAGCACTTAATGCAGAGGTCAGTGAGTGCCTGATGTTCTCTGCAGAATCCATGTGTTGTGTAAGCAGCTCCAGTGTTGTGGCGCCTACTTTAATTAAGGCTCTGACAGTATTTCCATAATAAACCATATTTTAAAAGGGTTTATTACTCAACTGCAAAATTTGCTGCAGGCTGAGACTTGGACTAGGAAAGCTTCAACCTTACAGTGTTTTCTTAATATGAAAAGCTTTTTCTTTTGTAAGTATGGCTGCAAAGAAGTCTTTCTTCAATCATATAGGTATAGGCTTTTTTTTTTTTTTAAAAAAAAAAAAAACATTTCAGTCTAATAAACAATGCAGATTTAAGTGGCAAGCATTGACTGTGTTGCTGAGGATATTTTTAACCATGATATATCCATTATGGTCATCATATAACTTAATGTCATGTGAATACTGAAGTGTCTTTATTGTTTGTTTGATGGGATGAAAAGTCTCATGTGGGATTGGAACATGGTGTGCTAGATCAAGTTTAAACCCAAGAAGAGGGAGTTCCTGTTCTCTTATACTCATTCCATAAATCACAACAGAAAAGGACAGAAAGGGACATAGGTTAGGCCAAGCAAAGGAGTGTGGTGGCAATGTTTAACCTGTAAACGTGGCTATGATACACTTGCTCAGTTCTGTTTTAAGCAAGATGTGTAAGTAGGAAACTTAGAAAATGTGGTTTAGCGAGGTAGGTGCATTACTTGTGAACTAAAAAGAGGAGACTTTCTGTTAAGGTCCAGGATATGATTTTTAAAAAGAATTGCTGCCAGAAAACTGGGCAAGTTTTCTTTGTTTCAGGATGTTTGTTTTTTCCTGACTTCTGGTGAGTCAGGTGAGCAAATCAGTTAGCTGCAAAGCTGGCTTTACAGGGGAATGGCTTCCTTGCAGTTAGCAGTAGTCTTACTGGAAATCATACTGGTTTCTTTACACTTGTCTCTGACTTGCAGAAGATGTGTGCGCATTGCATAATTTTAGGATTCTGCATGTGATGTAAAGGCACATTTTTCCCAAACTGAAGATAGCTGGGCTGGTTTTTAGGTAGATGGCTTGATTTCTTGTAGAACAGACTGAGCTGTAATTGATATTCCCTTCAGTAACTGATCATTCTGAGATTCTTTTAGGATAAGGAACTGTGCCGGTAGGTTTCCAGCAGAATGGTCTGCAATGTAACAAGATGTTCACAGAATCATAGAATGTGATTTTATTTGGGTTTTTATTCCTTCAAAAGAAGTTTGCTACTTTGGGTTATCTATTTAAGTTGAAAAGCAATGGTGTTAACTTACTAATAACATGATAACATCTAGTTGCTTATTCTGGATTTTATTTAAACATAACACAAGTTGATCTAAGGAAGTGAAATGATTCTCTGAGAAGCCTGGACCAGTCACTTACTGGGTTTCTGCTGCCTTTGTGACAAGTTCAGGTTATACAGAATGAAGGGACTTGAATAAAATAAGTCATTTCCCAGTGATTGACAGTGAACTTTCTGAACAGTAACTTTAAGACATGGTGGCACTTCTGGTCAGCTTTCAGTGTGTGCATTTCATTCATCTTTTGAAACTTAATTTCCTTCTTAGATATGAATTAACAATGATACAGCACATAATAAAAAGGCAGAATTACATGTTATTGAGGAAGTGATCAGTATCATCTTTTCCAATGAAGTGGTGCAGTTACTTTGCAACCTCAATGTTTTTTCAGTAAACAGTTCATCAGGGACAGACTTCCTACAGTATTGAGGAGATTTCTGTTGTGAATCAAAGATACTTGGTCCTAATTTTGTAGTGCTTATTCAAGAAGTTGGTCTTTTTTTAATGTAATACTACTCCACAGAAGATTTTTAATCTGCTGACATAATTCTACTATAGTTCTTTACTTTTTCTTTTCCTATCACAAGTTTGTCTGCTGTTATGGGGCTGTGAGAGTTTTCTCTGGCAATGTTTTGCTGGAGAGCTTTGATTGTGCCAGACAGCTATTCAGATAGAAATACCATTTCTGCAGGAATCATGATAGTATTTTTCATGTGGTTTTAGCGGTATCAATTTTTTATTCTGCAACATATGGTGGGTTTGGTTTGAGTTTATTTTTTAAGTCCAGGTTTAAAGAGTCATCTTAAATTCTAAGATGCTTTGATCATGTCTGAAAAAGTACTTCTATACTTTGTGTAACTGGTGAGTGAAGTTTTAAAATGTAAAAGAAAGAAAATAATCAAGTCAGAAGGACAGAGCTCTACACTTATTTTCAGAGCCTGGCTGGGAGTTGAGGACGCTGAAGTTTAGTGATGACATTAACAACATAGTGCTTCACACAGCAGAGACAGTTAGTTGCCCTTAATAGCTTTTTGTGTGATCACCCATGCCTGAGAACTGAAGGTGATTTTGTTCTGTCAGTTGTGTTGGTGCTGCGTTTGGCTGACATTCAGTTCGCTTGCAGCAGATGGCAGTGCAACCAGTGCTTTGTGCAGGTCTGTGCACTGATGCACAAACAGATCTGGGCATCATGTTTTTTGAACTCAGATGTGTAGCTGCTTGTGGGCTCTTGTCTTCCCCTTAGCCAGTCATCCAAGCTGCGAGTGGTAGGGCAGAAAGGCTGTGTGAATCTGTTCTGGGGAGAAGAACAAGCTATCTCTGGTACCTGGCTGCACTAATTCCAGAGGGTCAAGTTCAAGTAGGTGACATTGCCATGATATATTGAGGCTGTTCACTGTTCACATCCTTTCTTCACACCCTGAAGCTTGCTGCCAACACATTTCCATATCAAATACACAACCTGGGATACACTGAATATTTTATTTTGAAATAAAAGTTATTTTCTCCTCTCTTTTTTCTCTCTTTCAAAGTTTGTATTTTAACTATGTCTCCACTGCCAAAAAGGGAACTTCTTTGGCCTGCCCATTTCTTAATAGGTATTCGCTAACACCAGACAGTTATTCTTTTTAAAAGAGAGGTTGTTTGGTAGCTGTTCTTGACAGCTGTTTTGTTAAATAATAGCAGCTATTTTATCTACATGGCCTTGTGTCTAGTCAGTAATTGAGTACTGTTTTTCCTCTGACAGAATGTGTACAGTGTGAAGAACCAGAATCACTGAGAGAGAGATAATAGAGCATCCCTTTTCTAGCGTAGATACCAGGTCTTTTGTTATATGTGGGGAAGTCATGTTTTTCTCTTATGTAGGTTATATGGACTGGTCCAGTTAGGTGAGGGTGAGAGGGAGCAGTATCTGCTTCTCCACAGTTCTTGTCTAGGGGTACGGCTGTAAATGTCAGTGCAGCAAACTCTGTGTTCCTCCTCTGAGCTCCTTCTCCTTATGAGAGCATGGTCTATGTGTTCCCAGTTCATGAATCAACCAAGCCTTTTATCAGCAGTCCTGGCTATCGGGTGGTTCCAGTTAACTGGTGGCAAGCAAATGTGATGCCCAACTACAAGAAGCTGGAAAGAGGATCCGGGGAACTATAGGTTTGTCAGTCTGACATTGGTGCTGGGGAAGATCATGGAACAGATTATTTTGAGTCCCATCATGCAGTGCTGGGTAGCCAAGCCCAAGGAGTCGTGGTGAATGGAGTTAAATCCAGCTGGAGGCCGGTCACTAGAGGTGTTCTCCAGGACTTGGTACTGGGGCCAGTTCTGTTCAATGTCGTTATCAATGATCTGGATAAGGGGATTGAGTGCACCCTCAGTAAGTTGGCAGATGGCACCAAGTTGGGTGGGACTGTTGATCTGCTTGAGGGTAGGAGGGCCCTGCAGGAGGATCTAGATAGGCTGGACTGATGGGCTGAGGCCAACTGTATGAAGTTCAGCAAGGCCAAGTGCTGGGTCCTGTACTTGGGGCACAACAACCCCAAGCAGCGCTACAGGCTGGGGGCAGAGTGACTGGAAAGCTGACCAGGAGAAAGGGACCTGGGGGTATTGGTGGATAGTAGGCTGAATATGAGCCATCAGTGTGCTCAGATGGCCAAGGCCAACAGCATCCTGGCTTGTATCGGGAATAGTGTGGTCAGCAGGACTAGGGAAGTTATTGACCTCCTGTTCTCGACTCTGGTGAGGCCACATCTCAAGTACTGCATTCAACTCTGGGGCCCCCAGTATAAGGAGGACTTGGACCTTTTAGAACGAGTCCAGAGAAGGGCCATGAGGATGATCAAAGGGATGCATCACCTCTCCTGTGAGGACAGGCTGAGGGAGCTGAGGGTGTTCAGCCTTGAGAAGAGAGATGGCTCCAGAGAGACCTTATAGTGGCCTTCCAGTGCCTATTAGGGGGCCTACAGAAAAGCTGGGGAGGGACTCTTTATCAAAGAATTTAGTGATAGGACTAGGGGTAATGGTTTTAAACTGAAAGAGGGTAGATTTAGGTTAGACCTTAGAAAGAAATTCTTCACTTAGAGGGTGGTGAGGCACTGTAACAGGCTGCCCAGCGAAGCTGTGGATGCCCCATCCCTGGCAGTGCTCAAGGCCAGGTTGGTTGCGTCTTTGAGCAACCTGGTCTGGTGGAAGATGTCCTTGCCTGTGGCGGGGGGGGAGGGGGGATGGAATTATATGATCTTTAAGGTTCTTTCCAACCCAAACTATTCTGTGAAAGCCAACATTCGAAAACTCTCCATCCCATAATTTCTGCTCAGAGTCAGTGAGGAGCAGGGTATGCCTAGGTGAGTAAGCATGAAATGGCTTCTAACTCAGTGAAATCTGGATTGGTGTCAGAGGGTAGAGTTTAACACAGCTTTTCACTATCCATCTGATAAATGTAGTACACAACTCTAAGCTTTCCTCCTGCTTCCTACTCTAGCTTCCTGCATAGTGATACAGATCATACAAGGCTGCCTGCTCAGATAGACTTTGCCGTTAGTGACTTTCATTGCCATTATTTTTTCAGCAATTAAATTGTTCGTATACTTTGAAGCTTCTTATTTGTCTCTGTAGAGATCTGCTAGAAATACCCACCAACAGCTGCACTTCAAGACCTGACAGCCCACCAGTTCCTAAGCCATTTGGCATACATTTTGTCAGTGTTCAGTGTCATTTATGCTCTCTTTTAAGCATAGAGGGCTAAGTTACATGGTGTACAAAGATTCACGTATTGCCATGTAGTTGCTTTTGTCAACTAAATTGACAATTACTCTGAAGAGAGGTTAGATTTGTTCAGGAAGACCTATTTTGGAGTCATGTTGTTGTTGTCATTAATTCTGCCTGTTTTACTGAGTGAGCTCCACATCACTCACAATGCCTGGGGACCGATGTCAGGCCAGTCTCTTCCTTCCTTCCCCTACCTGAGTCACTTTTATTTTTCCTTTTGGCACAATATTCAAACCCTTTCACATCTCTGTGATTTTCCTAGAATTCCAAGACATGTTAAAAAGTCTACATCAAAGGGGCCACACAGAGATCAGCCAGCTGCTTTTGTCGTTTTAAATGGAAACTATCTGTTATTTGTTCCTGGTCAAATCTTTATACATAGTAAGAGCTTTCTCAGTACTGTATTTCTGTATTTGAAGGTGCTTTGTCGTCCATCTTTATATGATACAAATCTTTTTTTTTGTTCTATATTTGGGCAAGAATACAAATGAACATTTATGCATTCATTGCATTTTTAGTATGTTTACTATTGCATCTGCTGGTGAGCCTAAATCACTGTTAAGGCTTATTCATTTATTGTCTTGGCCTTTTGGTATGTTTTGTGCAAATGTAGAATGAATTCAAAAATTGTTTGGGACTGGTGGTGGTGCTGCCCATTAAATTACAGAACATAATATTTTTTTAAGAAACTTTAGGAGAAAGAGATCTGCTCTGGTGTGGTTCCTGTTCTTTGGAAGAGTAAATCACAACTCACATAGTATATTCACTGGGAGAAGAAAAGCAGCTCCCTAAATTAGTCTTTTCTTCAGTTACAATGGAAATCTTTAAAGACTCTTTTTTTTTTTTTTTTTTAAGTTCAGACAATGTCTCCTAGGGCCTGAGGTATTCCCTGTATTTTTTTATTTTATTTTTGAGGGGGATGGGAGGGAGTGACAATATTTCTCTGTTTAATTTATATTATCAAATGTGAAGTTACAGAGAGTAATTCAAAAAAATCTTAACAAATTAAATGTCACTACTTACTACTGTAAACTTTCAAGGAAATCCAAAGGCTGTGGATACAAGTACTTCACTGAAGCTCAAGCAATTACCAGTTGTAACCCTCAGCTGTGAAGATGACAGACACAGCTGGTCTGCTAACCTCTGGACAGTAATGGGAGGCATCCAGTATAAACCCTTGTAGTGGGTTTACTTGGCAAGGTTTTGGTAGTAGGGGGCCATAGGGCTGGCTTCTGTGAGAAGGATTTAGAAGCTGCCCCATGTTTGTTTGGTAAGGGCCCCACTACAGACCAGAGCTGAGTCAATAAGTGAAATTGTTTTGTGCCTCCGTGAGTGCATATTTAAGACAGGAAAAAAAAAAGACGCTGCACCATACAGCAGCTGGGAGAGTGAGAGGAGTGAGGAACAGCCTTGCATGCGCCAAGGTCAGTGAAGAAGGAGAGGGAGAGGTAGGTGCTCTAAGGCACCGGAGCAGAAGTCCCCTGTGGCCTGTGGTGAGGACCATGGTGAAGCAGGCTGTTCCCCTGCAGCTCATGGAGTGCCACGGTGGAGCAGGATTCCACTCTGCAGCCCGTGGAGGAGACCATGGTGGAGCAGGTGAACCTGCACCAATGGAAACTGTGGCCTGTGGAAGACCCCTGCCAGAGCAGATTCCAGGCTGTTGGTCATGGAGAGGAGACCATGGAGGAACAGATGACCTGGCAGGAGCTGCTGCCTGTGGGGGATCCAGGTTGGAGCAGTTTGCTCCTGAGGGATGGACCCTGTGGTATGGACCCATATCTGGAGCAGTTCTTGAAGAGCTGCTGACTGTGGGCAGCCCACTCTGGATCAGTTCAGCAAGGACTGCATCCTGTGGGAGGGACCCCACAGCACAGGGGACAAGAGTGACCGAGAAGGAGCGGCAGAGAAGAAGCACTATAGACTGAACCCCCCCCCCCCATCCACCCCCATTCCCCAGTTCCCCTGCGCTGCTCAGGGGGAGGAAGTGGAAAAGGGTGGATGGGGGTGGAAGGTGCTTTTGGTTTCTTTTGTTTGTTTCTCATTTCTCTAGCTTGTTAGTAATAGGCAATAAATCTTACTGTCTCCCTATGCTGAGTCTGTTTTGCTCATCAGGATAATTACTGCGCAATCTCCTCATCCTTATCTCAACCCTCGAGCCCCTTTCATCGTATTTTCTCCTGGTTCCTCTTTGAGGAGGGGGAGTGAGAGAGCGGTTGTGGTGGAGCTCGGCCACCCACCCGAGTAAAACCACCACAACCCTCTGAACTTACTTCTCACTTGTGTTCCAAATACAGAACTAGTGAGGAGCAATGTGTAAGCAAAAACTGCCTGTAGAATATCCTTGGGGAAGCAGAGCAGTATTTTCCAGATACACCTGTGCTAGCAGTAGCAGCATGGGCTGCTGGGGTACTCTGAGGGCATGATGTCTAGTTTTCTGCAATTGCAGGCAACCATGCATTAAATGTTAGGGCTAGTGTGGTTAGCTGAACTTGCCTGAGTCGTGTGATGCATTATAAAGGCAAAGATTACTGTTTTCAGGCTAAGCTAAATGCAGAAACAAAATAAGTTCATCGTCAATTTTCTTAAGTTCACTGTGACATCTGTGAACCTAATGTAAATACCTACATTTAGATGGACTCCTATCAGTAGCAATGTCCAACAAAGTGTCCAACAAACTAGATCTGTTCCACCTGCACATTTTTATGTCCCTTATTTCAATATTAAATATTTGTTTAAATTTTAGTATGAAAACACCAGGAACTGAAGAGCCTGCCTAGGTATGTGACTGTAGTTTGGACCTTAAGAAAATGCACAGACCCTCAAACCAGCATCTGCTGTAAAACCTAGGACAGTTGAAAAAAGCAGAAAAATGTTTTTATCTTAAGCATTATCTCCAAAAACCACAGTACTCAGAGTGAAGGTACCAGAATATGGTACAGGCTTTCAGACATTTAGCACCAGCCAAGGCAACTTTAATTATTAAACCACATAACTGAAAATAAAGTACCCTGCCAATTCAGTAAAAAGATTCATCCCATTGTCTCTTCTAAATTTAGGGAGACAGAACATCTGCTATGGAAATGCATAAAAGTATCTGTTAATCTTAGTTGTGAGCCTTTATTCTGTTCTGCCTCTGTCTTATTTCAGTTCTGTTTTCCTCTTTTAGTTCGCATTTTTCTCAATTTATCCCTTACTTTTTTGGAAAAGTGACTATCCTTAAACTTTTTTCTTTGTAAATCTGTTATCTCTACCATGCTTTACATTGTCTTTTCCTCCTCCCCTATTGCCTTGTAAATACATGTTGTCTTCCTGCTGTACATATATCTCCTGGTACTTGGATTCTCATCTCTTCTACTTCTCTCCCTTGCATTTCTTTATTCAGTTGTGGGTTCTTCCTTTCTCTCTCCTTCCATCTCCTTTCCATCCTCCACATCAGATTCTTATGTTTGCAGTACTGGAATGTATCAGAAAGTATGTTTTCCGCTCTCCCCCATCCTTTTAGTTACAAAAATATGCCCTTAAGAATTCAAATATGCTTCTAAAAATAGTAAGAGGATAACATTGTTTGTTTCAGCTTTTCCAGTCTCTGCTGTATTAGAACTCCTGGGAGGAAAGCCTCATGAAGTCTACAACTAATTCAGTTGCAGGGAAAAATAGGAACAACCCCCAAAAAATAATTAAAAAAAGAAATATAGCCACAAAATATTTGTTTTTAAAAAATGCAAATCTCACATGGATGATGTAAGTGTAGCATATGTAATTTTAAGTGACATTTCACATCCTGCATTTTTTCATTTATGTGATGAGGTTTATTGTGTATTTCACAGTTCTCATGGATGGGATTAAAGACAATGTAACTTAACGTGAAATTAAAAGAAAACGATTTATCTAGGGAAAGTTTTAGAGAAGACAGGAGGAATGAGTTCTGAAAGCTGTGGTGAATGAGAAATTAGTAGTGCAGGATATATCTGTCCAGGCTGGTAGTTGTGAAGTCTTGGCATTTCTCATTGTCCAATAGACTCTTCCTCCTCAGCAAGTGAATTAGCATTATTTTTCAAAGCTTTTTGAATATTTCTGAAATGAAAACAAATGTACTGGGATTCTTTACATTTTGTACATAATATTGTTATTATTAAGCTGTAAATTACATCTGAATTTTCATCTGTAGATGCTTATGACATGATTACAAAAAGCATCACTCATGATGCTCTAATACCATATAGCTTTATCTCAGGATATGGATTCCTGAAACTTTGTGTCCCAAATTTTATTGAACTAATTATGACAATGCAGACAGCTTCTAAAAACAAACTTTCCCATCAGATAGTATGTTATATAAAATAACATCTCTAAAGAGCAAGTTTTAGTATTTTCTTCCTGAGAGAATAAATGTTACAGTTTTGTTTCCTTACCTACGATCCTCTAAAATACTGATCAGGCAGGTAGGTACTTTTACTGGCTGCCTGTAATAAGTATTTGGGGTGAATTACAGCCTTCCCCTGAGACTAGTAGCAATTAGATGTAATTAGGCAAAGTGCCGATAATCAGAAAGCTGCTAGTGCTGGCATAGGCCCTTGTATAGGCATTGCATTTACATGTGTGTATTTGTGATAGATTACATTTAGCAAGTATTTGTGTTCTCTGATAATAAAGTCACAAAATAGTGTCTTTGCCTTGTATCATCCTTCTGAATCTTTCACACTTTCTGCCTTATGTCTTCCTGCCTTCCATCTGAAACCTATTGCATTGTCCTAGTACTTGTTCTATAAGCAAGGACATTGACAAGGCAAGCACAGTTCTATCAGTCTTTGCTTATTGGAATATGAGCCTATCCTCTAAAATAGAATCATAGAATATCCTGAGTTGGAAGGGACCCTTAAGGATCATCAAGTCCAACTCTTGACCCCTCACAGGTCTACCCAGAAGTTCAGACCATGTGACTAAGTGCACAGTCCAATCGCTTCTTAAACTCAGTCAGGCTCGGTGCAGTGACCACTTCCCTGGGGAGTCTGTTCCAGTGTGCAACCACTCTCTCTGTGAAGAACCCCCTCCTGATGTCAAGCCTAAACTTCCCCTGCCTCAGCTTAACCCTGTTCCCGTGGGTCCTGTCGCTGGTGTTAATGGAGAAAAGGTCTTCTGCCTCTCGACACCCCCTTACGAGGAAGTTGTAGACTGCGATGAGGTCTCCCCTCAGCCTCCTCTTCTCCAGGCTGAACAGGCCCAGTGCCCTCAGCCGTTCCTCGTACGTCTTCCCCTCCAGGCCTTTCACCATCTTCGTAGCCCTCCTCTGGACACTCTCCAGCAGTTTCACGTCCTTTTTATACTGTGGTGCCCAGAACTGCACACAGTACTCGAGGTGAGGCCGCACCAGCGCAGAGTAGAGCGGGACAATCACCTCCCTCGACCTACTAGCGATGCCATGCTTGATGCACCCCAGGACACGGTTGGCCCTCCTGGCTGCCAGGGCACACTGCTGGCTCATATTCAACTTGCTGTCTACCACGACCCCCAGATCCCTCTCTTCTAGGCTGCTCTCCAGCATCTCATCGCCCAGTCTGTACGTGCAGCCAGGGTTTCCTCGTCCCAGGTGCAGGACCCGGCACTTGCTCTTATTGAACTTCATGCGGTTGGTGATCGCCCAGCTCTCCAACCTATCCAGATCCCTCTGCAAGGCCTTTCCACCCTCATCCGAGTCCACAACTCCTCCAAGTTTGGTGTCATCAGCAATAATTTGTAAGCCTTTGAAAACATTGACTTGAAAGCCTCATTGGGAGTTTAAATTAAATTTAAATGTATTCAGTGTTTAAGCTCATGATGAGAAGGTATCTCCCAACAGTAGAAAATCACAGACTTTCTTTGACTATAATTTAGCCCTTTTTTCTACAAATATTTGTGTGATTTGTCTTGAATTTTCTAGCACCTTGATACTGTCTCTGTGCCAGTGCCATTCCTCTGCTTCTCACCAGCAGCTTTCTGATGACGATCCCTTTTCCTTTTAATTAGTAGACACCTTCCTTAGCATATGATGACATGAACAATATGATTTGTTATTTCTTGGGGTTCCAGCTCACCAAACCACAGGAGAGGGCAGTACTTTTTCAAACGGGGAAAAACATGTCCTTGCAGCAAATTGGACTTTCTTGGGTGATTTCAGAACTCTTCATACTAAGGCTCATTTCAGAATCCCTTTTCATTTGAGGACTTGTTTGCTATGTTTTGTTTGCCTAAATACTGGTCCCTGCCTTGCTTTGTTGAAAGCAGAATAGATTAGACAGCTGAGTCCCATCCTGTCCTTAATGGAATAATTCTTTGCAGATAAAAAAATAACACACACTAAATGGTGTTTCTATCCATGTAAACGTTTGACTGTACCATCATGACTTAGATCCCTTAGGAAAGTCAGGTATCCAACTTACTTCAAGGTTTTGCAAAATCAGTGAATACAGTGTAGTTTGTTTCTTCAGTGAAGTGGTTTACAAGGTCAGTGTGATTGCAGATATGCCTCGCCATGCATCAGGAGAGTCATTTTAGGAGAACCCTGCTCTCACTAGATCCAAAAAAGCTCAAAACTCTCCTTTCCAAGAGATGTATCACTATGCATTGTGTTCCTCTTTAATAGGTCCAGGTTTACTTCAGTAGAAGAGAGTGGAAACCATCAGAGCTGTTAGGTAACCTATTCGATGACAAAATACATAGGCAACTTCAGGCCAAGCTAATCAGCTGGAAGAATGGAAACATTTAAGCTTGACTATGTTGCAGATAGAAATTTATGGTCATAATAGGAATGAAAAGAAACTGTTTACGATGAAATGAGTAAACAAAGCTATTACACTGAGAATTAACAGTAGAATAGATGACCAAAAATTCCCTACAGAAGAGTAACGTCATTAAGTTCCCCAGCAGACTTAACTTTAAATAGGTAAAGCAGCAGACAGATGGTCTAATAGTTAACACACACTTTCCTTAGCAGTAGAAAATATACGGAAACTATAGCTCCATTATCACAAGAGGAAGGGATGGCAGCAGACCACTTCCTGAGTACATCTTCTACTTCCGTTCTACTACAGATACTATTTAGGAAGGAATTTAGAGTCCAGATGCAAGTGATTAATTAATTTCTACAGCATTATGAGAAAGATCATTATTATTTTAGTTTTAATACTAGAAAACCTGTTTATGGGAAGGTTACGTGCCTTGCCCAAGGCCATGTTGCAGGTTAGCGACAAAGGCAAGGAAGTAGACCAGAACTGTCCACTCAGGCTCCTGTTCATATTTCATAAGGCCAAGTTTCTTCTGATGGTGTTTCCTCACCTGGGAAATGTATGGAGATGCAGAGACCTGATCTCAGCATCATCAAACTTGATTGAGAGCCTGAGGTCCAATGAAAATATAAGCTCACTTCTCCCAAGGAGTGTGTGAATGTTAAACATGAATTAAATAGAGAACAGAAAGGGATGTAATGATGCTGCTGTATACATCTCCAGTGTGCCTGCATCTTCAATATTGAGTGCAGCTGTGTTTTCATCATTCAGAAAGGTTTAGAGATCAATGCCCACAGGGATCGATGACCAGAGGCTTGGAGCAGCTTCCCTGCAAGGGATCACTAAATAAACTGGGATTCTTCAGCCTGGAAGAGACAGCTGCATAGTATTAGCAGTCTCTGGAAGTATAAACCTCTCTTCCAGTACAAGAACTTAAGTCTAATAAAGCTGTTTGCGCTGATATGGAAAATAAAAAGAGGAAAGTTCTAAACAGAGGTAATGCTGGAACTTACTAACGAGTCTGCCCTGAATGCAGGAGAAATCCCCTCAAAACTCTCCCAGGGGGATTTCTGTAAGCTGAACATGATTCTTGTTTTTTTGAGGTGCACCAACTCTGCCTGTATTCTTTCCTTTTATGTCCTCCTGATAATAAACTAGACATGTTTGTCTGCTTGAAAAGGAGAGGAGAAAAAGCTATTATTTTTTTTAAATCTTAAGTCACTTTCCAGTGGCTGGCTGAATTCTTCCTTAATAATTAATGCCTGAAAGCATTTTATCCAGTATTTATTTAAATTGAAATATCTTTGTTGTCCATTATTGTAAAGCTGCATTCTGTGAGCATGCATTACCACTGTCTGATATTGTATTACAGGTATTGACTTGAGGTTAGTAATAGGCATGCGTTGCAAGGACTTAGTCTGATCTAAGATCTTGTGGATGAGCCTCTGCTTGCTGTGTTTCAGCTTTGCATGCCATTAGGGTCTTCCACTGTAGTCAGCGGGGAGCTGTAGCACAGAAGCCGCAAACATCAGGCAGATCTAATTCAATTTATTTACGTGTTTATTCCATCCGAGTCAAAACACAGAGCAGTAAGCCAACATTTTTCTTTGTTGCCTTGAAAAGCTTTTAATGCTATTTCAGCAACTAGTGTCATACTCTGAGAAAATAAATCCTCTCACTTTATTATGCAGGTCAATGCAGTGTACAATAGGTGCCTAAGTTATTTGCTAAATGTTTTATGATTAAAATTACATAAGTAATAAGCTTTTATATTTTGGCACAAGAGAGTAAAAGAACTGTGTGTACTACTTTGTAATGATGTACGAAGAAAGCTCTTCTGAGTCCTCTATAATGACATGGAACAACAGCAAGAGGAATCTGGATTAATGTGTAAACTAATCCAGACAAATTGTGACAATGAGCTTTATTTTATATTTTTAGCTAAACTTTTCCAACTCTCTTAGCCCAAAGATAAGATCTTAAATCTATAGTGAGGTAACTGAATAAATTAAGACGGATTTTCTCAAAGATGTCTTCTGTCAACTTCAGTGTCAGTCACAGAAACTAGCGGACTTTGCCAGAACACCACATATTAAGTATTGCTCTGCCTATAGTATGAAAACGGTGTTTGCAGACATGCTCAGGAGAGTTATATGATGGTATAGCTTATATATTCTATGACCTATAAACAATTAGAAAGTGGAAGCAGGAGTGTGCATATATGTAGTATATGTAGATATGTATTACATACATATTTACCATATGTGTGTATTATTTATATTTTATTTGGCCTTTACTGCCTAATTTCTTGGAATTCTTTGACTGAAATTTGCAAGTCCGATCTCCTGGAAAATCCCAAGTATCCTGTTTCCTTTTAGAAGGAGTCAGTCTATCATGATGGCTCTGTAGAGGTATTTCTCTCTGCTCCCTTCCAGGAAAATCTGTAAGAAGTTTCCTAGCTAAAACTTGCTAATTTTGAACCATTTTGAATTTTTTGAACAAGGCTGGCTTTCATCCCCCAGGTATGTGGTGATACAACCATAAGTAGGTTGGAGTCATTTATCATCTCCCCCTTCATTTTTACTTTATTTTATAGCTTATAAGTATCACATCCTGTTCTTCCTAGGGTGGAATCTTAGACAGATGTTAATATTATAAACTAAGATGTGATTAATTTTGCAAAACACTGTGGTTTCATAATGAATCAAGGCCATAGATAAAATAATCTATGAGTAGCATTTCCATGGTATGTTGTGTGTGGACATCACATACGCTGCAGTTTCATGAGACTAAAATGGCATATGGCATCGTTGTATATATATCTTCAGGGCCTGTATTGCTGCTTACCATGGCACTGCTAAAGAGATGTGTAGATTATTGGTTAAGAATCAGCTTCTCCACTCACAAACCAGTCATCGAAAGAATAGGTCTAAAAAGTTAATACAAATGCAAAAATACTAATACAAATGAAAAAAAAAAATGAATCTAATGTCAGCATAGGCTTTAAATCCTGTAAATTAGACCCTGTGCATACAGGCTGATGGGAACAGTGCAGAGCTCCTCAACAGTGTGTGATGCAGCCTTCAGGTTGAGAACAAGCTACCAAACTGGTGCAAGAAGATGGAAAATTGTTAAATTTAAAAAATGAATTATATTAAAAGATTAGTGATTTGAGTCAGGGATTTTTTGGAGAAAGTATGACCTAAGCGTAAAATCGGGGATCAAGTTAAGGGGAGGGGAACAAAACACAGTTTTGCAGCAAGCCCCTGGGGTCTCCTGCAGCACCAAAGGCAGGATCTATGCAGCTGGGGCTGTGCGCATGCTCCAGCACATCAGCTCCTGGAACAATACTGCTCTTCCCTCAGCAAATGTCCCACAGAGGATCTCCCCATCCCTTCTCCTCTGCCACCTGCCTATCCCCCAGGTGACAGCAGCACCCAGCCACCTGCCATCGGGCCAGCCTTGTCCACTGTTCTAAAAGTGATACAGTTCCGTTTCACTGTTTGTAGCAGAATTTGACTCAAATGCAATGTGTGGCACTGTAGGAAAAGAATGTAAATGTTTCTTATGCAAATTGATGGAGGTTTTAGTTTAATAATGAGTGAGATGCTAATCATCTTGTCTAGAGCAGCTGGTGGACAGCTCTTAGTTCTTCTCAAAATCATTAGAGACTTCATAAAAAGTTACACAATCTCTTTATTCAGCATTTTTCTCTTCCACTCAATAATCATTTGAAGTACGCATTTGTGTTTCTTTCATGTGCTGCAAACTTTAGATAAATCAGTTTTCTGTCACATCAGTCAGGTCTGCAGTGATTTGAAATAATTATTCAAGTTGTAATTCTGAGTCGGGACACAGCGTGCCTTCAGTATGAAGCATTGCACTGTATCCAAACAGGATTATTCTAGCAGAAGCAAAGCATAGTAAGAAAATTAAAACTATATTGCAACAGGTAACTGTTCATTACTTTGATACAAATACAGGCAACAACCCTTAGGATGCGTTTTTTTAAATCTCAACCTGTTTGATGAGGCAACTGAACTTGAGAAAACAGTCTTTCTCATAACCTCTGCTCCCTCCTATGCAAATGCAAAAGCAGAACAGCCTGCTTCTTGAAATGGTCAGTGCAATGGTGGAGGGCCAGTGGCGTGGTGTGGTGCCAGCATCGATGACCATGCAGTAGCAGATTGTCTGAGAAGTCTGCCCTTTGTCCCCAGTCAGCTGGGATCTCAGAGCGGCACCTTTGTGCTCTGGAGAGCCGTGAACAAAGTCTTTGTAAGCCTGCTGAGGAAAAGGGGTTGCCAGCCAAAAAGGCTTCACTGTGTGCAGAGTATGGTAACATGCCATTCTGAATAATGCATATCCCAAACAGAGATACAGTAGCGCTTTGTCATCTGTGACAATGAATGGTGTATCTCCAGGTACTTAGCTGAGCTGCCTGTGAGTCTCCTATTAAAATCCGCTAACAAGATGTCCAGGTTAAAAATATATGTCACTGTTTAACCGCAGTGTTTCCTTTTAAACTTTTTAACTAGTGATGATCACTAGCCACTTAAAAATATTTGTGTCACTGATGACATGTGATGGATGTATTTAGATTTGTGTCAGCAAATCGGTAAATCAGATGCTGCAAATAAAACCTTGAGCAAGGCAAGGAAATAATAAAACCTGTAGGGGGATAGCAACATTTGCAGGGTTATCAAGAGCAAAGCTGTGAGAAGAGTGTATGTTCATAGAAATGAAGTACTGAAAATATTTTGAGGTTGGAAGAAGCCTTCATGTTCAAGGGCCAAATTGAGAGTTAGAGGATTTCAGGGCTCCTTTCCACATAAAAGGTTCAATTTTCAGTTAATCTGTCTGCTGGAAAACATGAAACCTACCAAAATTATCTATAAATTAGGCAGATCTTCTTAAATCTATATGCCTGGCAAAATTTTCCGGAAGGTGGGAAAGAGATCAACAGTGGCAGAGCGTTTTTATTTCTGTTTCTGACATCCAGCCACAGGTGGGGACCAGAGGTTGTGCAGGACTGGCTATGCTTCACAAAGGGAAAGCTCAGGTTCTGAAAGCTGGGGGTCAGTGATGGGTCTGTGACAAAAGCTAGGTGGGTTCCTCCTGGGACACGGGGGCATCATACTATCCATCCTTGATGCTGAGTCTTTCAGGAGATGAAGGGGACATTTCTTTGCAAATACTTTGAAGTGGGAATTGGTGCAGAGACACTGTGTAAGCCACAGTTACTGGCAAAGCCTCAACTGAAATTTTGCTCACTAAAACTTAAGCAGAGAGGAATAAAAGGTGGCTGTAAAAGTGCCTTTTGCCTCTTGTGATTCTTGGGGATGGATGCTGGGAGTTGTTCCATCCCTTGACACAAATCGGTGTCCTTCAGAGTATTTTCATTTTTCATGGTTTATTACAGCCCCAACAGGATTGCTCTGCTGAGCAGAAACCACTGGTGCCATAGGACACACCTGCTTGTGGGAATGGCTTAAGCACAGAAAGGAGGCCCATGTGGAGCAGGAGTTACACACAGTTGTGAGGACACTGGAAAAGTGACAAAGCTGAATCTATATCTGGCTGCTTGTCATCTTCTTCAGAGCTGTTAGTCATCAGGCTGCAACATCCTCTGTGCCACCAAACGAACTGGACAGTGAAACAAAATAGAGTATTTTCCCTCTCATCCCTGGAAGTATTTCAAGCAGATCTCAAACTGTTTACCCAAGTTTGCCAGCACATCCTTATGTGCATGCAAGAGCTGGACACAAGCATCCCATCTGAGCTCTAAAGTCACATGGTAGCATGATTGGGAGATAAGAATACACAAGCTTTTACAATTATCGAATTAGGAATAGCAAAACTTTCCAAAACATGTCTTTTTTTCAATGCATCTCATCTTACCATCTATTTTTCCCTGCAGTTCTCCCTGTCCCCCGCAGCTGTGACCTACAGCAACAGGTACATGAAACTTCATGAGAACTGTCTGCTAATGTCACCATACTGACCTGAAACCTTTGCCCTCCCATCGTTTCTCTTTCTCATCTCTGCTTGCTTATAATTGCAGTTGCAAGTCCAGTCCTTGACAGAGCCTCCGATACCTGCCACATTCTGGTGGCAAGCGGTTCAGGTGTTACCTCACTTCTTCAGTGTCTTTCTTCAGGTAAAGGTTCATATTTTAATCCCTCCTCTATTTCCTGGCAAATGCCTTAACATCCAGAGTGACACCATGGTCATCATCATCAATTCTTGGCCACCGTAACAGATGGGTTTATTTTTGCTTCCCTGGCTTCAGTGATGGGAGGCTGGGCTCAGTCCCGGACTCCTGAATGGCACGGTGCCTGTACTCCTTGCCTGCCAGCAGAAGCCTTGGCTCTCCTCTTTCTTGTTGGCTCTAATGGGATCTCTGGGTCCTCTCCTTCCCACAGTACGAGTGAGGCAGCAAGGTGACAGTAAAGTACTGGAACAGCAGATAAAAGGCTCTGGCTATATTTATGGAGTGCTATAGATAAGTAACCCACTCAGCTGTCAGCATCTAGAGAAACAGCAAATAAAATATACATACCCCTTGCTTTGATCTGATGAAATCTCCAGAGGACATTTACTTCAGTGGCATTCCCAGTGCAGCTGTAGCTGAGTTTTTCAGTGGAAAACATACAATTTTCATGTCTTTATGCATTGCTTTAAAAATATCACTATGGCTGACTTTTGTATGCTGGACAATTCCGTGGTCTGAAAGCTGTTTTTCCAAAGTGTTATTAAAATCATCTTAACCATTTTTGTTGGAATGGGAAAAATTAATAGTTATTTTGTGGTTTCATACACAACATTAAAACAACAGTCTGGTTTTCATTTAAACCCGTAAAAGTATGGAAATTCAAAATGAAAGCTCTGTTCATGTCCTTAGATCAACTTGTTGTCCTTGTTAAAACATAAAAAGGATGAAACAATCAAGAAACATCAGTCTTACAACCAGTTCAGGTTTTTTGTTGTTTGATTTCAAACTTGACATCACTTTGTTGCCTGTCTTCTCAAGCTATGTAAAATTCCTCTTCCCTGTAAATTTGCAGTAGTGAACTTGCATCCAGTGAACTACAGGCATTATATTTTTAAACTAAGCAATAATTAAGTGAATTGGTTAGCAAATATACATCAGCAAATTAATTAATAAATTTTTTAATTTTGTGTTATAAAGCTGCATGCTTTGGACAATGTATCTTTGGCAAGGAGGTACTGGGCAGTTGCCTGCAGGTATCTCCCCTGTCCCAAAGGGGTCCCAGAGAGGCCAGGACCAGACCCTGCTCCCAGGGGCACAGCGAGAGCACCAGAGGCACTGGCACAGCCCATGCAGCCTGGGAGTTGCCTCAGGCCAGAGCTCAGCTGTGACTCCATGCACATTTAGACACGGTGCACCTGAATGTGCACAATGCAGATTGATACTGGCCAGGACTGCAAAAGCTTGTTTGTGGAAGTGGAGAGAGGAAAGACGTGTAGTGTGCTTCTTGTGTGAGGTAGAGGGTAGGTG
The DNA here is from genome assembly GCA_011075105.1 of Heteronetta atricapilla. Taxonomy (NCBI): domain Eukaryota; kingdom Metazoa; phylum Chordata; class Aves; order Anseriformes; family Anatidae; genus Heteronetta; species Heteronetta atricapilla. The sequence continues at coordinate 287,910 of CM021736.1, forward strand.
GGTAATGTTGCAGCACCGCCCCTTTGTTTCCATCCCATTTCTTGGGAATGGTTTCCTTCAGTCTCCAGCTTATCTGTGGAGTCAGGCACCACCACACTCAGCATCAAACAACTTGTCCTGTTCAGCCTGTCCCATAGAGCAGAACGGAGTCTGAAGAACTCAGTCTTTGGTTCATTTTTGTCCATGACCAGTGAGTAGCTACCACTGTCCCTGAAAGCCTATGAACTGTTCCATCACCCCATGACTTTGAAAGGTGACTTTCCAAAACCTGTTCATTTCTTTGCTGTGAACAAGCCATCCTAGCTGTTCACAGCCCTGTGGTCTAAGTCACTGCTCCATGACTGTGGTTGGTGTCCGCACTCTCAAAACTATCTGCCCTCCCTCTTCTTCCCTCTGTAGGGAGCTTGCTCAGCTGGGTTTGTTACTTTCCTTCATCTGCTTACACCAGCATTCCCCTGTGAAGCTCCACATGCACATATGTACTTAAGGTCAATGAATTGTTCCTTATCTTTGATGACTGCACTGGTGTTCAACATCCATCCCCAGGGACCTTCTGCAACTTCATAGCCTGTGAAGACAGGTCCATAAAGTGGCATTGAATCTTAAATGAGTTACTTAGAGTCAACTGGCTGGCCAAGCTTTGGCAATACTTAGGTTGTGATGGTTGTGTTGTACCTGCTGTTGTGCTCCATGTGACAAACCATGCACAAGCAAATTTTAGCCCGCAGGTATGTTCCTATGCAGCAGCGAAGATGTGCTGCTGACCAGGGGTAGAATATGGATCGAGGCAGCTCTCAGCTCCTGCTGGGCCATGTAGTCCCCAGGCCAGGCAGTTCACATCTCAGATGTGTTCTCACAGTGCAAAGGTTTCTGTGTGCTGAGTTTTGCTATGGGAATTTGCTTCTCAGGTTGAAGGAGGTTTTGTTTATTTTCTTCCCCCAAGGAAAAATAAGTTAGGAAAGTAACTTGGCCAAAGAGCAATGCTTTTGGTGGGATATTACAGCTTTGTATTTATTTGCTCATTTATAGGACTTCTATATTCTTCTGAAGCACAGCAAGAATACGTAATGCATTGTGACAACTTACAGGTCAGACTAGGTGATCTTGGAGGTCTATTCCAACCTAAATAATTCTGTGTTTCTATGATTCTGTTTATTATAGCTTAAAGAAACGGGCCTGGTGGTGATGGACTCCTCAAAACCTAGCTGTGCAGAGTCATTACCTGAAAAAAAAAAAAAAAAAGAGACATCCAAGCATCCAAGTACATCTTGGGCAGACAGAAAGGCTGAATGCTGAGTAAACAGTGGCAGGCTGAAATAGGATGCCACCCAACAATGCAGATGGAAGTAGACATCAAAACACAGAGTTTGGTGGAAGGATTACAGGCCCTTCCCTTATTTCATTTGCCTCCATAGCTGTTCCATGCCCAACAGCCAGAGGGGCTCTGCTGGGCCACTGAGTTCTGCCATGCTCTTGCAGCCCTCACTTCTGAACTTAAAATAGGACAGAAACGACTAACACAAGTCCCAAGCACTTGACTGTACCTTCCGTTGTGCATTGTGTGTTTAGCTGCTGCCCTGTTCCCTGTCTGGGCTCTTGTGGTATGCCAGGAGGAACTGGGACAAACCACTGCTCAGTTTGATAACGTTGCTGTTCGGACTTGGTAATGAAGAGCCCCCCGAGACAGTTCCTGGAAGCTGGCACCAAATGCCTGTACTGCTGAAAACACAGCTTGAGGGGGGAGTTAGCACAAGCCAGGGAACATTTCCACTAGGGCAGGATGTTCAAGGCCCTGCCACGTTGGCATTCTTTTCTCTGGAACAGTCCTCCAGCAAGCCTATATTCATGTGTAATCCCCTCCTCATTGCAGGCTGTGCCAAACACAGAAAAATCCATTCCTGGGGGCTGCAGGAGCTGAAAGAAAGCTGTGGAAGAGGGGAAGGATGGAAGAGGAAGGAGATGACAGGCTGTGGGAGACTTACAGCACTAAGGAAGCCTGGCACCCAGCAGCCAAGGGCTGCAAGCACACAACTGCCAGTGTCTGGGTGAATGAAAAAGCTTTAAACAGCGTAAAAAGCTGGAATGGGAGCCAGTGCTCTGCTGCAGCCCAGGGTGGCTGCTCTACCAGGCTGCACTGGAGGTTTGGCATGGAGTCCCTGCACAGCCAGGAGGTATCAGTGTGCTGGGTCCTAGGGGAGCAGCTGGCCTGGGGGAAGGCAGAATGCACCATGGTAGGACAAGTTGCATACAGGGCTTTCAGCACTGACGATCCAGGCAGCATGTGCAGACAGGAAGTCCACACCATGGTTCCTCAACTAGGAACCATGAGTGAGAAGAAATGTCTTTGAAGAGCAGCTCTTGCAACAGCCACTTTCTTGTTCTTTCTGGAGTGTGTTGTATGGGGTCATTTTTCCTTGGACAGTGTTTGTGTATTTGTGTATGCTGCAGAAGCCTGTTCAAGGCAGTTCCTGAGGTCCACGAGGAGGAAAGGTCTAGTGGGAGGTGTCCCTGCCCATGGCGGAGGGTTTGAAATTACATGATCTTTAAGGTCCCTCACAACCCAAACTATTTGGTGATTCCATGATTCTGTGAATGGATCCTCCTTGGAAAAATCTAAGTCCAGGAGCAGATGTCTCCACACCTACTCACAGGGGGCATTGAACCAGCGAAGGAAAAGTGGTTTCTTCAAAGCCCATTTAGCTCAGCTAGTCTTGTCTCCTAGGGCAGGCCTGTCTTCTGGCTTCCTCTGGCAACTCTGCCACCTATTTCTCCCCCTTTCCCCTCCCCGGCTTTCATGGGTGGATCATTGCTTTTATCTGCCCCCCATGTTTCTCTGTCCCCTAAAGTATTTATGTTAAAATTCATGAACTGAGAAGTCTGCAGGGTTTTGGGTGTTATTTCAAGCTTTATTTCAGAAGGGATTTGGGATTACATCTGACTCCTCCGGCATGCTGGTGATTAGGTAAAGCCTGTGTGGGTGCAGAGCTGCTGATGGGGTAGGGGAGACCAGCCAGGAACCTGAGTTAGGATCAGCAGCACTCTGACATAAGGTCACATCAAGAGAGGAGCAGAAAGCTGCCTCTTGGGTTAGTCATCTTCATGATGTGGAGTAAAGGCATTACAGAAAAAAATAACAGCTAGAGAAACACAGGGAGGGAACAGACCCCCATGGTCCCACATGACATCCTGATCTCCAAATTGGAGAGAGATGGATTTGATGGGTGGACCATTCAGTGGATAAGGAGTTGGCTTGAAGGTCACACCCAGAGAGTGGTGGTCAATGGCCCATGTCCAGGTGGAGGCCAGTGACAAGTGGTATCTCCCAGGGGTCTGTTCTGGGACCCGTGCTGTTTAATATCTGTATCAATGACATAGACAATGAAATCAAGTGCACCCTCAGCAAGTTTGCAGATGACACCCAGCTGAGTGGTGCAGTCAATACAGCGGAAGGGATGCCATCCAAAGGGACCTGAGCAAGCTGGAGAAGTGGGCCCACGTGAACTGAATGAGGCTGAACAAGTCCAAGTGCAAGGTGCTGCACCTGGGTCAGGGCAATCCCAGATGGGAGGACAGACTGGGAGAAGAACTCACTGAGAGCATCCCTGTAGAGGAAGAGTTGGGAGTTTTAGAGGACAAAAAGCTTGACATGAGCCAGCAGTGCATGCTTGCAGCCCAAAGGCCAACTGCATCCTGGGCTGCATCACCAGAGGAGTGGCCAGTAGGGAAGGGAGGTGATTGTCCCCCTCTGCTCTGCCCCCATAACGTCCCACCTGGAGTCCTGCATCCATGTTTGGGGCCCCCAGTACAAGAAGGACATGGGCCCAGAGGAGGGCCACAGAGATGATCAGAGGGTGGGAGCACCTCTCCTACAAAGAAAGGCTGAGAGAGCTGGGGCTGTTCAGCCAGAAGAAGAGAAGGCTGCAGGGTGACCTCATTGCAGCTTTTCAATACTGAAAGGAGGCTTATAAAAATGTGGAAAGCAACTTTTTGGTCAGGCAGATAATTACAGGACAAGGGGGAATGATTTTAAACTAAAAGAGGGGAGATTTAGATTAGAGGTTGGGAGGAAATTCTTCCCTCAGAGGGTGGTGAGGCACTGGCACAGGTTGCCTGGAGAAGTTGTGGATGCCCCATCCCTGGAGGTGTTTTAGGCCAGGTTAGATGAGGCCCTGAGCAACCTGGTCTAGTGTGTGGCATTGTTGTGGTTTAACCCGGCCGGCAGCTAAACACCACACAGCCGTTCGCTCACCCTCCCCCCTCCCTCTCTGGGATGGGGGAGAGAAACGGGAAAGTGAAGCCTGTGGGTTGAGATAAAGACAGTTTATTAAGATAGAAAATAATAATAATAATAATAATAATATGTACAAACAAGTGATGCACAATGCAATTGCTCACCACCCGCTGACCGATGCCCAGCCCAACCCCGAGAGCCGGCCCCCCACCCTGGCTAGCCACCCCTATATATTGTTCAGCATGACGTCAGATGGTATGGAATACCCCTTTGGCCAGTTTGGGTCAGCTGTCCTGGGTCTGTCCCCTCCCAGCTCTTGCTGCCCCCCCAGCCTGCCCGCTGGCAGGACAGAGCGAGGAGCTGAAAAGTCCTTGGCTTAGTATAAGCACTGCTCTGCAGCAATTAAAACATCAGCATGTTATCAACACTCTTCTCATCCTAATCCAAAACATAGCACTCTACCAGCTACTAGGAGGAAAAATAACTCTGTCCTAACTGAAACCAGGACAGGCATCTCTGCCTATGGTGGGGGGTTGGAACTAGATGGTCTCTGAGGTCCCTTTCAACCCGAGCCATTCTATGACTCTATGACTATGACTCTATGATTCTGTGATTCTTGTATGTGCTCTGTTCAAGTGTCTCTGCCAGAAAACTTGAAGCTGGGATGTGGCCTTCCCAGTTTGAGATGGCTGCACCCTTGAGTTTTCTATCAGGTGCTGGAGAACAGTCTCTTTACATTTATTAGTATAAACACAGCCCCTGCATGTTAAAACAGCAGCCAGACCCCTGCCATGTTTTCTACAGTATTGAAGAGTCTAGACCCAGGCAGCCGTGATGCTACTTGAGAAGCGAGCACACCAGTAGCAATGGGAATGGACCTTGATGCGGACCAGTGGTGTGTAGGCTTTGAATTCAGTGGCAGTTGTTGAAAGGACTTCTCAATGTGAATGAATGTATTCTCAGATGTGCATCCCACAGGAAAATACTATGCCAGCATTGCTGGACGCCTGCCTCTGGCAGGCATGGCATGACTCAGGAGTCCCTATGTTATGGCTCCAAACGCTGAGGTTTGATTTGTGGCTGTAGTTCCTAGAGTCTCACCTTGGCACAGCAGGAAGTATCGGTTTTGAGCAACACAATTAGTCATGACAGCAAGGTCAGTCATGCCAGTATTTTTCTTCTATGCATTTCAGTTGTTGTCACATGGAGGTACCTGTGGCATGGGCAAGATATGCAGTCACACCAGGTTCCAGCTGGAAGCTCCAGGGTGGGGGTCTCCAGGCCAACCTTCTCCCAGCATGGCCGCCCTTGCAGCTCCAGCTGGTTGCTCAAGGTTCTGGCAAGTTGCAGCAGTACCCAAGGATGGATTCCCCCTGGAAGACCAAGTTAGTTACCCAGCATGGGACTTCAGAATCATAGAATCATTTAGGTTGGAAAAGACCTCTAAGATCATCAAGTCCCACTGTTAACCTAGCACTGTCGAGTCTACCACTAAACCCTGTCCATAAGCACCACATCTACATGTCTTTTGAATATCTCCAGGGACGGTGACTCAAATGCTTCCCTGAGCAGCCTCCTTTTCTCCAGGTGTTGTGGTTTTACCTTGCTAGGCAGCTGAACTCCACCACAACCACTCTCTCACTCCCTCTCCTCAGAAAAGGAGGGGAAGAAATAAAGGAAAGAAACAGCTCACAGGTTGAGATAAGAATAATTTAATTAAGGGAAAAATAATTATTAAGAGAACATTATTACTAATTAAATAATTTAACTAATGGGAAAGCGGAAACAGGAAAAAAAAAGAAAAAAGAATAAAACAAAGGCCATGTGGAAGCACAGAGGAAAGAAATTACTCTCTACTTCCCACCAATGAGCAATGCTTGACCATGTCCTTGAAGTAGGGCCTCAAAGCACGTAGCTGTTGTTCGAGAGTACAGACATTTTCACGAGAGCCCTGATCACAACAACGGGGCTGATCCCTGATGCATTCTATATGCGGTCTGCTGCCTGTCAGAAGTGCACCAGTGGATATAGCCATCAGCTGTTAATTTCATCATACAGCACATTCATCATGTCAGGCTTGGCTAAATTTCACATCAAATTAAGCACCTTGATTGGTGTTCTTTTGCTTCTCAATATTGAATCTCTAAATAAGCTGATAGGGTTTGTAGTTTCATATACGAGTATGAGACCTCCATGATGTTGTCGTTGCTTCTGCTATTCCAGCTCTCAGATGCTTTGGCCATCCATGTTGCAGTAAAAAGAGAGATGTGGTACCTAACTCCATGATTGGTCAAACTGAAGTGTTCTTCTTCAGCATGAAATAAGAGAGTATTTGAATGCACAGTGGGGCTAAAACTACTTTGGGCAGTGTTTTATGGAGATTAGAAAATTGAGGCAAAAAGCATATCTTACTGTAATTAGAAGATAGGAGAGTTAATCACATGAAGAAATGGATTCATAATTGCTCTGAAATTTTCGTAACTACCTTAAAATGCTTTCAGCTGAAGTAACTGGACTTTGCTTTGAACTCTTTGTGAGGTCTTCTGCTTTCTGAGAGTTTCTCAGGTTGTCTCCATAGATAGATACTGTGTTAAATATATATATATATATATATATATATTTATATATATTTATTTTATATATTTATTTATATATATATATATATATATATATAGTTAGGATAAATTCTTCACTTGTTTTCAGTCACTAATATGCTAATAGTCTGGATATTTCACTATAACCCAAGAATATAGTGTTAAAGTGCTATGCTGTGGAGATTTTTTCATCAATTTGAATTGCAACATAGAAATTGCAGGGTGACTATTTTTCCCAGAAATTCAAGAGTTCCTTTGTTCTATTCAGCCTGGAAAAGAGGAGGCTGAGGGGAAACCTCATCGCGGTCTGCAGCTTCCTCACGAGAGGGAGTGGAGGGGAAGGCTGATCTATTCTCCCTAGTCACCAGTGATAGAGGACCCGTGGGAATGGTGTCAGGTTGAGGCAGGGGAGGTTTAGGCTAGACATCAGAAGAGGTTCTTCACTGAGAGGGTGGCCACGCTCTGGAACAGTCTCCCTAGACTCCCTAGTCACTGCACCAAGCCTGTTTAAGAAGTGTTTGGACTGTGCTCTCAGCCACATGGTCTGAATTTTTGGGTAGACCTGTATGGCGCCAGGAGTTGGACTCAATGATCTTTATGGATCCCTTCCAACTCGGGATATTCTATGATTCTATGATTTTTTAGATATATGAAATCACACAGTCATTCACTTTATGTTCTAGGGGCAAACTGTTACCTCTTACGCCCACCAAGAAATATTTTTTCACCTTTTGAGGAAAGATTTGAGAAAAAGTCACCTATCATCAAAGCTTCTAATCAGAGGTGACTAATGGAGAGATTCCACCAACCAACCAACCAACCACCAACAGATGGGGGAGGGTTGCATGTGAAGGGTCTATGTTATATAATGTGCCATTAAAAATTCATGAAGAGGTGTCCCAGAAAAAGTATTGCAAAACACTAGGCTTAGTATTATATTCTTTGTTTTAGCAGCCTGGACATTCTCAGGAAGGAGTAAGCTTAACCATAGGATTCATACATTTAATGTTCTGAGAGAAAAGGAATTGTCTGATTTGTTGTTGTTGTTTGTTTGTTTGTTTGTTTTTCCACAGTAATTAATGAAAGGCAAAAGCAGCAACTGGAAGCTACAAGCTACTCCTCCCGCTATGCTCTGGGACTTTTTTATGAAGCTGGTGTGTATATTGATGTCCCCTGGGCTGCGAAGTACATCACCGATAATCCCTGCATACGCTTCATCTCCATTGATAATAAGAAACGCAATATAGGTCAGTGCTCCCATTATTTCCCTTAAACACAGTGACAATAGAGGGTGTAGATCATGAAAAATGTTGTTTAATTCAGTGTTGCTGTTCTGAACAGAGCAAGTATTTAACTCCAAGCTGCAGTGGATAGCAACTAATGTCACATTTGGCCTGTAATAAAATACACAATGAAAAGGGGAAGGTCCTCAGAAAATCACCACCCAGTACATGGTTTATGTTACTGCATTTATGAAACCGGTGTCAGGGGATTCAAAACTTCAAAATGTTGCTATTCCAAGAAAGAACTGGAGTTCCTTTGTTTAAACATTGATTCACACACATGCCAATTTATCTCCCATCATCCATTACTTTACAACTCCTGTTCTTTCCAGTAAGCATGTTTGGAAGTAGTAACAAGTTACATAATTGAGGCTGTTCGGTCTAATTCAGAGTTAGCTAGTTTGCTTTTATAATGATGGAAAATCCTTGAAATGGCTGCATGTTGTACAGCTGTTCGGTAAAGCTTGGAGAACATCCCACAACTCAGACACTTCTCATCTGTTTCTGGAAGATGGCAGCTATATGTTTTATGTATTAAATGTATTTCATATACTAAACAGTCTGGTAAGTATGTTGGCATAGAGTATCTCAGGAATATCTGCTAGCATTTGAGTTTAATCAACTAAGTTAGGAACTTAAAATTCTTCCAAGTACTATTACTTGCTCACATTGTGATGGTTACCAAGTTTAGCCACATTAGTGAAGTGGGGGTGAAAAGAAGTACTGTGATGCACTGCCACAGACTAAAAGATTTCCATAATCTTATGCTGCTTAATACAAGGGATAGTTTTTACACATTACGAAATTCACTGTGCTAACATGTTTCAAGTTAGACCTATGAAACTTCTGTTTCTAGTCTTCCTGGTTCAGTCAGGATTCACTGTAGTCCATGAACACCAATGGTGTTAGTACCTGTTGGCAGGATACTGCAAACCTTGCCTGTCACCCTTATATCTAAACACGCGCACTGTTTCAGGTGTTGGGTACACATGATGAGAGCAGTCTCTTCTCCCACTCAGAGCAGGACCATGCCAACACATCAGAGCAGCTGCACCTCGTCTAGCTGTTTGCTTTTTTTGTTTGTTTGTTTGTTTGTTTGTTTTTTAAAGCAGGATGCAGATACCCCATATTTCTGGGCACCTTTCCCAGGGCTGCACCTCCACTGGGGAAAGAGGTGTTTCTTCATCTGCAGTCTGAACTTCCCAAGGGTCAGCCTGTGGGTATTGTAGCTTGTGTTGAATGCCCCCACCAGTGAGAATTGCAGTGATTTGGGTTGGAAGGATCCACTGGAGATTGTCTGGTCCTACCTCCCCTCAAGGTTTGAAGTTAGATCCAACTGCAAAGTTAGATTATGTTGCTCAAGGCCCTGGCCTTTGAATATCTTCGGGGATGGAGATGTAGCAAGGCTGCAGTACTACTACTGCAAAGGCACACTGATGACTTTGAACCATATGAACAAGTCCTTGTCTGCAGAGCTGCTTTCTCTTCCCTTAGTCTCAGCATGTAGTGTTGCATGGGCTTCACATTTTCCTTTGTTAAACTTCATGCTCCACTGTAGGGTCCCTCCATTGGATGCAGTCCTTCCTGAACTGTTCCAGTACAGGTTTGTACCACAGGGTACAACCCTTCAGGACAGGACTGCTCCAGCATGGGTCCCCCATGGGATGCAGCTCTGGCCATGAACCCGCTCCACTGTGGGCTCCCTCACAGGCTGCAGCGTGGAGATCTGCTCCACCATGGTACCCATGGGCTGCGGGAGGACAGCCTGGTCCACCAGGGCATCTCCACAGGCCGCAGGAGAACTACTGCTGCATACTTGGAGCATCTCCTGCCATCTTTCAGCACTGACCTTGGTGTCTGCAGGGGTGTTTCTCTCACATTTTCTCACTCCTCCCTCCCAGCATTGTGCTATTGCACAATGTTTTTAAGCCTTAAATCTGCTCTCTCAGAGGCACAACCAAGGTCAGTGGTGCAGCTCTGGCCAGTGATGGGTCCATTTTGAAGATAGGTGGAGCTGATTCTTCTCTAACATGGAGATCTCCTTGTCTATTCTCACAAAGTCCAACCCTACAGCCCTCCTGCTACCAAACCCTCCCCACGTAAACCCAATGTAGCTGCTCTTAGATCCCTTGCTCCCTCAGCCTCCCTCAGCCAGGTCCAACAAGCCCAGCTCCCTTCATTTCTCCTTCTAGTTTGTGTGCTCCAGCCCTTGGGAGCTCTTCACGTTTTTTTGTTTGTTTGTTTGTTTTTTCAGTACTCCACATCCTCATTCACTGCAGGGGATAGGGACTATCTGGACACAGCACTGCAGGTACATTTCTGTGGTTGCCAAGTTAAGATGGTTGATAAATAATTGAGATCTGCTGGCTGTGCTTCTCATGATGTGATTCACCATCATTGGTGGCTTAAATACAATGGTGGATCCACCATAACTTGTAGAAGAATCTTTTCAGAATGGTTTGCTGCATGGGGCTGTCCTTTGACAGACACAGCTCCTCCACGTTATGGTGATAGTGTGGTTCAAATCAGCTCTTCCAGATGTGCCCCTCTTTGCAGATGGGTACCAGTAGCTCCTGAAGTGCCCAGCAGTTTATGCTGGGAGCAAAGTTGTTGCAGAGATGAATAAACTCACCACTGTGAAAGCCTGGTTTTATTGTTTCTCCAAATAATTTAGCCTATTGATCTGAAAAGATGGAAAATGAAGGAATGTCTGAACTGGCCAAAACAAAGATGCATCCATTCTGATACGCTTTTTCCTGCAAGGGCCAATAGTGAACACATAAAAAAGAGCATAAGAAAAGCCAGATGCAAAGTGATTTTTTCTCTGGCATTGTCTCCTTGTTACTGACAATGTGCAGCTGGAGATTTTCTTATATCTAAGATAATATCTCCGCTGTTGTGTTTAATAGGTAGTACCTGATGGTTAATAGCACTTACTGGTATTGTCCATCCCAGCTACCTGATTCTAGCTGTGCAGAAGAGGAGGACACAGCCCAAGGGAGAAAATCACCCATCCTTTCCTCACCTGATCAATTCTGTGGGTTCAAAGCACCAGCACTGAGAGCAATGAATATGTAATTATAATTAAATTATCAAATAGCTATCTGCAGTATCTTTGATGGTTTCAAAGGAAATTCAACCAGAGTATTTGGGACATATCACTAACAACTACCTAGAAACTACTAGAACATCAGTGTTGACACATACCTTTCTCACTGAGATTTCCCACATATCATGGGAGAGATCTGTTTATACAAGTGAATTTTTCCAAAAAGAGCAAATTGGAACAAACTGGGGCCAGCAACTGAAGATGATTTCTCTCCCATAAGGCCCTCCTCCTTGTGACATACAAATAGTCAACCAGATGCCTTGACTCTACTGTCTTTCTTAGTGAACTTGGGTTTTGTAGATCTGAACTTTATTCCAGGAAAAGTAGTATTAGGGTGAGAGAGCAGTGCATGTTAGCTGGAGCAGTATTTGTGGCTGTGAGCATTCCAGCTGAGCACAGGAGGGTTGGAAAGCATGCCTCTATCATGCTCAGTAAGGATATGCTGAGATACAGAAATGTAGCAATCAAGAGAAGAAGCAAGAACGTTTATCAAATGATTCACTTTTCTTCAAACACATGCACGGCTCTGCTCTTAATGGAAATACACAGACTCAGCCACTCAAACACTGTTAGACAACTTGGGCAAGGGGTACTGAACATAAAATTTACATATTCGCATAGAGTGCTTCAGCCAGACAACTTGAATGTAAAGTTCCTTAAGGTTTGTTTTAGCACATACACAAGTATTTTGCGTCTTTTTTTTTCTTTCCATGCTTCTGACTGACCTCCAGACCATTTCAATAAAAGGAACAGCAACAACTTTTTTCACTCACTGTTCTTTCAGTGCCATTGTTGATCTTTTAGCACAATGTTCCACTCACATTACCCCATTCCTCCATTCTTCAACCTTGATTCATCTGAGGAAGATGATGGTAACAACTAAAATGTCACTGTTCAGCAAGAGAAATCAGAAATGCTCAGACTAAGATCTACATTGGAGTTCAGCGTCCTGCAGCTGAGCTTTTTCGGGACAGTGATCCTTCCCAAAGAGCCAGCACCTTAATGCATGAATTCAGTGGTGTGTATTTCTTATGTGCCTGCCTGCATCCCTCCCTGCATTACTTCAGTCTTAAGATGAAAATTAGCTTTGCTGCACATCAGATATGACTGCAGTGCTTATCAGGAGTACATCCTCAGCATACAAGGTAGTGTGGCACATCCTCAGCAAGATCAGTTTGTTACCAGAGGTGGTGAGTTTCAAATTGCTGGGCAGAGTGGCAGGTCTGTAATTCTCCAGAAATACAAGCCCTTTCCCCTGCCTTTCTTCCCTGCAGCACAGAGAGCCCAAGGCTGGCTTTGCAGGATGGCTGTTCCTGTCTTTCAGAGGTGGCTGCAGTTTGAGTGCTGCCATCAGTTGGCTTTGTCATGACCCTGACTAGTTCCTTACTGATAGCTATGGGTGATATCTGTTTTATTCCCAGTTTATGCAGAGGAACCAGTAACAAAGCTGTTTCTCTGATGCTGCCATTACCGGTGTAATTTGGAACATTATAAGCCATTACCAGGCCTCTGAGAAGGAAGGCTTTTGCATTAGCTGAGGATCTCAGCAGCTGATCATAAAACTGTCTCCATCCACAGATGTAATGTGCTCAAAAGTTGCGTAAGGAAGAGCCTACAAGATGTGTATGTTGAATTTCCTGTGCAGTATGTATGAATATTAAATATTTGTGTGATTGGCTGCTTTAAACACTCCATCAATATTTATAACTGGTTGGGGGGAACGGTGGGAATTCTTCAGTATAAATTATTTCAAGCTTCATTTCTGTAATACTGCAGTCTTTGCATCTCTTTGCATTTGAAGCACTAAAGATAGATGACACACACAAATGGAAGCTGTTCCCTTACTTATTTTGCATAAGGATTGTGAGGTCATATAATTTAGAGGAAGATTTATTTTACAGGTTTTCAGGATTAGTGTAATTCCTGAGTATCCTTTTAAAATTTAAAATAAAGATTCCTTTATATTTTCAGTACCAAAACACGAGTTTGATAGAGTTAAATTGTTATTTAGGTTTTTACCCTCATTTAGAAAACTAATCAGAAACAATCTGTAAGTCTAATGAAATGCTGGATTTCTGAATATAATATATGCTGTTCTTTACAGGGAGTCTTCCAAACTGTGCCTTGCGAATTATAGCAGATTCTACTCCATGGAGAATAAGGGGCCATACAAACCATGAAAACTGCTAAGGAAACTTGGGAATCTCTCTCTTTTGCAAAACAGCAGTGTGGCATTTTGAAAGGAAATCTCCATCTCTCTTGCTTGTTTTCTAGGTGTGCTGAAATTATTCACTTTTCTTTTCTCATTTTGGTTCTAGTTTTATGAGGCTTGCATGTAGACTTCTCTTCCATCAGAGAAACTCATCCTGCTGGTCCCTCCCAGGGAGCAGGGATACCACTCAGGCCTGTCTGGAGGAGCCCAGCTTGTCAGCTATTCTCTGCACTGACCAACAACTTTTTACATGCACTTTTTCACAGTCTAGCTTTTAGGTTTTGTTTGATATGTCAGTGATAAAACCCTTTCCCTTCCCCTCATGTTATATAGAATCAGAATGGATTTTAGATAGCAAAGCACATCCCCCCAGGCAAATTAAAAATTCCTTATGGGCAGGAAGCAAATAAGTTGTTGTTTTTTTTTTACTGGTATCTGTTCTGACTAGGTTTTGTGTCACTGGGCAGGAAGATGAGAAAAATACTTGACACTGCTCCTCTAGGAAGGAAGAAAGCATTCCTGTGGAAGACGTGTGCCTATCGCATCCATACACAGATCTCTTCTGCAGACCAGGTTATAAACTGACATCTGTAGATCCCCTAGGAAGGAGCAATGTGCTGTTCATGCCAGTGCTGGAAGAGTTCCCAGCCATTCAGCTGAGCCCTGGAACTGTAGCAATACAGTACGACTTTGAAGCTGGCCCTGTTTTCAGCAAGAGGTTGGGCCAGAGACCTCCAGAGGTCCCTCCCTACCTAAATCCTGCGGTTCTGAGGCAGACTGAACATATTAATAGATTAACTGGGATGAGAGTCCAACCAACTGCAGCACATGCTGCCTCACACTCTCAAGTGTGCTTTGGTCCCAGGCTAGACCAACCACTTCTTAGGCATGGGGCTGGTCAGCCTCTCGGAGTGCCCTGTCCTTGGCACCTCGCTGGGTACTGAGAGCAGCTGTGTCCGTTGTGGTTCAGGGTTTCTTGCTTCAAAGTCTTTTAACTCAGTAGCTGTGAGACGCTCACTGATGGCCTGCAGACATCATTTTCACTCCTGGAATTTTGTTGTTTGGACAAATGCAGTTGGCTTCTGCTTTCTTAGGAGATTGCAAGAGAAGTGGTATCTTCTGCTCTCTGTCTGTGCCAAATCTGCACTGCTGGTCTCAAGGGCAGACAGATGCTTCTCAAGTTACCTTCTACTATTGAAATAGTCCCAGGGGCACCGTGCTCTGCCCTCTTCCTGAAGCCTTGAAATCCATGTTACCCACTGAATCCTACCCTACTGTGATTTGCTTATTGACCCATCACACTCCCAGAACAATATACATACCTGGGCTGACCATTTGCCAAGTGGATCCTGCAACTTTCAGGCTGTGAGAATGTTCTCTAAGCTAAAGAAACATTCAGCTTCAGGCCTCTGTTGATCGCAGGGATCACAGCTAATTGCACTATATCTCTAAAATGTCTTTTGAATTTAGGGACTCTGAACCCTGACTTAGGCATGGATTCACCAAGTACACAGCACAGAAGTGGCTTTTGTATTTTGCAAGGGAGAAGATTTTGGTGGACAACATGATCCACACTGGGTGTTCTCTGAGAAGTTGTGTGGCTTTTTTATTGGGATGTTTTGCTTTGCTTTTTCTCTCTTTGCTTTGTTTTTCTCAGCAAACTTTTAATCTGTGTCCCTTTTAATCTTAAACCCTTTCCTTCCCTGTCACTGGTGGTAAGGAGGACAAGGCCACTGCAGGAGCTGACTTGATGCCCTTAATATCATGTGAATGTTTCCCAGGGCAGAACAAGGTCTCTGTGGGAGGACTTGGCACCACAGGCTATTCGTATTGTCACCATCCTATAGTACAGAGTGAGTGCAGGGGCTTGGCCCACAAGTCTTTCATCCTATCTTAATAGTGACAGCTATGCTTCTAGCCTTAGCAGCTTTGCTGAGCAGCTTCACCCAGGATACTGTGCTCTTCCATCTTACCATTCTGCATTAAATGTGTTATTCAAATCTAGAAGCCACCTTTCTAACCCCAGATGTTCTTGACCCACAAGCAACAAGCACTGTGCTGGGGGAATGGCACTGGACTCTGTTTTCTGTCCTCTTCTCCAGAGCATCTTTTATTAGCCCCAATATTTATCTGGATGATTATACTCCTAGCAGGCTTAATACTGCATAAATTCTCCCTGTCAGCAGTCAGTTCTTCTTTTTCTTTCCATAGCCTTTGTTTTCTCCAGCTGGGAATTGATGAAGAGTGTGGAGACAGTCCAGAAGTATCAAGAAGCTGATGGCCTTCCTCTCCTTGCTTGCTAGCCAAACAAATACCTGTCCCCTCATCTCCAGGTTGTGGAGGAAAACCAGCTTCCTTCAGAGAGTTCAAAATGGATAGTGCTTAATTCACTGTTACAACTGGCTGAAATGCAGTGGATGGTGAGCTTTAATTACTTTCATGCTTCCTGTCCTTCACACCCCTGCCAGATAGCTGATACGTCCTCTACCTTTAGGATGTGGAAGACGCAGATAGATCCTCACTTTTCAAATAGATCCTCACTTCTCTTCTCTTCTCTTCTCTTCTCTTCTCTTCTCTTCTCTTCTCTTCTCTTCTCTTCTCTTCTCTTCTCTTCTCTTCTCTTCTCTTCTCTTCTCTTCTCTTCTCTTCTCTTCTCTTCTCTTCTCTT
>CM021736.1:304406-353937 GCA_011075105.1 Heteronetta atricapilla
CCTTCCCTTTTTATTTTTTTTTCTTCATCCCTTCTCCTTTTCCATGGATATGGTTTCAGACTTGCTAAGAGGAGTAAATACTGCTAGTCAGGCTGATAGTGCAGCTGTACTTTGGTCACAAGTGCTTCAGTGTCTCCCTTAACGTCTTTGACTTCTGGGGGACTAGTGGAGCTTCATACTTTGACTTTGAGACAAAAATAGAATTGTTCTTCATTCCTACTACTTGGTTCAGCCCTGCAGGCTGCTCAGAATGACTGCAGGTGGGTTGTGATGGCAGACAAAACATGGTGGCCAAGATGTCCCAAGGAGGAAGGTTTTGTTAAATCTAGATCCCACATCAGAGGCTGGCTCTGCCCCTCTCCTCATCCCAATGAGCCAGCAGCTTCAGAATCTGCCAGGTCCACACAGCCCCAGCATTGGTGCAGGGCCAGGCAGGGACGTAGTCACTTCTGTGACAACTTCACTGTCACAGACAGGACTCTGGCTGGATAGGGCAATATGCCAAAGATCACACAGTGCTTTTCTGTTTACATGGAAGCATGAAAGTGTTTATCCTTATGTTCTTCACTTCTCTCTTGGGGTTGGTCCTGTGTGATGCAGCAGAGCAAAAGAAATTCATGCTGAAAAGAAGAAAACCAACACCAAAACAAGAAAACCTGTAGTATTGGCGCTCCATCTTCCACATGCCATAGGGAAGAGGAGAGTCTGAACTTGGGGCACAAGTTGCTGCAGTTTTACGAGATCTTGCCAGCACTCCCCTCCCTGACTGCAACCTCAAGGGGGTCTGTGCAAATAAAGTCCCTTTCCTCCTGCTTTGAGCAAGTGGAGGTAGGCCAGAGTGGCTGGGGCAGGCACACACCCTGTTGGGCTGACCGTGCAGCAGCCGAAGGAGCACCAGGCACAAGCTTGCTGCAGCTGAGTTTTTGGTGGGATCCGTCATCAACTCCGGATGGTGAGGACTCTGCCAACACTGGCTGAGTGGCTGCTTGCTTATTAAGTAGGCATAAGCTCCAGCCAACTCTGCTGTCTCACTCTAGCTCTGATCTACCCTGTGTCTTATGCCTTCCACCACATCAACTGATCAGATTAATTGCTGTGCAGCTGGGATGAGAGGGGGGAGAACTGGGAGCAGATGAAAGCTTTCATGCTGCTTCCATTTGCCTTCAGATCATTACCCCTCACTTTGCCGAGAATTCTCTGGTTTGCTACATCTCCCATGCTACTTTGTCATCTGCTAGCATGGCCATAGACTGCTCGCATCTTGCCACAAATGAAGAAAATCAAAATCTCTGGAAAAGTCCTGCCAGAAACCTTGGTTTTTAAACTAGCTGTTGCAGCCTGATCTAAACACACTGGAAGGAAAGTGCCAGTTTTACTCCTGTGACAGCTGAACAGTCATTCATACCTGATATGAGAGCTCTAAGGTATCAAGGCTGAGATACCCCCTTGCTTTCAGAGAAAAATCTATTTTAAACTTTTCTGTTAGCCAGCATTTTTGTAGAAAAAAAAAAAAAAAAAAAAGGAAAGAAAGAAAAGAAAAGAAAAGAAAAGGGCTTGAGGCTAAACTTGATCCCTGCAGTCTGAGTATTTCAATACTGGAAGGCTGTGACTCAGTGGCTTCTGGAAGCTCTCCAGGCTATGAGTAGCTTGAAGGAGGAATTAAAAACTCAACGAACTGCCTGTTCTCTTGAAACTTGTTTTGTACATGCTTATGGAAGAGATGAGAGATTTGGAAGAAGCAGGCCCTGTGCAAGAATCATTGGCTACAACAAGTCACAGCAAGCAATGAATATTTATGTGATTAAAATGCTTAGATATCTCTTAATGAGCCTTGTTACCAAGTTTGTGTGGAATAATTTGCCAAATACCATGTACACTTTAATAAATCCCAAGATACCCAATAGACTTCCCCACTTGGTCTTCTGTCCCTGACGGTCTCTGTGTAGAAATGTCAGATTTAGAATACCTGTTTTCCATTTGAAAATGAGAAGGACAGACTGAGTAGCATTCCCGTGGATTTTCCAGACATTTGGAAAAGCTGATGTGAACAGAAGTATGTCCTGTTCTAGCCTACAAAACCAGGCTTGGGAGTGGCAGGAGGAATCTCTGGAAGATGAGTCTAAGGCTGGATGTTAGACTAAGGCAATCAGTTCATCAGAGGTTGGGGAAGAAGATGCTTTCTTTGGTTGAGTCTCTGCTTCTAGGCAAGGGTAGACCTTGCTTCACTATACAGTCTTGGTCCCAGATCTGCTCTGCCTCATCCCAAATCCATCTCATGTGGAGATCATGGGCCTTTTCACCCCCTATGGCTAAGACTTATTTATTTTTTTCTAATAAAACAGGAAACAAACTAAAAGTCTCTGGATGCTTCAGGAAACCACCCAGGAAAAGAGATGCGGTACTTGCTGAAAGTAGAGCCTGTAAGCCAAATTGAGGAAGTGATCTGCTCTTACAAGTGCCTCACTTGGAAAAAGATAATGTTAAGAAAAGGCAGCACCATGTCTTGGTGTTTTCAGATGTGGCCTCACACTGCATTCCTGACCACAACCAGGAAACAGTTCCCCATCCATTTCCACATTTTTCCAGTTCTCAAGAGTAAGTGTTGGCTGAGCCAGCCTACCCAAGAAAGACTCAGTGAAGGGATCCTTCCAGTTGAAGTGAAAGCCATCACTTTCATTCATGCTGCGATGCTGGGACTTTGGTCTCAGTAGTGTTATCTGTGCCTCTGTAGTGTAATCTGAAATGATCAGCCCAAAGTTTTCCAGAGAAGGAAATTTAGGTTGCTTTTAAAAGCTGGAATATGCTGTCTTCTTCAAGGAGGAAGCCTGTATATCCTCACTGACAAATTAAACATAAAGATTTTGATCGAGCCTGATATGCAATGGCCAGAACTTGTTGGAAAGTGTTCAACTGCCTCTTCCCATGCGGATTATTTGGTCAGAAAATGCTCGTTTGCTGAAACTGAAATATATTTTCTAAGAATATGTGGTAGTTCAACCAAAGGTTTAGCTGGAAAAGGCTTTCTGCTTTCCAAAGGAGAGTGTTTCTGGTTAATGGGGTGATAGGGAATCACTTAATTTAACTACCAGCTTTGTGAATTCAGTCCCTCAGCTGAAATACAGCAGAAACCAGGTCATGCCCTTGCTCCTCCAAATGCATCTGGCTCATTCAAAGTGGAACAGTCCCTGTAGAAAGGACTCAGACAAGGATCTTCTCAGCCTTCATAGTGCCTTGGCACAGGGAAATCACCAAGCCTTAAAATCCCGTATTATAGGGAAATTCTCTTATTGGCTGTTCTCATGCCCTTGTGTTATTTTTATTTGATTTTATTGGTGGAAAGATAGATGATTTGACATGTTTTTAAATATCAAGGAGTTTCATCGACTAGAGGAAGCCACATCCAGTCATGGCCATGACTGACATCAAGTTCCCACTCTGCTCGTGGTGCAGGAGGTGTCTGTCTGGATCTTATAAAGGAGATCCATGAAAAGAGAAGGTACAGGAACTGTAGCATGAATGAGCAAGTCTGCAAGGTGAGAAGCCAACACACTGGTGTGGACAGAAGTAGCTTGCTACAGAGAACCCATAAAATATTTACCCCAGCGATAACAAAGCTATTGTTAGTCCCAGGTATCTCCAGGTCCGCTGGGCTTAGCAGTAGCACTTGAACTGCCTTTGCTTCCTCCCCCTGTGCTGCAACTAGGTGTATTTTTAAGGGAGAAATTATTTTCTTTGATTTTTGCTCACTTGCACGTATTTGCCCAAGGAGAGAAGTTGTGTTGAAGCATTAATGCTCCCCAAAACTTGCATGTAGACATGCTTGCTTGTAGACCACATGCTGATGTCCTGGAAGTTGCTAGAGCAACAAAACTAAAATTGGGTTCACATGGGCAGGCTAAGAGGAAGCACTGATTTATCAAGCCAACCTGCTTCTGTTTCCCCTCTCCCCATCCCTGAAAGTAAAGTATTAGCTTTATTGTAGCCTTTCAATTATGTAAATTGTGTTGCATGGCCAATATACAACCAATTATGGAGCGAGCAGATGTTTTTCACAATAATGCAACAAACACTTCCTTTTTTTTGTCCTTTGCCTTAAGGATCATTTTCATCTCCCAATGATTTCATGTGCATAGCTCTAGTATGTCTGTCTTGTAGAGATTGTCCCATTAAAGGTGTCTGAGATAGTTTCTTCATTGTTGTTCATGAAAGGTTGCTTCCTCTGTGTCCTGGTAACTGCAGATATATCTATCGGCTGCTTACAGGATACTTTCTGTGCTACTTGATTGTTCTGATTGGCAGAAGAGATGATGCCCCATGTAACGCCTTGGTCTCCTGCAGCATTGTTGTCCTCACCTGCTGGCCCTGATTGCTCCCATGACCTGCAGCAGACCCAAGGGGAGCAAGGCATGGGGCAAGAGCAGAGCACGCAGGGGAACAGGTCATGCACAAGTGGTGGGACTGTACCAACAGGTTTTCAGTTGTTTATGCATTGGCTCCATCACAAAGCTTAATTGCAGGCAGGCTGGAAGTCTGGTGAAAACTGAGTTGTGTGGCTGCTGCTGGCTGGTAGGGAGTAAGTAGAGCAAGAAAGTGGGCAGCAACATGGCAGTTCTCAGAGCATGCCGCACCTTCTCCTGCCTGTTTGCACCTTTTTAAAGATTTTTTTTTTTTAAATCAAAATTCTGAGATAAAATTTCAAATTATCATTTTGGAGTTTCATTTTCATCTCAAAACAAAACAAAACATCATCCAGTGCCTTAATCTTAATTTGTTGCTGAGCTTCAAGCCCAGTTTACAGCAGGAGTCCGGTGGCACTTTGTTTGCCAGGCTGGTTTGAAGCCAGCCCAGGATTTGGCCAGCTTGCCAGCTGGATCTCAAGAGTTCTTGGCAAATACCTCATGGTATTTGCAAGGGCATACAGTCATGCTGATTGTCTGTCCTGTTGTCATTGTCTCTTCCTTGCCATCCTGATATATTTTAAGCCTTTGTGCCAATGTCAGACCTATGGGGGAAAGGAAGTTTGCTTCCAGTGTATTCACTTCATACACTGCTTCCTCCATCTGCTAGCTGTGGGGTGTGAGAGTACCTTGGGGTTCCTCTAGGAACATACAGGATTACTGCAATGAGAAAACCACTGCAAATTCTTCAAAAAGCCTGGATTCCTTCGTTGTACTTCTCTTGAACAACTTGTGCTGTTATTCCTTGTGTGTTTGCAGCTAGAAGAACAGGGTGGTGCTGCAGATTCTTAGTGACTTCTAGGCTAGAGGCACAATGGGCAGTACCAAGGGAAGGCAAATATTAATGAGTCATCTTTCAAAAGTATCTCTCTTCTTTATTCCAGAGTCTCCTGAAATTGGACCTTCAGTTGTAGTTCACACAACTGTGACATTTGGGAGTGAGCACCTGGATTCAGACCCTGCAGAGGTACAGCAGTTAATTCTGAGCCACCTGGAAAGAATTGTGCCATCCCTGCCCAAAACAGCTAGTGTCAAGTGTCAGAAATGGAGATACTCACAGGTAACCCATGGGCGAACAAGCAGCTGGGAGGGTGCTGCCTGGGTAATGTCATAGTACAGACTTAGAGGGCATCACAAAAAACAGGGTATCCTACAGTCCAGTGGTTTTTGTCCTCAGGGAGCAATAAGAAAAGATACAGTCATTTGACATCCTTATTGCATTCCTCCACATAGCCTTGAGTGGCATTCAAGGCTGGCCAGGTACAGCCAGACTATTTCTAGTAATCTTTTCACGTAGTGGACCTGGCTTAGTGTAAGTTATGCAATGCTCCTGATAAATAGGAATGGGAGCAGTGCACAGGAAGGAAGTAAATCCCACATGCTTCACTGGGATTTTTGTTGGTATTTAAAAATATGACTAAGTCTGTCTCTTCTGCATCCGAAAGTATGTGATATTATTAGCAAAATTCTCACCCTACCACAGAGTAGCAGAAGTTCTTGTGTTTGGACGTATTCCAAATTTGTTATTATTTTATTTGGCCCAGTTCAATTTAACAGTATGCTATACAATAAGTATTCTAAAGTAAACTACCTAAGGGTAATAATAGCAAAATGTGTATATTTTACAGATTTCTCTTAAAAATCCAAAGAAATTGTTGGCAATTCCCTCAAGTATTGGATTATATCTACATGTTTACCCAAAGCCTCTTAAGTTAAATTACACTGGTGAAATTGAATGTGGAAGTTGATGCAAAATATTTACATAAAGCAGTCCCCTAAAAATTTTTCATTTTATGAAGTTTGGAAAAGTTACTGTAGATGACTGCTGTGAAGTCTGCTCATACCCCTTGATTTGTGTCCAGTCTAAGAACCTTGTCTTGTTAGCACAACATTTATTTTTCTGTGTGTTAGGTATTGGTAGTTTGCAAATCACTTCTCAGTACATCATCAGTTATCAGTTGACGTATAAAGATGATCTTAATATATACTTTTATTTTTTAGATTCCTCATA
This sequence comes from Heteronetta atricapilla, assembly GCA_011075105.1. Lineage (NCBI taxonomy): Eukaryota > Metazoa > Chordata > Aves > Anseriformes > Anatidae > Heteronetta > Heteronetta atricapilla. Next base: position 310,875 of record CM021736.1, read on the forward strand.
TTAAAATCATATTTCATCAAACAGCTATGCTTCCTGAATCATAGCAAATTAATTTCTTTCTTCACGGTCAGAGAACATTTATGATAAATTTATACCTATTGCTTCATCTTTTAGAGGTAATTGGAACAGTAATTAACTCTTGTTTTCCACAATTGCTTCAAATTTGTCATTTTTCTAAATCATTATGTATGCGTCCTGGTTCCCCTATTTAAAAATTAGATTCAGACATCATATTACTAGACAATTATCTGTTATTTTCTCAAACACCAAAACACTGTACAACTTACAGCTCTTCCCACTTTCTTCTGCTGCTGTTGCCTACTATACTACGCTGCTACTAATGAAAATCACCTATTTCAGCATCTGCTTGTGTTTTATGTCTGTGTCCCAGGAAGAATTATCACCAATCTTTAACTCAGTGGGTGAATGTGGACATATCTTAGATTGCAAATAAGTTAGCATAGGTCAGATCAGTTATCTCAACAAGAGATCTGTATTGCCAGGTGGGGACCCTATAAAATAATCCCTGCCTAAATTAAATATCAGACAGAGCTCCCTTTTTCTCTTAAAGCTATCTTTACTTTCAATTATAATAAGTTGTTGCCACAGAAGCAAAGGGAGCTGATAAGATAGGTGCATCTTTCCTCTGACTCTTTCAGACTGGATTTATCCTGCTTGTTAATTAAATCCATCTGTAGCATCCTTCACATCACCAAACACAATCCTGGGATTAAAGCACAGACATTGCAATTATCCATGGCAGATGAGGGATTAGGAGTTCCAAACTTCTACTGACACTACTTTGCAGCACAGCTGCAATTCTGTATTACATGTTTTAATTGCAGTAAGACACTATTAGCATTCAGAGCCAGCAGCTTTCCAGCCTTCATGTTCCTTTGACAGAGTCACTTTATATGTATAAGGGAGATTGGCAAAACACTGAATCACAGAAATTGGACCTCTTTAGAGAAGACCTCTGAAAGAATCTCTTCAGGTCTCTAGTCCAACCTTTTGCTCAAAGCAGAACTGTTGTCAACACTGGATCAAGCTCCACTGTAGCTTTGTCTAGCTGAGCCTTGATGTGTTCCAAGGTTGGAGATGGAAAAGGCTGGGACATGTAGCTGAAGGTAATTTGGAATTCATTTTGGACAGCGCCTTTAGAGGAACTCAAAGAAAGGACAGAATCATAACTCCTCCCGGTCACTCTATCTATGATTACTCCTATATTACTATTATTGTATAATATTACTATATTGAGCATAGTCTTGCCACACAGGCAAAGAGATGTGAAAGTATCGATCTTTTGATCAGTATGACAAATCTCTAACTGTTTAATACAGACAGCGTTGAAAAAGCATTGGGTATTAAAGATGAAAGAACACCCTGGAGGCTTTTTCTGCTAAACCTATCTTCATTGTTTGTGCTCTGTGCACTCGATCTATTATAAAATTGTAGGCATAAATTAGCTGCTGATGTAAAATTAGAGAAAGAAGATCTCTTGCCAGATTGACAGTACACAGCTAGACTCCTCCATCAACTTGAGTAATAGATGAATGAATGGATCACAACTGGCTACAAATTCATTTCAGGTACTTTTTTCCTTTAAAGAAGATGCTAACACTCTGGTAACACACAGTACAGCCAGTAACATAAATGTGGGTGTTGGGCAGATGATGTGTCCTTGGAAAAGGCAACTGGAAGCATGGCAGTGGCTAGAATTCAGCCCCCTGCTACTTCCAGTTCCTGTAATGCTGCATGTCTTCCTTGTCCATGTTTGTGACCCTCCTGCTACTGGGAGAGTGGATCCATTTTGCTGGCTTCTTTTTTCCCCGCATTTATGGCTGTCTGGGATTTTTTGGTTAAACTTGGCTAGACTCACAGTGTCTGCTGTTGGCAACATACACCTGTGCATTACATTTCACGTTTCCTCTCTACATATGCATATGTGTGCAGGCTAAAACTAATGTTTTTTTAGTGAGAATCATTTTGGTACTGCACTGATTTCCATGGCAGCTCTCAGGCTATGGGTCTTTTTCTTGCCAATGGTAATCTACATGTGAGTCAGTGGAAAAATCCCCTGGGCTCAACAAGATACCTTGGACTCCAGATCTTGTTCACTGGAGCTAATGCTTGGACAATGGGACACAGTAACAGCTTACTGCACAGGAATCCAAAACACATCTTTGGACCAAAAATAAGGCAGAAAATAAAGGAGTGATGGAAAGAAAATTGCATTCTCCATATCATGCTATATGATCTCTGTGGTTTGATCTCTGTTTCTACTCTATTGTTGTGCTTCTTTTTTCCCTCTCTCTCTGTCATTCTAGATATTTTTCTTCTATTTCAACATTTCATCCTTATGGGTCTTGTTTTATCGTTCCTTTTGTAATAATTCCCACCTTCCTCCCCTTATCACTACATCATCAAGCTCTCCATCATCTTCTCATCATTTTTTTTTCTCTGACTGACCCTGCTTTGGTGTCATGCTTACCAGTGCTGCTCGTGCTACCTAACACTTTTCTGAGATACATCAGTGCTGCTCTAAAATGTACTGACAATGTTGACATTCAGTCTTTGTACATAGGTTTGAAACAGTTGAGAATGACGTGATACAGCGAAGCATGGTTAAAACACAAGTGCTTTGTGCGTTTACTCTGCTGTTTGACACACACTGAAATTTGTCATAAAGTACAATACTGAAAAGAGATCTTTTCGCCATGAGTTAGATGTAGCTTCAGGTTAATAGATATTGGCAAAATGAAGTCTGTTAAATTTTAGAAAAGCCACTCCACAAATACAAGTTTAATCAAGGGTATAGTGCCTGGAATATTATTTTTTAAATAAATACGGTTCATGCATTCAGAATGACTAAATATTTATCAAAGCAATCTTGTTCAGAACTTGTCATCATGTTATTTACAAAATGTTGATTGTATCTCTGGCGATATCTAAAAAGCTTTTGTGCTACTCTGATACAAGAGGAAATCAACGCAGGAGAGCTAGAGTCCACGCGGGTGGTCCCAAGATGTATGCATGGAGCACAGATAGGTCATCTAAGTCCACCTCACTTCCCATCTGGAAAGGTCATCTGCTCAAGCCAATTGTGTTGCAAGCTTTCTCAGAAATGGCAGGCTCCTCTTCCTTCTCCATCCCACCTGACGGATCTCAGAAGAACCAACAGAGAGTAAATATATAGGGAAAAGGAACAGGGGCAGATTATGTGAGTCTCTGTTGGCTTCTCTGTGGTTCATTGCTACTGATGTGCTGTCCATTAAGTCATGGCATGGCATCACAGTGATCCTAAATCAAGAGAGCTCCCTGAGATAACATAAAAATTCACTGGCTTTTCTGTGCTGCTGTGTCGTGAATGGTGGCTCTTGTACAACCACAAGATCTGGCCCACGTGCTTGACCAGATTTCCAACATGGTGCTGTTAGTGCCTGGTTCCCATGCTTGCCCTTTTTATGAGTTCAGGGACCAGAGGACTTGGTTTATTTGGATTAAATGTCTTTGCTGTATTAACAGTTGCACATTTTCCTGCAGCTGTATTCTCAGATGATGAAGGACAGCAAAACCCTGGTTAGTTCAACTTGAGAGAAAGCAAATAAAGCCAACATCTATAGAAATATAGTAGTCAAATCCCCCAGAATTTCTGTTTACTCAGTGTGTTGATTTTATGTGTGCTAACAACAGTTCAGCCCATGAGGCCAGCAGGTCAAGATCTTGGTCAAGATTGGAATTGATTGATAAGTTGAACATAACCATCATTCCTTTTGGCTTAGAGATCTCCACACTTCCTCTGTCCAGGATCAGGCTTTATTTCTTCTACAACAGATTGAGAATAAGACAGGACAGGTCTGTAAAATTTCCATGTGCAGGAAAGCTTTATTCTAATTCTTTAAATCCACAAGATAAATATTTTACTACAGCACTTTGATTGTTAATGCTAGAAACTAAGATCTGGATGGAAGGAGTGCTTCATATGAAGGCTCGTTTCTCTGTAGTACTGTTCTTTCTGGCATGGAATTCAGGTAAATAAAATAACTTCCTATTCCATCTCCTATATGCTTTTCTTTTTCAGGTTACAAAATCTGTGCCTAATTGTCTGGGACACATGATTCTTCATACTCATCCTCTTCTGATTTGTGGGGGCGATGGATTTACTTGTTCCAACTTTGATGGCTGCATAGATTCTGCCATGAGTCTTGCAGAGGCTGTGAAGTCTTATTTATAACAATTTCAGTTATCTGCTAAACATAATCTAGATTTATGATGGATTTAACTACGATGGATTGCATTCTAGTTTAGTATTAACATCACTAGCCTCTATCTTGCAGAAATTAATAAAGTAATAAAAGAAGGAAGATTTATTGGTATATTGTAATAATTCTTGGAATGGAACTTAATTGAATTTTCCAGGATCTATGCCTTATGAGTGGTTCCTTTGCTTGAAATCTCCAGTCAGAGCCACTAAGTTCCAACAGCCTTGTCAGATCTCCTGATGCTTTTACAGCATACGAAAATTATGTCAAGGAGAACAGCGCAACCTGAAGGATCATAAAAACCCGTGGAGCTACAAAGTTCACTGCTGTTCTATTTGGAGCTTTGGACATGACAAGAAGGAACATGCACGATTGATCGCAGAGGTGTCACAGACACATGGTCATTTCTGTCAGTGCAGATCAGCAGGTGTGGCCTTGCTATGCTTCTCAAGTTGGATGGCCTACACAAAGTCTAACAACATCTACTCAAAGTCTATTTCTCCAAGTATGGGAAACTTTAAGCGAGGTGTTGTAGTTCTCTGCCACCCAGCTCTCTTAACCTACAGTGTTCTAGAGCTCCGTTTGCAGCGTGGTGGAAGAGCTCATTTATTTCAACAGCTTGATGTTGCTGCTGGAAATGATGTGCCACTGAAACGATGGTACCTGTGTTGGCTGTGGTCCAAGCAACATCAGCCCAGCCGTGCTGGAAGAAGAAAGGATGGAGATAAAGTGAAATAGAAGCTGTGCATGTTTCTAATGCTCTCATAGAAATAGGGCTGCTGTACCAAAGGCATCTTGGGACTTACCTTGACATCTGGGCTGTAACATGAGTTTAACGCAGTAAAACGCGCCAGCTGAGAAAAGAGATGCACTTTAAATAGTTCATTATTTGCCAGGTTGGAGAGTCACTAGTGCATTACTTCTCTCTGCAGTTCTAGGCTGCCCTGCATGAGGAGCAGCTTTTTCCTCCCTCCAGGTGAATGAGCAATCAGGTAGGAGCAGCCAATGTGGAAGGTGGGTTAGCTGCTTTCTCTGGCAAATGAGAAGTAGGAGGAGAAATAATTGAATTATATTCCATGGCAACATGTTAATAAGAAAACTGTGGACATTTCTGGCTTAGAGTTAAATCACTGCCACCATAAAAATTTACTTAAACAGTCGGTTTGAAAGCAAGGTGAATTCTAGAAGCTCTATACTTTTTTTTTTTTTTTTTTGTGAAACTGGTGTAGAAATACAGAGGCAGGTCTAGGGAAGTACAGAAATACACGTGTGAATGAATGAACGAGGAATTTGATTTGAAATCCTAAAATAATAAACAGCAAGTGTTTATTATGTCTGTCACAGTTTCAAGTATTTCTAAGCTGCAAAACTGTGTTTCTTGAAAATTAATTTTTAAAGTGCTTAGAAATTAACAAATCAGTTTTTCTAAATTTGATTTTAACTTGTCCTTCCTCCTCAGTCATGGGTCACAAGTTCAGGACCTCTCTGTACTCTAGCACTAAAATTATCAAAATACTTACAGCAGGCAAAATTTTAACCCTGCATCCATTAAAAAGTACAGTTAAGCCTCTCTTTCTTAAATTCCCACATTTCACAAAAATCTGATGTCCTGCATTCATGGCAACTGAACACAGTAGTTTACTGCTGCATTTGACCCTTTCTAATAGAATATTGTAACTGACACCAAAGTTTAAGGTTTAAGTTAATTTTTAAAATATCTTTGAAGGATATTTCATGCCACCAGCTGTTTTTATTGCTTTATTTCTTTCCTTACAGAACCCAAGTTTAAAACTACATTTTATTATTGTGTAGGCATCAATCAGCTCCAAAACCTTAGGTTTCCATCACTGCATGTTGCTCAGAAATAAGAAAGAGTGATGAGCATTTATGTACACAAATTTTTTACAAGAACACATGAATTCCTGTCTTCCAAGGATGAAGGTAGCCAAGAAGAACCACATGGTCGTGGAATAAATCTAATCTGGTGAGGTACTTAGTATTGGCTTGATCTAGTGAGAGCTCAGAAGCAACCAAAGTCCAAACTGATGCAGTTTGATTTTGCAGTGCTGGAAAACCTTAATTAATGAACCATAGCTCACTGAGAATGGCATTCAAAAGCAACCAAGCCACATTTTTAAGATTTGCTCCTCAGCTTTCATCCAGGCCTAGGCATCCTTCAGGTTGCCAAAGGAAAAACATTTATTCTGTGGTGCTGGACCATACAAGAGGATTTACCACTGGGTACTTAGTTCCTCTGGAAGGTGCCACAGTGGGGCCAGCTGTTGCTGGTGGTGATGATGGTGATGGTTTGTGAGGACCCATCCCATCAATATCATTTCATCTAAGCCTTAATACACAGAGATTTTATATTAATCCACACTAAACTTGCACTTCCTTCCCCTCCTTCAATTTTGAATGGAATTGCGCCAAACTACTGAAAATCCAAATAAAGATCAGTCTTGAAAAATGTGTGACATGCAGAAATCAGAAAATAAGCCATCTTTGACCCAATGCTGCATTATTCCTCTAGCTGCCTCATAAAGAGGCATGCTTCAAGGAGTAACGATGTATTCACAGTGCTCTGATAATAGAGGCAGACTTAAATTCCACAGATGACAGATAAGTAGAGATGTTTCTGACTGCATCCTTTCAGCAATCTTACAGCTTTGGCCATTATTTGACTTCAAAATACCCAGTAATAAACAAATCACAAATTCAGAGATTTTAAGGCCAGAATCCTGACTGAACTTGAATCATGAACTTGAATCATTAGCAAAGGCTAATCGCTCCCAGCATTCCCAATAGCATGCCAATCTATCAAAACGTATCCTTCCAGTAGCCCAAATACTTCAGCTGAATTAAAGCATTTCAGCTTTGTCTTCCTCATCATAGGTAAAGACTGGGTCATAAATGCTTGAAGCCTTTTAACTCACAGTTACTTTAAGTTCCACCTGGCGAACATCACTTGGCTGAGCCCACCAGTGCCACAAAGCCTGTCCCCCAAAAGTGGTGTTAATGGCATGCTTAAAGAGCATCCATTGCTCCCAGCTTAACCTCTGCAGTTCCAGCAAGGACAGATCTGCTTGTCTGGTGTCCCATGAGTGGGCAGATGATGGGAGCAGGTAGCCCCCACCATAGGAGTTGTGGTGGGAAGAGGTGAGCCTGGGGGCAAAACATTCAGCTCTAGGCTGGACTAGTTCTCAGGTGAGAAGTTGTGGATGTGTTCAGTAGCCCAAGCCTGTAAGGCCCTTCTGAAGACCTCCTGAAGGCCAGGACTCTGCAATGGCCAGTGGACATGTCCCCACACCTTGCTCACTGTGGGGGCAACTATCCCAGCTTCTCTGTCCAGAGCTGTTTCTGCCAGGCTGAAAAGTAAATGTCTTCTTGTGACCGTGCCTGCACCTAACAGAGGTGGCTGTTAGAATAATTCTCCCAGATCTGTAAAACACACTGCGCACCCCTGGGGAAGATATAAAGATGCTGTGATGGATGCAGTCTGCAGGAATGTAGTCCATTTCTAAAAAGAGCTAGAAAGAGATGATAGGTGCCCAGCTCCTCGGTTCACAAGCTGCATGTCTCTAATGAACCAGGCTGTATTTTTGTGCAAGCATATGAAAATAACTTGAGGTTGACTTCGGATTTTTTGGTTGGTTGTTTATTTGTTGTTTCTTTGTGGTTTTTGTTTTATTTTTAAAAGGTGACTGCAGATGGGAGGCACTTCCCAGATGAACATACCTGGTGGATTCCCATAGCACTGAGCTGTGAAACATCCCTTCAGCCAAAGCCACTGGAGCAAGACCTGCTTTCCAGGAGGCCAGGATTTGCTCATGGTCTTCCTGCCCTGGGGATATTTTGCTTGGCTGTTCCATGCTGCAAAATGCAGCACAACCAGGAGGCTGATGCAGGGGTCAGGAGCTCTGGAGCTCTTGGGGCGACAAGGGCATTTTCTGAGCTGACGAGTGCATTGATCTGGCATGCCAAGATTCTGCGGGGACAGAGCTGATTTTTGCCTCTAATCCACGCTCCAGCTTGGACATGCTGTTTGTAAGCTGCTTTTCAAGGCAGACCTGAAACCCCCAAATTCCAGAGTCGCCTGCTGCCACTCCGCCTGTCTCACCACGTGGCCTCAATATGAGCTGCGTCAGGATTTTGCTTAACTGATATTTAGGTTGCACCTTCTAGGCCAGGCAGTGGTGATACTGCTGGTATGTTTCACAGTGCAGCCACAGGAGAGCAAATGGGTCCTTGCCAAGCATGACCCTCATGAGGGCAGCTTGGGATGCAGGACAGAACTCTGAATCCATCCCAAGGTGGGTCCAGATTTCATTTCAGAAAGGGATGATAAATGTTCCTCACATGGAAGAAAAATGGAAACCCAGCAAGGAAAAGCCTCATGCATTGAGCAGTTTGTGGCTCTCACCCTCCTCTCTGATGGCTCCAAAGATCTGGGGAATCTGGTGAAGCTGTGTAGGTGAGCATCAATTGGGCATGCATGTGCCTGCTTGCACCCTGGCTGTGGGAAAATGAGCCTGTTTCCTGCTGTGCCAGCCACCAAGCACCCCGCCAGTCACAAGAACACTGCGATAAACCACAGCTCACCTTGAAATTATCTTCCACACAGGGTTCCTGCCAAACCAAATGGCACCTCCTCCCTCATCTGTGCCAGTGCCAAAACATCCTTACGTTCTCAGCACTATGGCCGCTCAGATCTCTCCTCCAGGAAATCACGCATGTCAAGATCTTTAAAGCAAAGCACACCTTGCTGCAAGGGCTGAGGTCTCGTTTCCCCAGTGCATTTTGGGCCGTGGGATTGGTGCTCACAGCACATCCATGGAGCCCTATACAAATTTGTCCATCCTCTGCCTTTTTCAGCCCAAAAAAAGAAGTGCTGACAATTGATGATCAGCACCATAATATAGGTCACAGCCTCTGCCCTGGCAGATGCTTTACTCACTGCAGCAGAGGGGAAGGGGATGAGATCAGCCCTCCTCATTCACCATCTTATCAGTGCACAGAAAATCCCAGCCCAGCTCCCCAAAACCTAGTGAAACGTAGCCTCTCAGTTTGCATTTGCCACTGGGTGAGCGGTTAAATGTGTGTGTGTCTGTTCCCCATTGCAGAATAAACTGGGTCTCACTGAGTTTCATCACTGGTACAAAGAGATTACTGCTGGATTCTTGTTCTCAAGCTACTCACAGATGTATTAAAGGCTGTGCATTATAAGTGTTACTTCTACGGAGCTGGTGGAGCAACTCTAGTCCAAAACACAGCGTGGCACCCTGCACCCTTGCTGTCTCTCTTAGTACACATGGGCACTGCAAAGCCTGCTCTCCTTTTATGTAAAAGATGGTTTTGGAGATCAGCTTGGGAAGGTGAACCACAAAGGATTGGAGCAGGTATAAAAAAACCCTTAATGTGTCACGATCCAGGGTTTAAGGCAGTGTCCCCTGGCTGGAGGATTTGGGGGTGGGGGGGGGGGGAGGTAAGGGTTGTAGAATGTAACAGCTCTGGGTTAGGGAGAAAATCAGGTTTTCTAACCAGAACTTTGCTGGAGGTGACTACTGGATGTTTTGCCATACAAAAGGGCTCCTTGCTGTTGCACCTCCAGGACAATGTGTTCCAAACAGTGACAGCAAATGCAAGGGATCTGTCTGCTCCCTGCGCCCCTCCTGCTCTGCAAAGTTACCTGCCCCCCCGTTCACTCCAAGTGGAGGTGCATAGCTGCATACAGGAGAGACCGTGACTTACTAGTGTTGTTGCTGGCATGGCAGTACTATGGCTAGCCAGCAAGATGAAGCCAGGTGGGCCTTGTCCTGCAAGGCCCATGCTATGGAGTTGCGTGCATCCATCCTCCCAGGAGCCAAACCTCCTTCCTCCCAGTCACTGGTACTGTTAAACACCAGGGTGTTCAGCCTCATCTGCTCTCATAGTCCTAGGAGCAGCTGCCATGCTTTGGGACCAAACAATTAGCAAAGAGCTACGAGTTGAAGTGTTTTGTTTGCTAGCAGTTGTAGGGAAGTAATCCATGTCTTATATTTCATTTCTTTCCTCAAAGACATCTAAGAATACCTGTTTCTCATGGTACTTCTCCTCTTGCTCTACTTGCCTGCAAGTATTACTTTTTAATGTGGTCTATGAAAATGATTCATTCCTGCATGGGTAATTTAAATAAATAAATAAATAACATGTTTTGTTGCTTTGGTTTTCCCTGGAGGTCCTATCTGTAGATGAAAACCCCCAGCTGCATGCCCTGATGCAGCATAAACATGGAGGACTTGGTGGCGGAGCATGGTGCTGCACCTGGCCTTAGCACAATGAGTGACTTTTGAAGGAATATGATACTTAGCTCATGTACTAGTGAGAAAAACAGAGATGTGACACTGGATGGCATGCCCAGATTTTCCACATCCCTTGATTAGTATAGATGAGCAAAACATACATCCAAAACCCAAGGGTATGAAACAAATCCCCACTAGGAGAGTGACCAGAGGGTTAATTTTGGCTCACTGTCATTCACTTTATTATTTGAATAATGAAATCAGTTGTTCCGTAGTCTCTTGAAGGACTAAGCCTGGTTTTCTTGCAGAACAATGTGCGCTGTGCTCCCAATATGAATGCACTTACAGTGAACTTTGAGCTACACATCTGCTGTAAAGAAGTAGCTCTTATTCCCAGTTGACCATTGCTAGCAAAAGAGCCAGGCTCCATCTATGCCTTAGCACATTTTTCTTAGCTGTGTTTAAGCCCAACAAGTGGAGCAGATGGGTAAAAACTATTTGCAAACCTCATTGAAATGCACTGGCGAACTTTTCTTCTTCTGCCAGGTGAACCATAGGTGAGCTCTGCGAAAGAGAAATCTGCGAACAACAAAGCTCCATAAATCCAAGCATTAGCTTCCCTGGCCAGCTGCAGCTGTGAAGAGGCTGTGTGAGGAATTTCCTTGGGAGTGTTAGCTCCATGTCTCTGGATTGGTGAGTAGGGCCAGCTTCTGGAAGCCACATTTCCTTTCTGGATTTACTCCCTTGTGGGCACTGTGTTTTCTGTCTCCTTCCCAAAACCCTTCTTGGACCTATCCAGAGTGGGGTGGCCAACAGCGCTTTCTCTCCCCAACCAGTCCACACGTTCTGGGTTGATTTTTGGTGGTTTTTGATAAAAACAGTCCTGCAGACATCCTTCAGGGCAGCCAGATTGTACACTCAAAATCCCTTGCTCCTGGGATGAAGGATGCCCAGGATGAGAGGGTGTGTCCACCTCCCAACAGCAATGTCTCCCAACGCCAACTAAGTGAGGACAGCAAATAAAACATACCTGAACCAGAACACAGTAAGGGCTAAGACAGCCTGCAGGTATTCCTTGCATTACGAAAAGCCAAAGAAGGGAAACTGGGAGTCTAACCCATTACACATGTGAATTGTTCCTAATCTATTTGGATGCTACTTCCAGGTGATGCTGTTTGTGCTCTGCCCACCCATGCAAACTGATAAAGTGCTGGACCCCAAATTGCATCCATCTCTTTCACTCTGTGGCACTCCAGCAGCAGTTTGGGGGGTGACTCAGAGCACCCTGACCCATGGCATGGGTCCTGCCCCACTTGGCCAACCCAGACCCAGAAGTAAAGGAGGTAACAGGCCTCTGTCCATTATTTGCTATATTGCAGTATTTCATTTAATTCCACCTTAGTGGAGGTCATGTTGACAGCAGCATGCAGGCTGTTGAAATAAAACCACAGAGAAGTGTCACCTCTTGGGCACTGCTGAGACTTCAGGTGCCACACTTCTCTTTATTTGTGATTTATAAAAAAACAAAGACATTGACATTAGGGAAAGGCATAAATAGGCATCCAGATGTATCGATACAGCTGAAGTATAAGGCGGACCAGTCAGCTGCAAGGGCTCTGGCAGTCCCGCAGTCTGTGAAGGCATCCTACGGGATGGAGACAGCCTCTGAAGCAGTAGGAAGGAGCTGTATTTTCAGGAGGTGGGGTGGGGGAGAGCTGCTATTCTAGCAGTTTATCTGTACCCAAAGCCCCTTATCTTTATAAACCAGAAAAGGTAGGACAAGGGTGTAGGAGGGAGGTTCAAATGGCAAAAGCTGGAGGTGATGTGTGTGATGTCATGTCACCAGAGACAACAGTTCCCAAAGGGGACTGTCATGTGATAGCAGCATTGATGGCATCTTCTAAACCATCACTAATCTGATATACCTGGTGGTAAACATCGGAGAGAGGCACATTGTGGGTCCCAATGGTGTACTTTGTTCTTAATAGCCAATGTACAACTTTTTTGGTTTGTAAATAGATTCAGTAGCTCCCTTCCCTCCTTCTTGAAAAATGAAATGCAACCCAGTCCAGCAGCCTGGGGTAAAACTGTCTGATAACACACCTGAATACATCCTGGATGGAGAAAAGTGTAACTGTCAGCAAGCAAGCAGAGCTCACGTGCGTAACCACCCCAGAGTTGTTTGTATTGACAGCGCATATAGGGATGGAGCAATAACTGCAAAGGAAAAATCCTTGCATCCTGCTGATAGATACCATGTGTGTCAGTTTGAAGTCTTTCTTCCAGACATCTCAGCTGCCCATGCATGCAGAGCTGAGCCCTTTCTTTTAGAAGCTGTGTGCTTCATCCTTTTTATGCTGGGCAAAACAATCCCTCTCTCCAGAGCAGAGGTCTCTCAGGAGCCATACGTGCAACAGCCACAAAGGTGGCTGTTAGTAGCACCTTTAATAATGGCAATGTGCCATGATTGCTAATGTTATTACTATTATCACTATTAGTAGTAACAATAGCAGTGGAGTAATTACTATTAACAACTATTGATAATTGCATCATGGCCAGTGTATTAGTGTGGTTGACCCAACAGGTGGATAATTCACAGGAACCAAAACAGCTAACACTGATGGGTCAGTGAGGACCTCACATGCCTATCGTTTAGCATCACCAGAGATGTAGTGTATATTTGAGGTGATTACTCTTACCTGAAGAAGGCTAGCTCCATAGCACAGTAAACTTCTACCTTCCACCTTATGAGTCGAACCTCTTCCTGATGACTTTGGTCATCTAAACCCACTATGGAGAAACAAGAAGGGTTGAAACCTTCCCTAACCTGCTGAACAAGTCTGCTGCTGGCCCATATGCCTCCGCCAGGTTACTTATGTTGCAAAGGTCCTTCCTAGGACTAGCGTGGGTTCATCTGGGTGGGGTCCATCTACGAGCATACTACTGGTTTCCACTTACTAAGGCTTTCCACTGTAACTGCGCTGCTAGGTGAAATGCTTACAATCAAAAAGAACAAAGCATCTTAAATTGCTGGGATAATAGAAGGCCTTCCAGTAACTTCAGTAGTCTCAGGAAAGTTCTAAAAGATCCAGTAACTTCTTCACTGCCAAGTAGCACTCAAAATTGCCACCCATCTTCACCACACGATGATCTATGGCTTCTGCCTCGCTTTTGGGCCAGGTCAGATGTTTATTTCACTAAGCTAATTCCTTGCAAGACAACGTGGTTTGCTATCTTCTCCCTCCTGACTTGGAGGACTCATTTAACCAGAAAACATTCAGTCATCTTCCTTTCCCTTGCTGCTCTCTCGCATGGACAGGACTCCTGACAACACAGAGTTAGTGATGCTAAGCCATAGACATGCTAATAAGCTATGCAAAGATGAGACATTTCAAGTCAAGCAAGACTATTATGTCATATGGTTTCTCACACCATCTCATAAACTTTAGCATAAAATCAGGCAAATCCTGATGCTTCTTCCTTCTTGTCATTTATATTTGAAGTTTCTTGTTGGTCAGGCAAGCATTTTGTCCAGTATAGAGGTTGTCTCATCAAAAATTGTTTTCAAGTCTAATTTTGACCCTCACCCATCAACATCCTTCAGGGCCTGTGTGGGACATGTGCCCAGCTGAGGTCTTCCAAAACTGGTCTTTGAACATGTACCACCAAGGACCATATACCATCCACTGACCTAAATTTGATCTTGTTGAGTGGAAGTCAGTGTAGAAACATAGTGTTTACTTCTCTATGCTAGAAGAAGCCATCAATTCAGTTCTCCAAAATCATGTGCCATTATACTTTCCCCTAGTTTTTGCAAGATCAGTGGCTATTCTTCTCAGAAAGGCTTCCAGGGTTGACCTGAGGATGTTGACAAATTGTGAAACATCACTCAGTTGCCTGTTTCAGAGCTTGAATCACTCCTGGGTGTTGTTTCTAACCTTACAGGTGGTGTAGCTTGAATCTCCAGGACTAGTTAGGCCCTTTTTCATTGCTTTAAAGATCTCATTGGCATGCAATAGTTCCCTCTTTAGCACATGGCAAGACAACTGCTTCGTAATCTTCTTTCAAGAATCAAAATAGGCCAACCATCTTGACCCTTTCCTTTTCAGCCTGGATCATTATAGTGATGCTGGAGACAGCTGCAGGGTCCTGTAAATCCCTGGACAAGAGCATGCACCCTCTGCTCTGCAGGACTTGGCTCCCTGCACACCATCAGGAGTTGCTGATGTGTCCCAAGGGAGAAACACATGAGTTTGATGGCCAGGATCTGAAGGGGTTCAGCCTCTGAGCTGCTACAGTTTAAGCAGAGTGACTGAGTAGGTCTTTTTCTCTAGTGGAAAAACCACTGAAGCTTGCTGCCATAGAGAAGTGGAGTTATCACCAAACACAGAAATGTTTCCCTCACTGTTTACTAATACTTGGTGCTCCTTTCTGGACTGTGTCCAAACTGAAATCCAACCACACGCGTCAGCGTCTTCCTGTCCTCCTCCCCACACTTTGCTCCTGTGCCCAGGGGAAAATCTGGATGGGAAGAGATAGTGAGAGGCAAAGAGCAGTATGGTGCAGAAGGGGTCTTGGAGATGCTGGGGCCAGACCCTGCTCCCAGGGGCACAAGCGAGAGAGCTCACTGGAGGCACCAGCACAAGGCTCAACATATGACTCGGCCCTGAGGAAACAGCATTTCCCATGTGAGCAGGGAATCTCCATCTTCAGGAATAGTCCCAGTGCGCTGGGACCCAGGCCTGAGGAGCTGTGGTGTTGACTGGGCTTTTGGAAGGGACTTGGATGGGAGATCTCCACCCCAGGGTGTCTCCAGTCCCAGGGTAAGCAGCAGTGGGTGGTGGCAGTAGGACAGGGACAGGCTCCGCTTGCCCAACCCTTCTGGTCACTTAGGTCTGCACTGAGCTGGTTCTTAATGGAAAATAAATAGGTATTACAATTGTCTCATTATTACAGGGATGTTTACAGCTGTCCCAACCTGTGGGGGAGGGATAGGAGAGCCAGACAGTTCACATCTACCAAAAGGTCAGTGTGGCACAGGCAGCTACCGTAACCCTCCAACTATGTCAGGCATTGAGTTGCCTGTTAATTAGTCTTTCCTGGTTCAGATAGGAATGTTTAACTGAGATGTGCATATTATTCTTTGATAATAGCAATCATTATAATAAAATCAGGGCTCTTTGCACAGTCTTCAAAGATGCTCACTTTAGTTGTGGGTTCTTTGGCATTTGAGGGTTCTTTGGACTGTCGGTGAATTAACATTATTCTCCCTGGTTATAAAGCAATGGGATCTGGAATTTTACCTCCCTGCTCTGCATGCAGTCACAGAAGGGTGTTTTAAGCCGAGATGTGAGACAGGTTAGGTGGGAGTGGAAGCAGAAAAGTTCCCAACACAAACAGGAAGAAAGCCCAGAGAAAGAGTTAACACTGTCCAAGCAGGCTAAAATACTATTAAAACCAATTCAAACCATTTCTTGAAATGCAGTGCAAACCTCAGGCACAGAACACTGAGTTTTATCGCTGCCCTTTCCAGGTTGTGAGACATGGTGAGGGCTGTTCCTCTTGGTTTGGACAGCTCATCTTGGAGATGCGTATAATGTGTACCACGACAGGCCTTGGCTTTCAGAGGCACAAACATCCTTTGCCCACATTCTTCCTTCAAATAACCCCTCCATGAGTCTGGGGAAAATGCCTGGGACACAGCAGTTTCACTCAAAACATACGGTGGGTGAGTGTGGGGGAAGGTGAAGGCTCTCAGGAGATATTTATTTACCTAACAGTACCTTCAAACCTATGGATCCTTCAACTCCCTGCTAACGGCTTTTGGGAAATGCCAGCAAATCCTTGTGTGAATATTTAGAGTGGGGTTTGGACAGAAGAGTCTGCAAATATGTAGTGTCCCAAGACTTATTCCTAAGAAACATCTGCATCAAAATGTGTAGCAACCTGAAACACTTACTGTTGTTCTGCATCGAACAAGGTTGGGCCGCCAGCCACTGCTCCAGTGCAAGATCCATTGGGACTTACCCTCTGAATTTTTTTTCAAGTTTATCAAATAGACATTTATTTATTTGTTGCATGGAAATTGCTTCTACTGGAAAATTTCTGATCAGCTCTAAAGAATACCCTGTGTCCTGGTTTCAGTTAGGACAGAGTTATTTTTCCTCCTAGTAGCTGGTAGGGTGCTATGTTTTGGATTAGGATGAGAAGAGTGCTGATAACATGCTGATGTTTTAATTGCTGCAGAGCAATGCTTACACTAAGCCAAGGACTTTTTGGCTCCTTGCTCTGTCCTGCCAGCAGGCAGGTTGGGGGTGCAGCAAGAGCTGGGAGGGGACAGACCCAAGACAGCTGACCCAAACTGGCCAAAGGGGTATTCCATACCATCTGACGTCATGCTGAACAATATATAGGGGTGGCTAGTCGGGTGGGGGGCCGGCTGCTTGGGGTTGGGCTGGGCATCGGTCAGCGGGTGGTGAGCAATTGCATTGTGCATCACTTGTTTGTACATATTATTATTATTATCTATCTTAATAAACTGTCTTTATCTCAACCCACAGGCTTCACTTTCCCGTTTCTCTCCCCCATCCCAGAGAGGGAGGGGGGAGGGTGAGTGAACGGCTGTGGGGTGTTTAGCTGCTGGCCGGGTTAAACCACAACACCCTGAAACCCAATTCTGCTTATTTTGCTTCTGCTTGACACAAAGGCCTGAAAAGGCAGAGGAAAAATATATATATATATGGAACAAACTCCTGGGGAACAAGAACTGAGAAAGCAGTGCATGTGCAGCAAGACAGCATATTAACCTTAACAATTACTCTTTAAAAACTAATATTGGTTATTTCATCTCAAAAAGAAAAACAGCAGAGTAGCCTGTGCTTGTGATGCCACGAGTGAAAACTGGCCACTTCGACCCAACCAAAAAGTATTTCTTTTTTCTCAGGCAGCTCACAAAAATCACAAGGAATCTCTGGCCCAGCTTGGGGCACAGACCTTGAATGCTGCATTTCAGGAAGGTGGGTGTAATCAGGTGCTGGAGCACCCTTCATTTCAGACACAGGAGGGGTGATTTCCTCAGGAGCGGAGGTTATACCATTCTGCCTCAAAGATCTGCTGGTAGGGAGATCCTGAGTAATGTCTCTGTGGACAAAGTGTTTTTGGAGAGGCCACTCTGCAGCCCAAACAAGCCCCCAGCTTGTTTCTTGTTCACTTCAATCCATTACTGGCCTAGTTCCTTCCAGGACCAGTTGGTTGAGAGGATTACAGCTCCTACACAATGAGCTGTCCATGGGTGGTGCTGGCAGATGAGCTCTGGGCTTCCAGCCCTCACCTCCCACAAGTCTTTTTTCTCATTCCAGCATTAGAAGTATCTGTTTATTGTAGCAAAACTGTGAAGTATTGCAAACATTGCTGTCTTGAGATATTAGAAAATTAAACAAGACCCAAGGCATAGACTCATACTGTAAACTCGGAAGTGCTGTATGAGTTCAGTGGACTGCCACAACCAGCCAGCACAAGGATGGTCACTCACATGGTATTTTGACAAGCTCTGCATTTATCCACTGAAGGAGCTGAATTTGGAGCTGTGGTTTCTTCAGAGCAACAGCCAGAGACAGCTCTCTCCCATAAATTCTATGGTAGGCATACGGCACTTCACTCAAGAAGCTCAACATTAGGAAGTGAGGGAATTGAGTACACCCTCAATAAGTTTGCAGACAACACCAAATTGGGGGGAAGTGTCAATCTGCCAGAGGGTAGAGAGGCCCTGCAGGAGGACCTGGACAGGATGGGTCGATGGGCAGAGGCTAATGGGATGATGGCTAAGTGGCAGGTCTTGCACTTCGGTCACAACAACCCGATGCAAAACTACAGGCTTGGGGCAGGGTGGCTGGAAAGCTGTGCAGAGGAAAAGGATCTGGGGGTGTTGGTCGATGCTCACCTGAACATGAGCCAGCAGTGTGTCCAGGTGGCCAAGAAGGCCAACAGCATCCTGGCTTGTATCAGGAATAGTACAGCCAGCAGGACCAGGGAGGTGATTGTCCTCCTGGACTCTGCTCTGGTGAGGCCACACCTCTAGTACTGTGTTCAGCTTTGGGCCCCTCACTACAAGAAGGACATCGAGGCCATGGAGCATGTCCAGAGAAGGGCTACAAAGCTGGTGAAGGGCCTGGTACACAAGTCCTGTGAGGAACACCTGAGGGAACTGGGGTTGTTTAGTATGGTGAAGAGGAGGCTCACAGGAGACCTCATTGCTCTCTGCAACTACCTGAAAGGAAGCTGTGGGGAGCTGGGGGTCGGCCTCTTCTCACAGATAACTAGTGATAGGACTAGAGGGAATTGTCTCAAGTTGCACCAGGGGAGGTTCAGGTTGGAAATGAGGAGACATTTATTCTCAGAAAGAGCAGTCAGGGAACAGGTTGCCCATGGAGGTGGTGGAGTCACCGTCCCTGGGGATGTTTAAGGAAAGATTGGACATGGTGCCCAGGGACATAGTTTAGTGGGTAACATTTGTGGTAGGGGGATGGTTGGACCAGATGATCTTGGAGGTCTTTTCCAACATTAATGATTCTGTGATTCTATGAAACGCTGTAGCTTCAAGTTCCCTAAATTATTATATGTAACTAAACAAGGTGGCAGAGAGCAGTTGCTGAGTCTATAGTCCTCTATGGGACAGTCCAGTACTGTAGGCAAAACACTTGCTTAATAATCATCATTTAATGCTAGATGGCCTCTGGAGGTCTCTAGTCCAAACTGTTGCCCAAAGCAGAGCTAAATCTGATCAGCAACAGTCATCAGTTTCTTAAAAAAACCCTTCACAATGGTGAAATCAAAACATTCCAATAAATTTCTGGCTACTTTATTGCAGCTATAACAAAAGCCTTCATACTTTTTGTCATCCTGTTTTAGTTCAATCACAGGTCATTTTTCTTAACAAGGTGATTTTATTTTATTTTATTTTATTTATTTTATTTTATTTTATTTTATTTTAATTTTTTTATAAGAGCCCCAACTTCCATTAACATTCAGCCTCTGGTCTGTCAAAGTGATCCTCCACAACAAACATTTTGGTAAAACTAGCCTTGCACCCTCTGGTTTATCCTGTTAGAGGTTTTCAGATCATTGGTTAGGCTGTGTCTTCAGTTCTTAGCCTGGTATCACCACTTGTCTCTTGGCATGCTGGGGAGACCCAGGGGCAGAGCCTGACCTCGTGTGACTATAGTGGTAGTGCTGTGACATCAGTAAATCGACTGTACGCATTTCACAGTGTTGCCTTGCCCTCAGAGATTATAGACGGCAGCCTCAGAGCCCATGAGGTCTGCCCAAGTGTTCAGATGAAGATACTCATCTATGTAGATACCCAGAAGGTGTCTTCACAGGCTTCACTTCCCATTTACTCTCCTAAAAGTAACTGCTGGCTCCAGAGTTCATCTGAAAACCTGACCTGATGGTCAGGAGGGAAGATGCTTGTCTCAAGTTCAGTTTAGCACTTTTAAAAAATGTTTCAAGTCTATAATCACTAGGTAGATTCATGCTAATCAATCCCATCCCTGCCTCCTGGATGAGCAAAAAGCAGCATTTTGCAAGGGACAATCATCGCTCCCTTGGCATCGATACTTTTAGTGCAGCTGTCAGTTTTGATGGCTTTAGGTCTCTGGTTTAATTGCTTATAGCTTACTGTATGCATTTTGTGTTCTTGTTTATTCCTGGCTGAAATCAGCATTGAGACACTACATATATCGTTTATTTTGCTGTTGTCCATAGAAACTAAAGGTCAAATAATTAGAACAGAGCCTGTGGATATAATTCAGTATCTGTTTATATTTTTGCTGATGAGTGTTAATAAACAAAGGTGGTCATGTAGTTGAAAACTGGAGAAAAATAAGCCAAGCCTCCCGGTCTCAGAAAACATGAGGACTTGAGAGGCTGTCACCAGTGGTCCTGTGAGGGACAAGAAGAAAACTACATTCCCATGCAAGAGCTGCTCTTCCTCCTCAACACCCACAAAGAGATGACTGCAATACTGAGAAAAACAACCCACAGCAAAAATGAGCCTCACATTGTCTTGGTGCCTGCAGAGCTCTAGCCAGATCTAATGAGGAGGCACTACCCATGAAGGCAGCATGAAGTTGTGACATCTGTACTGCGATATGGAAGCAGTGCCTCGGAATTGGCAAGTTCAGGGGGGTGGCAACCTTTTTCAATCCATCCTAAAGCCTCTTGTTTCCATTTCACTAATAGTGAAGCATAAGTCAATTGGAGGAAACCTTACAAGACGAAACCTTACGTGGCTGCTTTGCTGTCACCACACCTCCCCATTGCAGGAGAGATGCACCAGGCCAGTGACTTCATGTGATATGCCCTGGGGCTCAGCCTCTACCCCTGGAGGCAGAACTTAGTGAGGCAGAGAAGCTTTGTGTGGCTTCATAGTTACAGTTATCTTGCAAGCCCATCTACACTGAACTAGACCCCAGCAGGTATTTCCTACCGCAGCTCCCAGCCCTGCAAATCTGAGGCAACTGTGCCAACAGGATCCGTACCATAGTGTAGGCAGTCTTTCTTTTGACCTCTCCAGCTTCTGCTGGAGGATTTGGTGGGCAAAGATTTTTCTCCTTTTTCTCTCTGTCCATCTCTATGCAGGCTGTATAGTAGCATTTTAATGACAGAGTTGTGGAAGGAAAAAGAACACATTCAGGGGCTTTAGAATTAATTGAATTTGGCTCTAAAATATTTCCTTTCATAAGTGTTTTAGATATACAGACTGCTTGAGGGCTTTTTGTTGTTGGTGGTGGCTTTTTGGTTGTTTGTTTTGTTTTGTTTTTCTGCTCTCTTGTGTTAGAATCCAGTTTCAGGAAAGGCAGCAGGCTTCCACGCATATATATGCAGTTCTAACAACAAATGTGCATTGAGCTTGTACTGAAAACACTCAAGATCATAAAAAAGTAGCACCACTTGGCTCTCTGTAGTTGTCTCAGGACTATAAAAGTCAGAGCTAGCTAAGTACATAAGATGAACTAAAAGCACATTGAGGAACACATTTCTGTACAGTTGGAGCAAACTGAATGTAATGGTTTTCCACTATTTTCTCCCACTGCAATGATGATGACCTCGATTATGATGATCCCTTGAGAGTAAGATCTCTTGGAGATGTGTTTCTAGTACTCTTGGGCTTGGCCAGAAACCAAACTCCTCTGCAGCAAAGCAATGAGAAGTTTCCAGCTGCAAGTGTTCACACCAGCCAGGCAGTCCAGGACAGGACCATCACTTTTTCCCATCTTTTACCAACAAATACATGTCCTTCTTATTTACCATACCTCTTCCTTAGGTTGAAAGTCAAGGTACGGAGGGAAAAGCACATGTAGACTCAAATGGGAATCATAGAATATCCCCGAGTTGGAAGGGACCCACAAGGATCATGGAGATCAACTTCCCCAAAGGACCACCAAAAAAAACCCAAACCAAACCAACAAAAAACAACAACAACAACAACAACAACAAACAAACAAACAGACCATGTGTCTGAGAGCATTATCCAAATGAGTCACGTTTTAGAAGTTTGAGCAGCACTGCCCAGGAGCAAATGCTTCCCTCTGCTTTGCTCTGCTGTATCCCATTCAGGCCATGTCCCCAACACTCTGCATTAAGGTATTATGGAAAAATCTCTGTGGCTGCTGGCAAGGCTTGAGTAGTGACTAAGAGCACTGTGTCATCAATAATTAAAGCCCATTTGTCTCTTCACAGTGAAGCACTGAGATTGTTTTATTGAGTCATCGTTCATATCAGCCATGAGCAAACAAATAAGTTTAAAGTAAGGACTAGTGCAAAACTGGAATGAAACTTGAATCAAGCTGGGAAAAAAAAATAGTGGCAAGGTCTCATTTTTAAGTCATCTGCTCATCTGCTCAGAATGTCTGTGGGTTCAAAGAGGACAAAGCTGCAACATATTTCAATAGTGTTATACAACTTCCGATTCTTTAGCACGGCTGTGAGTAATTCTGAAACCCTCACCCCTGAAGTGAAGCCAAATTGCAACAAGTGAATCACCCAGAAGACTGAGACCCTTTTCAGCTGGCAAAATATGCTGTGAACACACTACAAAATTGCATGTGTTTCTTTGCTTATTCAGCATTTTGGTGCAAGTGGCTTTTGTATTGTCAGTATTGCTTACTGATTCTTACTGATTCAGTTCATAAATGATTGGATGTGAGATATCTTTTTTTTTTTTTTTTCTTTACTGCAAAACCTAATAACACAAGTTTTCTGAAATGTAATGCTTACTTATACTTCCACACAATTATTTTTTCCATCCTTCAGTCTTTGAACTCTGGACTTCATCTTTAAATGTTTAGTTTGAATCAGGATGTAAAACAGAAATCACTCATGCACAATGCCTTGCTCATTACAACCGTCTTCACAAGGGAATGTCTCTTTGATTTCCTGTGTCAGAAGAACATGAAAATGGCTGTATTGGCTCAAATCCACTAAACCCAGGATACTCTCTTGAACTGTGGCCAAAAATATGGGGAAGAGCATAAGAATAAGAAAAGCACACGGGGATATTTCCCCATGGAAGAGCACAGGGTGCTCTCACAGCTTCTGGTACTTTGATGTTCAGAGATTTTATGAAATAGGTCATTTGAAGAATGATCAGTATCCTTCAGCAAATTCCTCATCCATGAACTTGCTCACACCACACACATACACACACACACCCACACACCCTTAAATTCACAAAAACTTATCACATTCTCAAAACTGTGCATCAAGGAACCCTGCAGTGGAACCATGAGTCTGGAGAGGAAACCACTCCTCTTTTCTGGTCTGAACCATCAGTTGAAGTCAGCATCATCTGATACTCTCTAATTTTTATGGCAGGAGAGGTCATGTACGACAAACAGAACTGGCGTATGCAGTCACTCCTATAGAAACCATTCCACATCCTTCATCCTCCCTGAACCTTCTCCAGTTCTGTTGTACCCCTTCTGAGATGGGGAAGACCAAAACCTTACCCAGCATCCAAGATATAAGAGCATGGAGGATTTATGGTGCAGTGTCATGACATTATTTTTTTCCTTTCCTGATGATTTCCTAAGCTTTTTAGGCTTTCCTGATGCTACTGGTGCTTTCACAGGACCATCTATAAAAACACTGGGATCTCATTCTGGAATGCCAATAATCTGCTAGACCCTATCATCTCATATGTGGCATTCAGATTATTTTTCCTGTGTGCATCACTTTGCACCTCCATATTGGATCTACAGTCCTTCACCCTTGTCCTACAGCACTGATATGCAAAATAGAGCATAAGCAGCACAATTCTTCTCTTCCAGGTTGCTAATGACTGTGTTGAAAAGCCTGGATCCTAATAACGAGTGATTTCTGTGTTGCAGCTTGTGTTGGTGCCTCCAGTGCCCTCACTGTGCCCCTGGGAGAAGAGTCTGGCCCTGGTATCTCCTAGACCCCATTGAGCCAGGGACATGTCCTTGTCCAAACCTTTTTTTATGAACATTTCTAACAATTATTCAACTGCAATGGCAGTTGGAAACTTCTACCTGTTAGTTCATGCTGAGTTTGGACACTTCATGCTTCCTTAATTAAGGAGCCCATGTGTTTGGTCTCCATTCCTCAGGTGGTGATAAACCTGTTATAACTAAACTGAGGCAATATCAGCCCAGGGAGATTAGACCAGCATTTTATAGCTAGCATGCTGAAACAGATATATCCTCGTATCCAATATTGGACAGTAAGACATTTATAGTAGATTATATGGGGTTAACCTCTCTATTATTGTGCTTTTCACAGAATCACAGAATCATCTAGGTTGGAAGAGACCTCCAAGATCACCTAGTCCAAACTCTGACCTCACACAAACAAGTCCTTCACTAAACCATATCACTAAGCTCAACATCTAAACGTCTTTTAAAACCTGCAAGGACAGTGACTCAGTCACTTCCCTGGGCAGCCCGTTCCAATGCCTAACAACTCTTTCGGTAAAGTTCTTCCTAACATACAACCTAAACCTCCCCTGGCACAACTTTAGCCCATTCCCCCTTGTCCTGTCACCAGGCACATGGGAGAATAGACCAATCCCAACCTTGCTACAGCCTCCTTTAATGTACTTATAATGAGCAATAAGGTTACCCCTGAGCCTCCATTTCTCCAGGCTAAACAATCCCAGCTCCCTCAGCCGCTCCTCATAAGACTTGTTCTCCAGACCCCTCACCAGCTTCATTGCCCTTCTCTGGACTCTATCGAGCACCTCCTTGTCCTTCTTGTAATGAGGGGCCCCAAACTGAATACAGTACTCAAGGCACGGCCTCACCAGAGCTGAGTACAGGGGGACAATCACTTCCCTGGACCTGCTGGCCACACTGCTTCTTATACAAGCCAGGATGCTGTTGGCCTTCTTGGCCACCTGAGCACACTGCTGGCTCATATTCAGTCAACTATCAACCAATACTCGCAGGTTCTTCTCTGCCAGGCCGACTGGGACCCCCCCTGATAGCCAGACTGCTGATAAATGATGGAAAGCAGCCTGGCCAGCTCCTCTGCCAGTTCTCTCAATACCCTCAGGTAGATCCCATCCGGCCCCATCAACTTGCATATATCCAAATGCTGTAGCAGGTCACCAACCATTTCCTTATGGATTGTGAGGGCCACATTCTGCTTCCCATCCCCTTCTAGCAGCTCAGGGTACTGGGTATCCAGAGAACAACTGATTTTGCTGCTGAAGACTGAGGCAAAGAAGGCATTAAGCACCTCAGCCTTTTCCTCATCTCTTGTAACTAAGTTTCCCCCCACATCCAGTAAAGGATGGAGATTCTCCTTAGTCCTCCTTTTTGTGTTGATGTATTTATAAAAATATTTTTGTTATCTTTAATGGCAGTAGCCAGATTGAGTTCCAGATGAGCTTTGACCTTTCTAATTTTGTCCCTGCACAGCCTCACAACATCCTTATAGTCCTCCTGAGTGGCCCACCCTCTTTTCCAAAGATTATAAACCCTCTTTTTTCTCCTAAGCTCAAGCAACAACTCTCTGTTCAGCCAGGCCGGTCTTCTTCTGCACTGGCTTGTCTTTGGGCACGTGGGGACAGACCGCTCATGAGCCATTAAGATTTCCTTCTTGAAGAGTGCCCAGCCTTCCTGGACTCCTCTGCATTGGGAAACACCTCCCAAGGGACTCTGCTAACCAGTGTCCTGAACAGCTCAAAATCAGCCCGCCAGAAGTCCAAGACAGCGGTTTTACTGATCCCCCTCCTGACTTCACCAAGACTAGAGAACTCTACCATTTTGTGGTCACTGTGCCCAAGACAGCTTCTGACCACCACATCTCCCACCAGTCCTTCTCTGTTTGTGAACAGAAGGTCTAGCAGGGCATCCCCTCTGCTAGGCTCACTAACCAGCTGCATCAGGAAGCTATCTTCCATGCTCTCCAGAAACCTCCTAGACTGCTTTCTCTGGGCTGTGTTATGCTTCCAGGATATGTCTGGGAAGTTGAAGTCCCCCATGAGAACAAGTGCTGACGATTTTGCAACTTTTGCCAGCTGCCTGCAGAACTCCTCATCTGTCTCCTCATTGTGGTTTGGTGGTCTATAGCAGACCCCCACCAGGATGCTTGCCTTGTTAAAGGAAACATGGCTGAGAATATGCTGAAGTTCAGCAAATGGAAACTGAAATCCTAGTACTTTGTTTATTAGCCACTGCTTCATATTTACAGAAGACATTTTAGCAAAGAGCCTTTTTGAAATCCCAAGAAAAAGCAAATGTAACACAAGAAAATCTGGCCATCTTCAGCCCTACTTGTCACTTTTTGCTCTCAGGACTTCCTGAGATCTCTAGCAGTTTCAGCACAGATTCACCTGCCTCCTCTGGCAGGATGGCTGCCAGCCATGTGTGCCAGCCCAGCAAATGCTGTTCCCTTTGCTGGGGCTCCCATCCATTTTGTGACATCCTCTTTCCCCAGCCTCCAGTCCCACCTGTTCTGTTAGGGGCTCTTCTACAGCTGGAGGGAAGGAAGGATTCAGCCTGGCTGTGTACACTTCAAAGAGCTGTTACAGGGATTTCTTGATTAACCTTACGCTTAAAAAATGTAAAACAACATGGAAGTGCCAAGGCTGTTCCCCATTGAGGTTCATCTGTTTGCATAAGATAGTGTTTGTTTTTTGTGAGTTGTGGTCAACACCTCAATGTTCAGGTGGAGACCAGTGTCAAGTGATGTTCCTCAGGGGCCAGTATTGGGACTGGCACTGTTTAATGTATTTTTCTGTGACATGGACAGTGAGATCAAGTGCACTCTCAGCAAGTTTGCTGATGGCAGGGAGCTGTGTGGTGCAGTTGACATGCTGGAGGGAAGGGAAGGGAAGGGAAGGGAAGGGAAGGGAAGGGAAGGGAAGGGATACCATCCAGAGGGACTTGGGCAGGCTTATGAAGTGGGCTCTTGTGAACTTCATGAGGTTCAACAAGGCCAAGCACAAGGTTCTGCACCTGAGTCAGCACAATTACAAGCTCAAATCCAGGCTGGGCAGAGAGTGGATCAAGAGCAGCTCTGAGGATAAGGACCTGAGGGTGTTGGTGGATGAGAAGCTCAACAAGAGCCTGCAATGTGCACTTGAAGCCCAGAAAGCCAATCATATCCTGGGCTGTACCAACAGCAGTGTGGGCAGCAGGGCAAGGGAGGGGATTGTCCCCCTCTACTCTGCTCATGTGAGACCCCACCTGGAGCCCTATGTTCAGCTCTTGGCCCCCAGAACAAGGACATGGAAGAGTTAGAGTGAGTCCAGAGGAGGCCATGAGGATGATCAAGGGGCATGAGCACCTCTCCTGTGAAGACAGGCTGAGGGAGCTGGAGTTGTTCAGCCTGGAGTGGAGAAGGCTTCAAGGGGACCTGGTGGCAGCTTCCAGTGCCTAAAGGGGGCTGCAGGAAAGCTGAGGAAGGACTCTATTTCAGAGGGTGTAGTGACTTTAAAATAAGGGGTACTTTAAACATGGGGTAGTGGCTTTAAACTAAAAGAGCATAGCTTTAGGTGAGACATCAGGAAGAAATTCTTCCCTCTGAGGGTGGTGAGGCTGGGTCCCAGGCTGCCCTGAGGAGCTGTGGCAGCCCCATCCTTGGCAGTGCCCAAGGCCAGGCTGGATGGGGCTGGGGGCAGCCTGGGCAGGTGGGAGGTGTCCCTGCCCATGGCAGGCAGGGTGAAATTGGATGATCTTTATGGTCACTTCCAATCCAAACCGTTCTGTGATTCTATGAAGGTATGGACAGCATCAGCCTTTTGCTAATGACAAGAAGCTGCTAAATATTTCCTTCTGTCGCTGGTGTCAACATTGAGGATTGTTTCTATGAGTCTGATGGCTTGGATGGAGACAAGATACAGGTTTAATAAAGTAATTCAGACACCTCAGGCCTGCTGGTGTGCTTCATGGACATGAATCCTGAACTCTCCTGCAGCAATGGAAGAATCTGCCCTGGAGCTACTGGCTTCCCTGGGCATTTAGCCATGGGGATGCTTTGGGAGGCTGACTCCAGGAGGGAAGGAAGCATCGGGAAAGAGAGATGCAAAGGAACTGATTATTCTGCAAGCTGCACACTGGACCTTCTCCGTAGGACACTTCAATTAGTATTATTTTTTTCCAAATAATATTATTTATTACAATGCTTATGTTGTTTATAACTTAATTTTAATTCAATGATAAGCGCAGATTCCTACAGTGGTCACCACGCTATATCGATTTAGAGAGGAGAAAGTGTTTTAAAATGTTTTCCTAAATAAATATATCATTACATACTAAAATAAAATAAAAATAAAAAATAAAATGTTAAAGTTTTTTTTTTTTGTAAATGTTTTTTTTTTTTTTCTGTCCAGGAATTCTGACCTTGCTGTAGATGTGAAACGAGTTGTGAGATGGGAATTTAATATTGTGCATGCTTTCTTACTAGGTCTTCAGTATAAAATGCACCATACCCTGCCCATCTTGCTCATCTTCTGTGTTGCATATCAGCACAATTCAAGCATATAGAATAGAATATGAATATAGAATACAGAGTATGCTTCCTAATTTAAAAATGTAATTAAACTCACATTTAAAAAAAAAAAAAGTGTTTTATTCTATTTGCCACTGGACTTCTGAGGCTCTAAGGGGTTTGACCTGACCCAAAGCTTTAGCAGCAAATGGAAAGAGATATTCTCTAAGCCGAATCAAAAAGGGCAAAATCCAATGCTGTAACCTTATCAACCAATAAAGAGTATGGTTTGTAAATTGCAGTTCAAAAGGAAAATATTTCCAAGATGTCTGAAGGTGGGAAGAATCACTAGGCATGTGTTGTTCTTATATCTTCACCACTTGTTAATTCTATTGTTTTCTGCTCTTTTCAGTAGTTCTTCTTCTTATTATTATTAATATTTTAAATTTATATTAATATATTTATATTATATTAATATTAATGATATTAATATTAATATAATAATATTTTAATTTTATTTTAATATTTTTAATAATAATTTTTATTAATAATAATAATAATAATAATAAAGAAAGAGAAAAAACACAAAACTTTTGTATCTCTGTGATCCACTACCCCAGCTGGTCCCCTGCCATTGTCTTTAAGCACTACATTACTGCGTGCCCTAGGTGTGTAGATGGATGGGTGGATGCTCCCACCCACCTGAAAACGTGGGTGCTGACCCCTAGTGCAGTTCACCTTACCTGCCTACCTGAAAAACAAAAATAAAACAAAATAAAACAAACAACTGCTGTGCCTGGCAAGCACCAGTACACTTTACTAGAAAGGGGAGAACAACCTGGGACTGGAAAAACTCTCATCAAATGCTTACCCCAGTGCAGGAGCAACCCTATCCTATGGCATTTTTCTCTTGGGCTAGACTATGAGTTTCCACCCAGGTTTCCATGGATAGAAGTTGCAGCCAAAGTCCTGACTGCAACATTCCTTCTGTGAGCAGCAAAAAGTTTTTGTGCAGCACACAAAGTTGGTTTGTGCACTTTCTTATGGAAAATTTGTAGGAGAATTGCAAAGGAATGTAAATAAAGTTGAGAAATGTGCAGAAGAATCACTAGTCTTATTCTCCAGCCTGCTCACTGAAATATTTTGTAGGGAATACAAACATGAGAGGTGAATTTGATTGCCAAAAAGGAGAAGAACAAACAGGAGGAAAAGAAGGATCTAAATTGATACTCACTTACCTATGACTAAACAGAAAGTCTTGGGTCAGTAATACATCTTCCAAAGTTTCTATAGAATACATATGGGAAAATAAATAAATAAATAAGAACCTATTAAGTCAGTAATAAAGATTTCTATGTTAATCTATACCTAGGAAGATTATGATTATGCATTTTTAATTTCCTCCCCATCTTCACGTCTCATAGGAATGGATGCATTCATATCTGCGTGATGTTTTCACACAAACAATACAGATTTTGAAGGAATTCACAGAGAAATTGTCGTTGAGCCCATAGAGCAGTGGTCAGCAGCACAAAGCCCAGTAGGAGGCCCGTAATGAGTAGTATATCCTCAGGGTCAATAATACTGGGTCCACTCCTGTTCATCACCTTCATTAATGAGCTGGATGATGGGGCAGTGCACCCTCAACAAGTCTGCAGAAGGTAAAATTTGGGGGAGTGGTTGACTCACCAGAGGGACATACTGTCATCCAGAAGGACCTGGACAGGCTGGAGAAATGGGTCAATAAGAACCTGATGGAGTTCAACAAGGAGAAGTGCAAAATGCACCTGGGGAGGAACACCACCAGCACTAGGACATGCTGGTGTTCATCTAGCTGGAAGACAGCTCTGCAGAAAAGGACCTAGGAGTCCTGGTGGACACCAAATTGAAGACAATGCCAGCAATGTGCCTGTGCTGCTAAGAAGGCTGATGGTATTCTTGGCTGCATCAACCAGCAGGTTGAGTGAAGTGATCATTCCTCACTACTCAGTGCTGTGAGGCCACACTTGGAGTGCTGGGTCCACGTCTGGCCTTCCAAGTATGAGAGACCTGGACATACTGGATAGAGTCCAATGATGGGCCTCCAAGGTGCTGGAGGAGCACCTCCACTATGAGGAGAGGCAGAGAGAACTGGGACTGTTCAGCCTGGAGAAGAGGAGGTGGATCTCATCAATGTCTATAAACACCTGAAAGGAGGGCACAAAGAGGACAGGGTCAGGCTCTTTTCAGTGGTGCCCAGCGACAGAACAAGAAGAAGCACAAGAGGTCTCTTCTAAGCATCAGGAAGCACTTATTTAATGTACATGTTGCCCAGAGATGCTGTGGAAATCAACAAAAGTTGGAAATCTTAAAAAGTCTTCTGGAAGTGGTCCTGGGCAAGCTGCTCTGGGTGGCCTTGCTTGAGCAAGGGTTGGGCCAGATGACCTCCAGAAGTCCCTTCTGACTTCAAATATTCTGTGGTTCCGTAATTCGTCCAGGAACTTTCTCACTATGTTGCTTTATGTCAAGTGAACTTTAATGGGAACAGCAGGATTTGAGAACCTGTAAGAAACTGATTTCTACAGGATTTTCCTGAGAACAAGTAGGCTCCACCACAATTTTAAGACATGGTTTAGTGGGTGACTTTTGTAGTAGGGTGATGGTTCAACCAGATGAACTTGAGGATCTCTTCCAACCTTAATGATTCTATGATTCTATGACTATCCCTCAGACCCAGAGTTATCCTTTCACAGGAATCAGTGAATCACATGACATTTATCAATCTCACAAGAGCGAGATGAAGAAGACTGTGAGCATTGACCAATTGCCCTAAACTTCTCATTCTTGGATAGTCCAGCTGCTCACCAGTCATCAAGGTAAGGACACAGCAAAATCCAGTATCCAAGATAGTTACAGCCAGTTGTCTTCCTCTTCAGACCCCTCCAAGCCTGCAGGCAAGTGAAATGGGACCATGAACGTACAGCTGGTCAAGAGCCAGTGACTCTGGTGGGCATATCTGGTGCAGCACTGTCACTGTGAAAAGCAGACAAGAGATCTTTGACAGACAGCCATAGAGCCAGACAAAGTGCGGAGGAAGGGTCAGATATGTTGCTTTCTTCTGTGGCATTACAGGAGATGTCAATTGTACATGGGCTGTCCCAAAAGTCCATTGAAGAACAGAGGATTTTTTCCGCCCTTTATCCAAACAGACATGGAAGATGCTCCTTTTGCAGCAAGCAGATATCCATATCTCCTTGGGAAGTCCTTCAGACTACATCCATGAGAACTGGCAACGGTGGGCAAAATCCTCTCTACCAAAGTTAGTCAACAAAAACCATGAAGGCAATAAAACACTTCCCTCTGAATCTTTGGTGGCCCCACCAAGGAGCCTCACCAACTTCAGGAGCAGAGAGAGGGGAAGGTGATTATCTTACTCCAACTCACTGGTGCAAACTGGGAGAGAAGTGCAGTGATAATCCTTGAGGAGGGCGGTAGAGCTTTCTCCATCATAACCCAAGCTCTCACACAGCAATCCTGTGCCAACAGCTGCAGATGGTGCCACCTCCCCAGACTTTGCCTCAGGCTTGCCTCAGGACAAGACAGGCAGGCAGCAGAGAGGAGTTCTTTGCACTAAAAACCAGCTTGTGGTGAGACTCCACAATAGATCCTGCAGATACTGGCTTTGTAGAAGCCTTCAAAGACATATGCAGCAAGTGTAGCTTTGAGATGATCTTCTCGAAGGTACAGGCAAGCCAGAAGTCACCAGAGAGGCTGAGGCAAAAGACACAAGGGCACATGGTCATAATCAACTCCGGGGTAGGAGGAAACCTTCACCAGCTGCTTAAGTATGAAAAGTCAAAGATGAAGTGTCATGTTACATCCAAAAATGAAGTGTCATTTTACATCCTAAATTTGGAGAAAAGGCAGAAGTGCCTCCATGAGAGCAGCACGAAGTCTTTAGGGAAGGCAGAAGAGACAGCTCAGCTGGGCAAGACCTTGCCAAACACAGAGACCAAGTGGCAGAGCATTCTGACTCATGAGAGGAGGAGAGGACCTGCAGCCATGGAGGAGAGGGGCTGACTGCTGCCATTACCCACAGAGTAAGGAAAAAGACTCCAGCCTCACGTGGCTGTGCACTAGAACACCCTGGTGAGACTGGGCAAGGGGCATCAGTTTGGCAAGACTTCCCATTTAAGTGGGACAGACACGCTTTTGTGATCACAAAACCTAAAAAACATTTGAATCTTTACGATTTTTAGTGGGGCCTTTTCTGCACAACATACTGTAACGGGGCATAATACTTCACTAAGGCAGGAAAATGTAGAAAAGTTTCTGCTGAAGTTGTTCAGCTGCTGTACGTTGACATCAAACTATTGGTGCTCACTGAGCAGTGCAGATTTACAAAGACCAGTGCTTTCAACAAAATTATTAGCATAAAATGAAAACAGAATTGGACCCACAACATTTGAATGTCAATGACAGGAGTTCAGACACTACCTCCACTACCTCCATGCAAATACACATCCTTTAATGCTTAACTTCAAGAATCCCCCTGGCAGGTAGATGTTCCTTCCACTGCAACCCAAAGAAAGTCACCCATGTAGAAATGAATATTTTTGCTTCTATCATGTGATTATTCCACCATTACATTCTTGCATTACATTGTCTGAGGGATCTGCATCATACCTTGGGTTGCCTGCAGTGCTTTGCGCATTGTGGTTTGTTTGGTTCCTGTACTAACAGGGCTGATAAGAGCAGAACTTCCCCTGTAAGTGCCTGTTTCTCTGTGACAATATATATATATTTTTAAATCAAACTGACTATCAAAATTGAGGTCATGACGTAGGCATGTTTGAGAACTATTTTGTATCATTAGGGGTAGGGATAAGAAAAAGCAGGGCTTGCTAGATCAGCAAGCTATGACCTTGCTTCCAAGGTCAGCAGGTCACAGAAAGAAGTTCTATCACACAACGTTGAACAGCAGACTGCTCCATTTAGGCAAGAAAAATTACTATGTAGAACTAAAACAATGAGTAATGGAAACTAACCTTAAGCGTGTTGTATGTGTTCCCACATTTCATACAATACATATGCAGGGTAGCAGTTTGCAAGAATGAAGAAATGCTTTCCATCACCTGCTATGTATTACAGAGGATATGCAATACCAACTATTGACACACATCTCAAAGTCATCAGTTGCCTGCAGAGACTGTCTGAAGCCTGTAGCCTCACTCCCTCTCAGCCACCTATTGATACTTCAGGATCAGCCCAAGGATGCCCTGCAGCATGGCAGGAGCAGAGCTGGAGGACTCACACTGCCCAGACCACCCTGCTTTTCATGTTCTGCCAGATCTGGTACCCTTTTATCATCAGTGGTGAGGGTTTCCTATTATTTCACTAAGTAACACAGATCTTGCATATACAGCCTGTCAAAGATTTGCTCTTCAGTCTGAATGAGATGTCTCTGTACCCATTATCTTCCCCTGAGTTTTCTTCAGCTGAAGCACAACAGGGTTCTGGCTCATTAAAACATGAATTTCTTTGGCTTATGGCCATGTAGTCTTCTTGACAGGTGTCTTTGTCTTTCCTATATTATCTCTAGATGTAATATCTGTGATCTGAGACAGGCAAGAGATCAGGAAGAGCACTAGTGTATTGGTGGTTACAGTGCCCACATTTCACTTCCATTAGACTATTTTTTAATGGAAAAAACAAACAAACAAAAAAACCAACCAACCAAAAACTTTTGAATACTTCCAGAGTGGAAAGCAGAACTATCTCTATTGAAAACAGAATAATTTTCAATATTTCACCAGCCTAGATAAACAATGTGAAAAAATATTCAAGGTATCCTAAAATGAAACACTGAAATGGACAAATGGACCACTTTAACAATGAAGAGGACAGGATGGTCTTGTCTCCGTAGACAAAACTACCTGTAGTTCCACCTGTACACCAGGCAGCCAAGGAAACGCAGCATGGCTAAAACATACAGCAGCAATATATCTCTCTGCTGGTGTGTACGGTATGAAAAGGGCAAAAGTATCATGTAAGACAGAAGCTGATCGTGGTTCTTGCTGACTAAACAATTTGCCTTGCTCTGCAATGACAGAGTAGTATAAAACAGCAAAATAGCAAAATAACATTTTCCTGCAATTTCTAATGCAGGTGAAACACGAGATGGAATATATGGAACCTTGACATGTGGCCATATGCCTGATGCAGTGAGTTTCACCCCAGATGGCAGAGCAGATGCTGATGTTGACAACACATTCTCAGCTGTTGGTCTGTTTTTATTCTTCTATCAAACCATCACTTTTAATAAAAATCGGAGTCTTTTTTCTCTCTTATAGAATCTGTGAATACCTCATATGGTCGAGAAATTGAGGTTCTTCATAATCCTAAACACTACATAAAATTTTTGTTCTCTGTAACTCTGTCCAGATGCTGGTACTCTGGAAATTAGGCACTCTTGTCTTTCCAGCCTTTTCTGGAACCTCAGCACTCTGACTCACAATATTTAAAAATAAATAAATAAATAAATTGAAAGAATGCATTAAGCTCATAGTATTTTATATTCTGGATCTAGTGAAAGGGAAGCAGAGCTTTGATACTGAAAACAATAGAGGTCTAATAATGATGCTAAAGTTTTTTGTTGTTTTGTTTTTCTTTTTCTTGAGCAACATTGAGATTTTTCTGCTCTTCCTTCTCTGCACAAGCAGTAGTCTCTGCTTTTGGTCCAAGCAACAGTTTGTCTTGTGTGGTAGAAGCCCTGAAAGTGAAACAAGTGAAGGTAGAAATAAAGGTCAAAGATAATTTTTTTTTTTTGGAAACAAGAGAAGTCTTTCTCCATATTTCAGATCTCAATTTTCTGCAAAGGCTAAAAATTCACAAGAGATATTTGCTTTCAGCAAATGGGGTGTCCACAAATAATCCACATACATTTCTGAAAGTTTATATTCCCAACTGCACCTTTCCATTGTTGTATTGGAGCAGTAAGTCTATCCTGGAAAAACAAAAAAACAAAAAACCAAAAAAAAAAAAGCTTTCATAGTTACCAAACAACTTGTGTTCTCTCAGAAAAACTCTGGCATCCAGCTGTCTCCAGCAAGTGAGAGCTAACTGCAAAACTGACATCATAGCTACATTGGAGAAGAGCTCCAGATAACAACCCCTCATCCCTAGGATTGCATATATGGCTGAACTCCAAAGGGATTGCCTGATTTATTGTGGTCACCCAACCTATGATCAATATTCATCCTGATGATAGACAGAAGAGTCTATCTGGTTTTTCCTTGAGTTCAGGGATGGTTGATCATGGCTATACAGAAACCAGATTACAGCCATGATATGAAAAAACTTCAGGAAGGTAGGAAGGTCCAGTCTTCATGCCCTGAAGACCAAGCACACAAGGAGAGGAGTGCTCATCCAGTGCTCATAATGGCATTGACAATTGTTCTCTCAGCCCAAAGTAGTTATTGTCAGGATCCCATCTGTGTTCACTTTGACTCAGGCCCACTTCCAATCCTTTCTCCTGTACCTCAGCATCACTTACCCCAAAATTTGGAGACATTAATGTAAAGGCCTCAGGAACATGAAAGCACACAGAAGAGGCTCACAGACACCCAGATGCTTTGGACATGTGCTGAAAAGTGAAAAAGCAAGTTGTAATGGCAGGCCTCAAACCCAGTCTGTTCCTCTCTTGAGTATTGTCTCAGGCTCTTATACAAAGTAAAGTCGCCAGGAAACTCTCTGGGATTAAATCTGTAATCAAATGAAGGGCACTAGCCTGCCTGAACTGATGACACAACATGCCTTACTTCCAGAGACATAGACGTCAGTGACCACTTAGCTGAAGCACAGGCTAGCAGGTTCTCTGTTCTTTAGAAGTGGGGGGCAGGGAATTTGGATGTCAAAACTGAGATATCAAAATTGAGATGTCAGTGTAAGCTGCAAACCACACACTGGGCATGGCATACTGAGGAATCACACATCCCTCCTGTAAGAATGCCAAATTAGAGACATCCTAAGGCATCCTCCACCAAAGTTGCAGCAATGCTATGAAGGAGGCAGCTGCCTGGGATATCACCAAGCTCCCTCTGAATCATGCCTGAAGCAGTAGTGATTTGTATCTGCATTTGACACAGCAGCAGCAAGCCCTGAGAAGCATCACTAGAAGCTGAAGAGCAGGTGAGAGGAGGAACTAGTTGTCTTCCTGGTGGATAGAACAAGTTAACAACCTCACCAACTGGTTATTTTCACCAGTGTCAATACAGCACCCAGGTGATAGTGGCAAAGTCAACTAAGGATCACTGTCTCATTTTCCCCAATGTCATTGCAATGGCATCACATGAACAAACAGCTTTTCTGCTGGAAAAGAATTCAGCAGTTTTCCTTATGAATGAAGTAGACTGTCTCTCAGTGGAGATTTTCCACTAGGAGGAGAAGAGAAGAATTTATTTAATTCTGCTATGAAAAGTATTAGCAGAAGGTGCAACATGATCCAGATTTCCAAACATCTTTGCCTCTAACATTACAGACCTGAACTGAATCCCACTTGCATGAACCTTGCTGCATGCACTGACAAGCTTAGTTAAACTGAATTTTGAATTTATTTTACAGCACGACGCTTTGAAACCAAACAGGAGACATGTCCTTAGAAACATATGGAAATCTTTGCAGAACTTTTCTCAACAGCAGTGTTTTCCCATAATCAGCTTCTCTATAGTTTCTATGGTCTTTTATATCCATATCATTCATATCCAGAGTTTTCCCCATTTTTCTCAAGTTTTCCATATGTTCATTATCAAATGAGAAACTTAACTTTAAAAGTGTACTTGAAGACTCCCACCTGTGCACACTCCCTGGCTGGATATTCAGTATGTACTACAAAAGAGCTTCTTCTCTAGGTTCTACGTAAGCAGAAGGACTGTGTACACTGTTGTGCTAAGGGACCAACATGAGCCTTAGTGTAAGTACATCCATTTTGTCTCTTGACATAATGGTACCTAGACTGACTACCTTCTTCTCAGCTACTCAAAAATGACAAGCACAGGTATTCAGAAGACCTGCTCATGCAAAACATGCCATGATTTACAAACACTAGATTCTTCAACTTGTGGTGTCCCTTTGCTTCATGCAAAAGTTATGGTGGGCTGTAAGTCATTCGGGAAGTGGACTTATGATGGGCTGTACCAGAAAAGTAGGGTGCCATGTTGGGAAGCTGGAAGAAATTCACCATCAAAATCTGCAGCCCATATGATCCTCCCCAACAGATGAATGAGCTTTCCACTACTAGTACTGCCTGAATTCAAGGCAAAGGTGTGTTTTGCATCCTTATAAAGAGTGACCTCCTTGGGAGCAAACAGATGTTTTGTAGTCTTTATTCCAGATACCCCAGACCATAAGCTGCAGACCCATCATTACAGATGTAACTTATACTGGCACAAATCGCTGGTGCAGGTATGCCACCATACCAGCAAAAATTCCCAAATATCAGCACTTTGCTGATACGAATTTTTGGAACAGAGTTAATACTAGAAACTAAATAAAGGTTGAGAAAATCTCTATGTGAATACAGTTGAAGCTAGTGCACAAAAGAAGTTTGACCATGCCACCATCTACTGAACTCTTTGCATATGGATTCATTTGTTAATCTGTGGTTGGTAATGGAAATATGTGGCTGCAGACCTTACTTTCAGACACTAAACTTCCAAATATTATATAACACAGATATTTGAAAGGCAGTATTTGACGTTTGTTTTTTTCCTCCCGTTCCTTTTACTTTTTTTTTTTTTTTTTTTTTTTTTAACAAGAATTCACTAAAGAAACAAGCTGAGTTTATCTCTGAGAGCCACCACCCACTCACTACTAAAAAAAAAAAAAAAAAAAAAAAAATCTCCCCCTGCTCTTTGGTCCTCTCACCTCTGGTCACAAGATCAGCTTGGACAGTCAGTGTCCATGTCTTCAAAGGAAATTCATGTATTCATGCAGCTGAAAGATCTGCACAGCAAGACTACAATAACAGAGACTTTGCAGTAAATTCAACATGAATTTCTCTTGCTGATTTTAGCCGATTTGGGATTTCTCCCAGACACGTTTCTCTTAGCATGGTAATTTAAGGGGCATTGGTGGCAAGCCTCATGCTCAGGATAGGAATAGAATAGAATAGAATAGAATAGAATAGAATAGAATAGAATAGAATAGAATAGAATAGAATAGAATAGAATAGAATAGAATAGAAGAGAAGAGAAGAGAAAGAGAAGAGAAGAGAAGAGAAGAGAAGAGAAGAGAAGAGAAGAGAAGAGAAGAGAAGAGAAGAGAAGAGAAGAATCTGTTAAAAACAAACAAACAAGCAGGAAACATAACAAACAAACAAACAAACCACAACCTTGTCCCTGGCACATCTCTATTTTGGTTAGACATAGTAAAATCCATGGCTTTCCTGTAGCAGAGCATACTCAGCTCTAAAAACTGAGGCCAAAAGTGTCTATAGGTGTAGATCCATGCCTCCAATAGATGTACTGTGTTCAGCATCACCATATCTAGTCTGAGTGTTCCCAGAACATCTGAAGTGATTGTAAAAGCAAGATGAGCTCACGTGAAAGGGAACTGAGTTGCTCTGTAAGGAACATTATCTCTCTGTATAAGGCAAGTCAAATGTACCACTTCCCCACCTTTGCCTGCTCATGGGGCTCTCACCTGGGAGCTTTGCTTCCCATTTAAGCTTGTGGGGCTCCAACACATGGCTTTTTCTAGCCAGGGAGATCACCTAAAAGCTGGTTGGACATCTCTGCTCCCCCTGCTGAAGTGGAACAGGGCACAGAAAAGGTATGGGGGGGCTAAAAATGAGCCTGGCTCTGGCATCCAAAGAGAAATGGATTCCCCAGAGAGAAGCTGGTGATCCAGGAATGCTACTTGGGCATTTTGTACTCATGCATCTTTGAGGGAACAGCACAAAAGGCTGCAGGTTTAACCAACACATGACTATGAGAGAATAGGCAACAAAGCCACCTCAAGGCCACTTATTGACATGAGAGTCATGCTGTTCTCTACCAAGCTAGAAGGAGACCAGAAGGAACAAATCACATCCATCTCCACCAAGTTAGAGAGATCTTGATGGAAATTCTTCAGAGCAGCTGTTTTCCAGGCCCTGCTGAGCATGAGATCAGGGCATGGGGCAGAACTCCTCAATCCCACTTTTCCTGTGCCTCCCAGGATTCCACTAATTGATTTTTCTGCAAACCTGAACACATTTCCATCCAGCTGCCACTCTTTTCAATGAAGAAGAGCTTCCCAGGAAGAAGTTGAAGAACAAAGAAATTGCTACAGCTCAAACCTGTGTATTATCTTTAGCATCTGCTACTAACAAGTACTTACTACTGAAGAACAGAGCAAGCCTGCAGCTATACATCCCCAGAAAACTCTAACAGTTTCTATCAGTTTGGAGCTCAGGTCCATCACTGAATTAAAGGGGGTATCAGTATAATTTTCCCTGCATACTTTTCTTCTGGGATGTATTCCAAGCAAGTCTATCTTCTGTGGTTGCATATACCATCTCTCTTTGAGCCTGTGGAAACTGATAGCACCTTTGGCATCCTGCAGCAGAGAGCACCACAGACCTACTCCAAGCACCAGCATGTCCTCTATGGGTTCTGCTCACAGTATCCAAATGTGACCTCCCTGGCACTGAATAGAGGAGATAACAAATTCCTCTGATCCACTCTCCAAACTGCTCCCAGTGTAGCCCAGGATGTGATTTGCCTTCTTTGTGGTGAGAGTACAGGTTGGACCATACTCAGTGCAGCATCTGCTGTAACCCTTTTCCAGTCCTTTCCAGGATTGGTGCTCAGCCAGTTGATTTCCAGCCTGGATTGGTGCATAGGATTTTCCTGCCTTCCCCTCCTTCCCCCCACCCCCCAAACAGGACTTTGCATATCTCACTGCTGAACTTCAGGAAGTTTCTGTTGGCCAACTCCCTGAGTTTCTTGAGGTTCTCTATGGAGCAATGGCTCTGCTATCCAGCAGGTCAGCCACTCCCCCCCAGTTCTGCATTGTCTGCAAAGTTGCTGAGGGTGCGTTCTGTCCAAGGGCATGGGGGGGGAGGAGGGGGGAGGAGAAGAAGGCACAGGGAATGAGGCATGGCAAAGGAATATCCAACTGCAAAGTTTTATGGTAGAAAAGTGAGAAGTGCAGGCAGCATTCCCCAGTGTGGCTGAAAAGGAAGGCAGAAACATCAGGCATTGCAAGCTGAGTGGAAGAAAGCAGAATGATTTGCAGACAGGTCTGGAGTCCTAGGAAGTCTTGTGATGAGGGCTTGGGCATCCCCACTGGGCACCCTCACCAGTGGCGCACACAGGCAAGGATTCTAGTTCCACCTGAAGACAACAGACAGGACACATGCACCAACACATCCACCCTGGGGCAAAGGGCAGCACAACTGCATCATCTCTCCTGCTGTTTCTTAAGGGCTTTAGGGGAGAAACTCTGATGCCAGTCTTTGAATCTCAGCAGCTGACACCCCTGATTTTTCCAGGTGGCATGTAATGGTGCTATACTGGAGTGATGTCTGCTGTACACTTGTACAAGGCTGTCAGCAGCAATAATCAGGCACAGTGTACTCAAGAAAAGCTTTTGAATATCAGCCAAGCAGGATTTATTCCAAACTCTTTGTGCACCGCTTGTAATCCTTCAATATACTCTGTTGTGAGGAAAAGTAACTCGCTCCTCATGAACCAAAAATGGAAATAATTAATGCATTTTTATGCCACAAAGGAACCACAAGACCTTGGAACATGGGCAGTAGTCATCAGCTGCTTCTTAGGGGATTACATGGCACACCTTGCCCAGTTTCAAGAAGTCCTTGCAAGTTGTTTTGATAGGGAACCCTATGCTAGCTGCAGACATTTTAATGGGAATCCAGGCACTCTATGAATTTCCCAAGCCCAGAGAGCTGCACAGCAATCCTACATTGGTGCTTGGTTAATGACTGCAGCTGCAGGAGAAGCAGCCCTCAGGAGAGAGTAGGCAATTTTCTGGATTAGCATTTTCTGAGAGAAAGGCAAAGAGGCCCTAAGAGACCAAAATATCAAGCCTGAGATAGGCAGAAATAGGTTGTGTTTAGGGGTAGGTCCCAGAACAGCTCTGAGCTTCCAGGAGAAGGCTTTGGATCTTCATCTGACAGAGTGTAAGTATCATGTCAGAAAAGGTAACACTTGGGATGTTTCTTGCTTGGGCTGGGCACTCCACTGCTCCAAAACCCCAAAGGCTGCAAGGCAACACGGCTCTCATTCAAAGCAGTGCAAGGTCTGAGTCTGTTGCCAGACACAGCTGGTGCAGGCTGTCAGACTAAGGTGGCCCCTCTCAGACTAAGGTGGCCCCTCTTTATAGGGCTCGTTTCTTTGCTTCTTCCTCGCCTACTCCTTTCAGGCCACTTTAGGATGGCAGCTCCCAAGGTTAAGGTGAGACTGGGAGCCTGATCAACGTTCAGCTGCAGAAGTGACCTTTGCAGACAGAAGTGTGATTTTGAGTCCAACAGCAAAATCAAGAATGGGGATGGCAAGGAATATTTTCCTCTTTCCTTAGCTTGCTCTCTGTCTCACACCTTTGTTTGTTTGTTTTGTTTTAAGATCAGCTGTTTCAAAGCATAATACAGAAGAACTCTCCCGCTGTTTAAAAACCATCTGTAGCCCCACCTCGACTGCGGAAAGTTAAAATTTGGCAGGAAAAGTGGGAGAAGTTTCTTGGAGTAGCTTTCTGTGAAAGATTTGGGACTTCAAAGTTACATACCAAGGATTCATAGCACATTTTGTACCTATTTGGTTTTAATACGTCTGCAACGAGCTGCTCAGGAAGACTCCTCAGCACATATCCAGCCAAATTAATTGTGTGCTGAGAGATATAAGATGTGTGAATGCGGCACTGTTTGGGCAGAGAAAGTGGGGCTTGCCAAATCTCTTGGGAAAGCACTGTGGTTATACACAAATCAAAGATACTTACAGCAACATTTTAAGTCCCATGTCCTTAGTCATACCATCAGGAGCAGATAGAAACTGTAATTCCTGCAGCAGGAAATACTCAAAACAGAAGCTCTAGCCAATAGTCCTCAGATCACAACAGCTCAGGTGTGTTTTCAGCTATGAAGAAGAGAGAGGGTTTGGGGTCTTTTCTGCTTTAAGTCTGGAGTAGCTTTTCCAGTTTTTGCTTGTCTGGAGATTTTGTGTCATCAAAAATAGAACTGTAAATTCATCAGCCGCTTTGTTCTGTGCAAGTTAATTCACTTGTCTCTATTCACAGCTCAACCTCATCCTGCAGTTAAACTCACATGCTTTGGTTTGTTATTTCGGCATAGTCCAACTCTACAAAAATAATATTCCAAGTTTAATCACAAAGAAAGGATTACTGGGGATCAAATCCATTATTTCACAATAAATCCATTTTGTGTCTCTCTTTTTTTTTTTCCATCAATGATCAAAGCAAGTGGATTTTGGTTCTAAAACACTGCTGCTATACAACAGAAGAGATCCTTGCTCTTGCACAGGGCTCAATATTTTCTTTCTTTCTTTCTTTCTTTCTTTCTTTCTTTCTTTC
>CM021736.1:354037-436537 GCA_011075105.1 Heteronetta atricapilla
AAACCTTCCTTCCTTCCTTCCTTCCTTCCTTCCTTCCTTCCTTCCTTCCTTCCTTCCTTCCCTCCTTCCTTCCTTCCTTTCTTCCTTCCTTTCTTCCTTCCTTTCTTTCTTTAAAGGAGACTTCTTTTTTCCCTTTTGCCAAAAATAAAGTCTGGTCCAGAGTCTCAGCTGCAGTTGAGGGCACTGGAAGAGAAAGTAGCTGCCATTCATTTTTGTGGCTTCTTAATCTTTAGGGCCATATCTGATGTTCTCAATCATCCACAGTCTGCCACCACTGTTTGTTTGAGAATCTGAACCAAAGAGCCAAGCTCCAGTTTCTGCAAGGGGAGATTCAGAGAACACCCAAGGGTTTTTGCTTCTAAACCTGAGGACAGATTCTGTTCAACTATTCCACATTTTTCCTTCATTGGAATTTCTGTAGATTGCTTATGAAGTTAAGCATGTGATACAAGAGACCATCACTTCTTCCTGCCCAGGGCTGGGGCATTGCCAATCTAATCCCTTGCATTTGTGGTTTCCATAGTGTTACTGCAGCATGGACAGAGACAGGAGCCACACAGTCCTAGACCTGCTGGCCTTGCTGGAGGGAATGAATGGCTGTGCTCAGTTGGCCAAAGGCAGCAGAATGCAGAAAGGCCTCAAACCATGGGAACTGGAGTGATCTTCAGCATAGACACACCACCACTTGCTCCCCACATATCACAGCTTCTGGAAGACACAAACAGAATCAAAACAGACACTGGCTTGACCATGTACTACATATAAATAGTACCAACCTAACTGGCTGAAACAGATTGTGCATCATCATTACTATGAAGTCAGGCTCTTTATGGTTCTTCTGCTGACTGGACCATATTTTTAGTCCTAATCTTAATCTGTTTGAATTAGCTCTGCTAAAGTGAACAGAATGATACAGGTCAGATCAATCATTATGAAAAATTCAATTATGATAGTGCCATATGCAGCACTATAAACAGAATGCAGTTGTACATATGGCTGACAAAAGTAGTTAGTGACACAAATGTCCACGACATTGTGATGTCCTTTAGTCCTTCATCACTTTCTACACTGGCCATGTTGAGAGGAGGAAAAGTGCCTACAATTGTTCTTTCCAGAAAATGCATTGGCTCTCAAATGTCCCTCCCCAGCCCACATCCCTTGCCTACCAACCCACCAAAAAACAAGAGTCATATCCTGATGGAGGCTGCATGAAGCAATGAGAGGTTTTTATTGTTTTTTAGAAGGTGAAGTTTCATGAAAATTTCCATAAAAAAAAAAAAAAAGAAAAGAAAATGTTGCCCAACATTTTTTAAAATAAAAGAGCTGGCATGTGTTTCCCTGCAGAAGCTCATGAGTACAAGGCTCCTTATGCCTGAGTGGTCTCTTAATCACCAACAGAGCACATTGCATGGTCTTAGTCAAATGTGCAGGTTAAGCCAAAAAGGCATCAGCATGTGCAGGGCTGGGACTTGAACACCTGAGCACACAACCTCAGAGAAATACTGCATCTGCTAGAGATGCATCCCTTTTCCCAGGACAGTGAGGAATTTCTCATCTCAGAAGCAGCACTGAAGCAAAGCCTGCTGAGTAAGCAGTTCTTG
Source organism: Heteronetta atricapilla (assembly GCA_011075105.1). NCBI lineage: Eukaryota > Metazoa > Chordata > Aves > Anseriformes > Anatidae > Heteronetta > Heteronetta atricapilla. The sequence goes on from CM021736.1 coordinate 355,639, forward strand.
CAGGAACCAAGGAGTTTCCAAGCTTCCCATAAAAACTGAGTAATTGAGGAAGGTCTTCTTGTGCCCTGGAAAAGAGCAGATCATGCCATCAGCCTCAAGGCTTCCCTTGTATTGTGACCACCTAGAGGGGTAATCACTTAAGTATGGTAAAAGAGACGATGCACTGGGGTGTAGGAAGAAATACTGGAACTTCAGAAGTGCACGTATGCAATAAATTTATAAATAAATAAACACGTATATATTGGGTGTGCACTCAAAACTTTTTCCCTGATAAGGATTTGTGATCAAAATAATTTGGAGCCCACAGACAACAGAAACCTCACAACCAGCAACAGTCCCAGCTCAAAAGTTTGGGAAAATCAGTTGCTTCGGCAGCACCCACAGTCATCCCTGCAAAGCCAAGGGAAAGGAAGGCAAGAGTGAGATTGAGCATCACCCATGCATGAGAGACGAAGTGCAACTGGTCCTTATTGAAGCAGCAGAAGCAGCAATGCAAAGTGCTTTCCTGATTACAGAAGAAGCCAGATGGGGAAACAATCAACAACAAGAGAAAACACTTTTCTTCACCCTCTATTCTCTACAAAGATGGTTTTGGTGCTAATCATAGTGAAGGAGGGAAGCCTGAGAGAAATACCATTTCCCAGGATGAAACAGGAAGGAAGCAGTGAGCACTATCATGAGAAGCAAAAATCCTCTGAGAAGGTCCCATCAGCCCAACATATGACACAAAACCCTCAGTGGATTCACTGGTGTTCAAAAATACATCCAAAGGGTGCTTTTCCACATAGAACAGCACTGGCACACTCCTGCACAGGCTTCCAGATGGTCCATCTTTACAGCCCTTCCTCATGTAAAGTGGACAGCCTGAGACACAGCAGGACCATATCACTGCTTTATTTTAGAGCAGAGAAAATAAAAGTTCTCCTAGCAAAAATAAGTTATTTTCCTAAAAATAAAATTTAATTTTCTCAGATTTCCTTCTTATTATTCTTCCCCACACAAACTCACACTTTTTAAAGAGCGCAGCTCAGCAGAGATTTAAAGGAGACTCTTGATGACTGATAGCCCCTATACTGCAGTCACTAATGTACAGATTTTCAAAAAGGAACCTGTTAAAATGATTTCACACTCAATTTCAGAAAATAAATAAATAAATAAATAAATATTTGACCTGATTTGCCAGGGTCTGCTATGGAACAAATTAACTACAGAAATAAAACATTAAATCTTGATAATTATATACTGCTTAAATCTGATAGTAAAGCAGGTCTTAACATCAAGCCACGTATCGCAACAGGTTTCAGGGCTGTGGACTGAACACACAATTTTTTCCAACTCCATCTTCTGAATGATCAAAGAAGCACTTGCCATTTCTGTTTTCACCATAGGAAAAGGGCCTTTGTCTCCACTGATAGCACCATGCTTCTTCACAGGCTGATACAGAGCAGTAAAATCCAACATTACTACGTTGGCATCACTGACTACCGGTGCAACCCAACAAAGCAAGATCTACAGATGAAATCTGCCTAGAAGTTGCACCTAATAAGGGTACAATAGTACTGTCTCACCTGCACCCAACTTGAGACTGAATATTCAAATGTGTTGTCCTTCCTCTATGCAGACAAAGAACAGCATGCACCTCACTTTAATAGCAGTTGTTTCCAATGTGGTCTCTGGGACCTACAGGAAAAATGTCCAGGGAGGAGGGGAAGTGATAAAGAAGAGCATGCATGTGTGGTAGGAATCAAAATGCTTTTTACTATTTCTCTGTTTCTCTTTCAAAAAGTTTTTTCACCCACAGAAGCATCTGCAGAAAGGAGGGATGAATCTCCCAAAGATAGCCAGGATCTGTACGGCCATACCCTCAGCCAGGCTCCAGATCATGGCCGTGACCTCAGTGTGGTGTGCTCATGTCCTGGGGCTCCAAGGTCCCATCTCCCACCAAAAATACAAGGCTTAAGTAGACACCCAAGAAGTTCTTATGTTCCCATTCCTGTAAAAGCTGTTGGTTTAGGACCCCAGAAGCAGTCTCATTCCCATCTGATCCTCTCTTTGGAATTCTCTCCAAATCCTTGAGAACTCACTGCTGGAAGATGCTAAGGGGAACAATCTGAGTCAACCAGAAATACAAAGCCACTGTCACAAAAAAAAAAAAAAAGAAAAAAAAGCAAACAAACAAACAAAAAACCTACTGGATGCTTGGATGTGAGTCAAACAATTTTTGAAAATTATTTTAGACTAAATTCTTCCTCAGGACACGGTCTCCAATGGTGAAAGCTTGGCCCCACCGAGGCAAACAGCAAAACTCCTGCAGACCTCAGCAGGACCTGGATCCTACCCAAAGCAAACTTTTCAAGTTTCAGCCAAGCTCTTCAGCTGCAGACATTCATTTCTATTAATTTTGTAGCCTTTTTGTCTTACAAAAGGGATCCTTCCACAGTGGCCATCCAAGAGCTGTTGACAAGATGGAAGAAATATAATTTGCAATTGAAAAAAATAATCTCTCTCTCTATTTTTTTTTTCAATTAGAAACAGTAGAAGTATGCCTGTAACCTGCTCTTCAAGCATGTTGGTGTCCATCTGTCCAGTGGAAGAGTTCCACATAGCTCAAACCCTTCAGGGACTGGGATTATGCTCTGTTCTATTTCTGCTAGAACCTAACCCTACAGGACCCTGCATCTACAACAGGAGCTTTCCAGGGACCATGGTAAAATCAATTACATATACACTCATTTTGATTTTAGACATGTTGATTTTCCTTCTGCCAGTATTGTTTGTCATTCCCAGCAGACCAAAGGCATTTTTCCTCATGGGGAAGAGCACTGTAACAATGATGTTGAAGTACTCTCTAGTTTTACATTTGGAAAAACATTAATAAGTAAAACATGAACTGTCAGTTTTACAACAAGTTTTGTAACTTCTGACAATTTGTTTTAAAGCCTCTGTTCTTGAAAAACAGTAGTTACATCAGTCTCAATTCTGCTTGCTGTCAGAGGGAAATGTCTAGGCCATGGCTGCAGGGTCTGGATTGAAAATCCAACCCTGGCAAAACTGGAAAACAATCAGACTGTGTTTTTTGAGATCATCAATGGACCAGCTGGGTCATCACATGTTGGCAGTGATGAACACACAGAAACACAGAATCATTCAGGTTGGAAGAGACCTCCAAGATCACCTTGGAGGTCTCACCTTGGAGTCCAACCTCAGACCTGACACTAAGAAGTCCTCCACTAAACTATATCACTAAGGTCACATTGCATACCAACTCCATGGCACTCTGCATGAGCCCAACCACAAAAGCTGAAGTAACCAGTGTCTGACAGAGGAAAGGTTAGAATAAATTCACCCAAGAAATTGGCTACATCAGTGCCTTTCTGGTCACAATCAGTGTCCATTCTGTTTGCTCCTTGTGATAAAATGCCAAGAAAATATGCCATAAGATTTACCCACTTTGCAGCCACAGCAATACAGTCTAGACCAGACCTGAGTTCAGATCTCAACTCTACCAATACGAAGAAATTTTCACCATGTGCCTGTAATTATGAAATCATTCTCAGCAGCAAGAAACACAATACACTAACACAATACACTTTAAAGGAAAGAAAATAAACAAGGCCTTCATTCTACCTTCATATACTCTCCACACTCTGACATTTTTATGCAACTGAAACAGGGACATGCCCTTGTTTCTATATGCCAATTTGGTTTGCTGCCACAATACTATAGCCCGCAAATCTCTGCCTTCATCCAGGAAAGGAAGTCAGGCTCTAGCAAAAACAAGCTGCATTGAACTTGCTCAAACATGCACATTTCAAGCACTGTCTTCTCCCACAGCTCAAAGGACATTGCAACACCATCCAGATAGAGTCCTAGTGCAACATGCCAAAGCAGTTGCTTACATTAAGGTTAGGTCCTAACCACTAAAAGCAGATGTGAATTTTGATACCAAGAAACATAGGGCTACTTCAGCCTCTGGGATCTCCTAAGCTTTTGCTACAGGACACAGGGGAAACTTGAGCTTTCACAACATTTTCATTCCTTGTATTTTTCAAGTGGACACAGGGATTACCCATTGACATTTTAGTACTGCTGACATCAGGTTAAAGTAATTCCATGAGTGTTGGCTGGAACTTCTGTCTCTTCTGCTGCAGCAGCCATATGGATACAAGCATGTTTATGTGTCTGGGCTGGTGACAAGTGGCAAAGGGTGAAAATTGTATTTGATACCAAATGTGCATCATTTTGGCATTTCTTGCAGCCATCCACCCTTTCTAGTTGCAGCATGGAATGAGAATGGGCAAGCTGCATCTCTGAAATGAGCTGGAAATAATACTAAGGACTACAAGAACCCATAGCCCTTTCTTCTGAAGCTCTTCTGGTTCTCCAAAAGAGATACAGGCAACAGAGAACAGGGCAAGCTTGAAGGCAAAGATCCCATAGATCCAAATACATTATTGTAGGAGAAGCTATAGGATGACCCAGATGGACAAGTTAAAGTCTGGTTCTAAAGGCATTTTCTCAGTAGTTTGGTGCATTAGATAAAGTCTTCGGTTGCATTCACACACAATGCCAGAAGTGTCTGGTTTGCTGGATACAGGGGTCACCTTGTGTTGCTTTCAGGCATCACCCCTCACTTGGCTTCCACAAGTTTAGCAGAACTCCTAAGAATATTTTGCTGTAAAACTAAGTAAGCTTTGCCAGAGGGAGGCCAACGAGTTCTACCTCGCCATTGACAAACCTGTCCATGGAGCTATGTAAAATTTCTCTTTCCTCTATCTGTTCACCTCAGATCAACCCCTTGTAATAAGTTTTAAGTATTGCAGTCATCTGTGAGTCATTCACAGCCTCTACACCATGCATGTAGCCACCTGAAGTGAGCACCACCAGAGCCAAGCTTCAGGCTGCAGGAAGAATGCACTGTTCCCTCTGCCGCACATCTTATTCCATTGGCAGCTGCCATAAAGATTGTTCTTTCTGCTATGGAAACAAAAAGGATAGAAGATTTTAGATAGATATATAGTTAATGATATATAGTTTGCATATATATAGTTAAAACCAAATAAATGTACCAAATAAACATGGAGCTTTTGTAGAGCTGGTTATCTCAAAGCTGATTTTCCATGGGATTGAAGTCCAACTTCTAACAACAACCAGAACAAATTCTGAAAATTCCTGTTCTTCAACTAAAAAGGAAAACGGGCAGCTCCCCTGATTTCTAAGCAACATGCTATCTTTTGTAGCAGTTTAGGTCCTTTGTATTTTAAACACCTTTCTCAAGTTAGCGGTAGTTCAGAATACTGAACTACTAAGTTGATATCTGTAGTGTTCCAAAATACAGATGCCCTGACACACACTTGCAGTGTGTGTATGGAATCATGAGAGTAGTTGAGAAATGATGACATTGTGAAAAGGCTAGCTACCATCAGCAAGAGCTGGGGTTTCTTTGAAGGGAGCAGTTATATTCTCCTCCTAAAACAAGTTAAAATATGAGAACTGTGAGACCACATGAGTTATTTATGCAGCCCCCATGGTGAGGAGGACTAGAGCAGGCCATAAATCTCCACACTAACCAGGACACCAGCCTATATGTAGGAATAAGGGTTCAGAATACCTGAGCAGTCAGTGCACGACCATGGGCTAATAAACTCTCAACTAAACAAATTCACTGAATGCTTGTAAGAAGTTCCACCATGCTGGAAATAATACATTTATATTTTCTTATAGTATTTTCTAATATTTTCTTAGCAAACCTATGGTTTCAGGTACTTTTGAGGATTTTTCTCAACAAAATGTTTCTGAAAAACAAAAACAAAAACATATATTTTTTTTAAACTGCAGCTTTTCATAGAAGCCTGTAGGAATCAGCATCAGCCTGTGCTTAGAAACTGCATGGGAGAAGTACATAGTGAATTAAATTCTTGCTATAATTCAGCTTGTGCATAAAAACCTGGATTTTTCACCTTTGGTTACTGCCCAATCTGAGATAAAACTCTCTTGTCTCTTTCCCAGCCTGAAGCTTCCTTTCTGGAGGTTTGTGGTTACTAAGCTTGGAAAGTAACATGACCTGGTGGTTAAGATATTCCCTTTAAGCGATTTGAACATTGTGAGGGCTCTGACCACCACCACGGACCAGAGAGCAGAGGTTCCCAAACTTTTTTCACTGGTGATCCTACTTCCAGTTTCACTTCCAAGCTTGTGACCCCACTTCCACAATCCCTTGGGCTCCATTATCATTTGCAAAGTGACATTGGCCCTGCCAGGCTTACAATACTTCTCCTGGGATTCCACAGTGTCTTCAAACTGACCATCTTGCCTTCAGAGTGCTTTTTTTCACTTGGGATGGAGAACCTTTACCCACCACCAGTAATTCGTTCTCACCCAACCCAGATTATAAATTGCAAAACACTGAGTATCACTTCATCCACTATGATGCGTTTCTGATTCCACCTCTGAACCTTTGCATAGTTTTTCATGGTGGTATCTCTTAATCGTGCAGCAAATATAGCATTGCAACCTTAACATTGAAAACAAAGGCCTGATGAGCTTGATTCCACATTTTTGGCCATGGCACATTTTTTTTTTCAGGGGCTATTCTGTTTGTGGTTTCTGACAAGGTCTTCAGTATGCTACAAATGAAAGCAATATTCAAGCTGTTCTCTAAGTAAAATACTCATATTGAACCATCTTTGAAGTATTATCATAAATTAAGGAACACATCTTTTCATAGTTCAGTGAATAAGGATCATTCTAGAACCTCAAACAGTTTTCTAAAAATGACAGCATGTGTGACTGTGTGGTAAATACAAGCCTGCTCATTGCATTGTAGGATTTTGTTACAGCAGCTTTCCACATTGAAAAGGAAAACTCTTGCAAGTCAGTTCATCTCTTCAAGGAAATATTTGTCTGTACAACTTTTAATACAGAAGCCAGTAAAGTCCATGTAACTCCCTCATCAGTGCATGCTTCAGCACCTTGATAGGTTGCAATCTAACCCATCTCATCTCATATCTTTGTATACATCTATTCCTTTGCGATTACAATCAAATGAAAAGTGATGAAACACATGCTCTAGATAGCAACTCAGATACATATGTTTAATTTATTTTTTAACAACAACAAAAAAATGGTTCTTACATTGTGCAAGATCTGTAATTGCCTCAGATTAGTTAGGTCCACAGAATCATAGAATAGCTCAGGTTGGAAGGGACCTCAAAGACCATCTGGTTCCAACCCCCTGCCACAGGCAGAGATGCCACACACTAGACCAGGTTGCTCAGGACCTCGTCTAACCTGGCCTTGAACACCTCCAGGAATGGGGCCTCCACAACCTCTCCAGGCAACCTGTGCCAGTGCCTCACTGTCTGTGTCCTCAGTGCCATTCCCCCTCTGAGGGAAGAATTTCCTCCCAACCTCTAATCTAAATCTCCCCTCTTTTATTTTAAAACCATTCCCCCTTGTCCTGTCATTATCTGCCTGAGCAAAAAGTTGATCTCCACCTTTTTTATAAGCCTCCTTTAAGTATTGAAAAACTGCAATGAGGTCACCCCGAAGCCTTCTGTTCTTCTAGCAGAACATCCCCAGTTCTCTCAGCCTTTCTTCGTAGGAGAGGTGTTCCAGCCCCCTGATCATCTTCATGCCCCTCCTCTGGACCCACATCCTTCTTGTGCTGGGGGGCCCAGACCCAGACCCAGTACTCCAGGTGGGACGTCATGAGGGCAAAGCAGAGGGGGACAATCACTTTCCTCCTCTGCTGGCCACTCCTCTGTTAATGCAGCCCTGGATGCAGTTGGCCTTCTGGGCTGCAAGTGTGCACTGCTGGCTCATGTCAAGCTTTTCATCCATCAGAACCCTCAAGTCCTTCTCTGCAGGGCTAATCTCAATGTTATTCTCCTGTCTGTATTCACATCTGGGATTGCCCTGATCCAGGTGCAGCACTCTGCATTTAGACTTGTTGAACCTCAATAGGTTCACATGTCCCAACTTCTCCAGCCTGTCCAGATCCCTTTGGATGGCATCCCTTCTATCTTATCAACCACACCACTCCGCTTGGTGTCATCTGCAGATTTGCTGAGGGTGCACTCAAGCAGATAGACAGAGCATCTGCTCGGCTCCCTGGATTATAGAGGGCTCTGTAAGAAACCACACTATCAGCCTTGTAGCAGATGTTGACAGCATCATTCAGGTAGTCTATATATATGCTGATCAAAATAATGCATCATTGAGCCTCTGTAAGAAAAACTGATGCACTCCATGGTAATTCTGATGCTGGAGCAGGAGTTGCTCTGCCTGGTAGCTCACTGTAGCCCCCAGTGTATGTTCATACAGGCTGAGACAACAGGGCATTTCTCCTTTCACTAAATCAATAGGCAAATTATACCTTCCCCTATTATTTACTAATCCCACTCAGACAGGTGACAGCAAATTCCATCCCGAGTACCCTGAGATGCACCTGGGCAACCTCCCCATGAGAATGAGTCCTTGGCCCTGCCAAAGGACCCGGACAGCTCTTGCATTTGCCAGCCAAGCAGTGAAGAGGGACAAAGACCACCTTTGCTCTCTGCATGGCCTGTCCCATGGCTGCATGGTCTGTGTCCACCATTCCCCTTTCTCCACAGACAGTACAAGGTCTCCAGGTAAGCATTTGCTCATCAGGGTGTTGTGGTTCTTCAGCCATTCTCCCTCTTCATCAAGAAGTGGAAGCAGAACCCCTGTACCCTCCAGTGTATGAGGCTTGCACTTAAAAATGCTAATTTATTAGCTCAAAATTAGGCTTTCCCTTCTATGTTCAATTGCAAACAATGTTTGTCTTTAGTTTGAGGTTTCCCAAGTGATCCAGATGACTGTGCTAGCAGAGTATGAATGCATAACTTGACAATGTTGCAGAGCCTGGATTTGAGTTCTTGCAATGTGAGGAGCTGTGAGAGCACAGAGCAATACTGGTACCAAGGAACAGGGGACTGAACAGGAGCTGCACATCAAAGCTCAAAATGAGCGATGTTTTTATAGTGTGCAATGCACGTTCCTCCTTTATGTGCACCCACCAAACAAAGAAAACATTAATCTGAAATGTATGGCTAGATGACAAAATTATTTCATGTGTATTCATTAAAATATTCTGCTAGTCCTTTTTTTTTCTTTTTTTTTCCTAATGGGACATGCAATGTCAATCACTCAAACAAACAAACAAAAATGAATTCAAGAATCAAAACAGGAGAAGACCTAGACCTGGCTCTTATCTGTGTGGCCTGGCTGCTTGTTGTTGCTTCACATTTTTGCTCAGTATGCTTCATTTGCCCCATGCACACAGAAAACAGCCAATTCCCACACTACATGCAGCTGTTTTTCAGAGATTTTATCACCTATCAGGGGAAGAGAGTGGATCTGTTTTACTCAGCTAAGGAATATATATAGATCTGCATGTACCACGGAGGCTTCAAAGCACAGTTTAGAAAAAAATAGAAGCTGAAGTTACCACTAAACATTCACATTGCAAAAGTTTCAGTTATGCAAGTACACATTTCCTGGGTGTGAACAGCTGACACACAAAAAATTAGGTGGAGAAGGAAGTTAATAAATGAACACAACCAACACAGTTGGAAAGTAAATGGATTTGAAACTTTCTAAATGAAATCAGTCATTCAAACTTGTGTGCTTTGAGTCAGTCTGCTGCATCTTCATTCTGCAGGTGTATACAAACACTTGCAGTCACCTCTGGAAGATTTTTTTTTTTAAACTGGGTATGTGAGTATATGGGGTCCCTGCATTTTGTGGAAGAGAAATGCATATTGCAAGGAGGATTTCCTTATACCCATTTCAAAATACTGTGTCTGGTACCTTACAAAGAAAAATCACCATTTACTCTTTCCTTGAAAGAAAACACAGGGCTCCTTCCCACCCCTAGCTTCATGGGACCCTCTGCTGGGCATGCTCCAGTTCATCTTGTACTGGGGGCCTCAAACTGACCCCTGGATTCAGAAGTGACCTCCCCAGTGCTACATAGAGAAGATTACCCCTACCCCAGACCTGCTGCTTATGCTTTGGTTCTGGACCAGCTTACCACCCCTCAGGACCCTGGGGTCCCCTCCAGCGTCACTTGCCTTTCTGATTCTGTTCCCCACCCCATTTCTCCATTCAATATCACCCATACGGATCCCATTCCTCACTGGCTATCCAGAGGGGTAAGATCATCACAGCATCTTTACCAAGTGGCACCAGTTTCACCTCTAAAGACAAATTCTTTTTGAAAGCATCTCCAGTCAGACCCACTGGTCTCCTGAAGAGCAAATCTAGCCTGCACCTTTGGTGGCACAGCCAAATAACAGGGCTGAGTCATTCTTGATTTTAGCAAGCAAGGAAATAATTCTGCAGCCAGATCTGGATTCGGTATGAATTTTCTGCATTCTTGTCTGTATGCTTGCTTCTCTTCGTTCCTTCTTGTCCCCTATTACAACTACATCTGATAGGCAAGCCCTTACTTCCCCAGAATTCCTTCTGTGAGAAAATTTTTCAGAAGTCTGTTGAATCAAGTAGCTAACCACGCTGAGGTTTTGAGTGTCTCTATTTTGTCCCTATTATCAAATCCAGGAAAGAAACCACAGATCTCCACAGTTAAAGTCACTCAAGAAAAAATGAAAACAAACCAAGTAATAGGAAATCAACATCCAAAAATAACCACGTGCCCATCATTACTGGTTTGATTGTTCTTAGGGAGTCACAGTTCAACAAGGGCATAATTTATTGCTGTATAACAAGTATTTGATTTTTCCAAAAGGAGAACAGATTTAAGCAAGACTTATAAATATAGACCACAAATTCAGGTGTCGACAGTTGTGCTTACTTGTTTATTACCTGTGTTAAGTGTTGTGTGGGTCAGTGTGATATCCCTCATGAGAGGGGTGTCCCTAAGAATGGTGGTGGGTCTCCATCCTCGGGGACAGCCCCAAGCAACCTAGAGAGCTGCACTATTGTCCCTAGGGACCTCCGAAGCTGTCTTCCTACCTAGGACTTTCCAGCACTAAACCTTATCCAGGCTCATTTCATGGTAGGCCCTGCATTTCTTGGAATAGATGCAGTCACGAACACTTTGCTCTACCCAAAAATGCCTGCTTGGTGTCCATTCAAAGTTGATATGACAGTGAGACTTTGCCCTAAACAACTGCTGTTTGGGTGTTTTTTTTTTCCCTTTTTTCCCTTTTTTTTTTTTTAAATCACCCATCATCAGTGCCACAGTCCCAGAAGCAATGACTCAGCACACTATGGCATTACTCTCTCCATTGGTGGCAGGATGCAGCCGGACACCATGCTTTGTTGCTTAAGAGGTTTCTTAGAGAGCTTTTGGCAGCAAAGGGACTTCATGGTACCTGCAGAAGAGAAATGCGGCCCCCACTTTGGTCTGCACCATACTGCAACATCAGCCTGAGGCACTGAGGCCAATAACAGATGTTGCATTCTGGCATGCCTGTTTTTTGTTCTTTTTATTTTAAGAATAGCATCTTGGCTTGCTCCCAAGGGTGTTATTCAGCTTCGCAGCCAGCCACGGTGGTGGCAGCAGACAAAACAGGCAGAATTTACTCAAGTTCTGTGCTACTTGGCCTTTCTGAACTCTAACTTAATTTTATTAGTGTGTGACCGCTTATTTACAAGACAACTTCCATTGAGCATTTTTATCAGCCCTTCCAAAATAACCCTTTACTAGAGCAAGGTTGAAAAAGAAGTAATAACAGTGCTATTGTTATTACAAATATTACAGTGCAAGGACATATGAACACATTGCACGTTGGGACCAGGAGCCTGAGCAGCAGAAGGGGACCCATGGCCATGCCGCAACATGGGGCTGAATGCAGCTCAGCAAGTACTGGCACTGCCTCAAAATGGTATTTCTGCTGTGGGAGCAGGGTCAACTCCTGGAAAAGCTCACAAGCACAGAAGTTCATAAAAACATGAACACAACACTGACAATGAAGTGCAATGCAAATACCCACTGCCTGATATTGAAGTGTTTGAAGCTGGAAGGTGTTGGCTTGCTTCAGGATATAGTCGCATCTGATTTGGAGGCTAGATAAAGCATGACAGACATTCCAGTTTCAGCAGGCCTCTTGGCCTCTTCCACCTGCAAACTGTTAGCATAGACTTTGTGTTTCATATGAGAATGTTGAAATAAATAAATAAATAAATAAATAAATTTGGATGCAAAATAACACATGGCAAAGAATCAGTCCAGGCCAGACCCTCACTGTGGGAATCACACTCTACAATTTTTTCCACTTAGCGGGATGTCCAGACTTACCAGACAGTTTTTAAACATGTTAATACATTTTATGCACGTTTTTAGATGTTTCCCATTCAGACTGTCCTTCAGGACCACATACAATGCCTTTATGGTAATTAAATTTATTTAATCTGCACAAGATTCAATGTTTAAGACTTGCGAGTCATGAGCAGGAAAGGCTGGACTATGCATTTTCCTGTGACTGCCCAATGAGCAGTATGAATTACACAATTGCCAGGGCTTTCTTGGGTCAACCTGCATGTTTGCAACTGTTTGAGTTGTCTTCCTGCAGCTTCTCTGGGGGCTGCTACCACCCCTACGGTGCATTTCAGTAGCTCCCAGCAGCTCTCAGAGCCCCTCAGACTTCTCCAAAGCTCTCAGAAGTTGCTTATCCAAAAGCAAAAATAGTTCTTGAAGCTGTTTTTCATTGGGGCAGTGATGTAGGAGAGGGTTAGTGTCTGCCCACCCACCTCTCTCATGTCAGCTCACTGGCACAAGGTCCTGAGGGAGACTTTTCTGATTTTAAGAACCTCTAACACCTTCCTGGTCAATTTATCCTGACGTAATTTACCTTCTAAGGTCTAATACCATTAATAGTCAAACTATTTAATCTCATCCTCCAAGTACCAGCTCTACCTACCTGAAGGCTCAAGTCTCCAGATGGTGACAAGGGAGGACTGGCAGCAGCAAAGGGGGACGGTGGTGTTTGTTCTCACTTTTTAATACCACTGGCCAAAAATTTCTTCTAATTTCCTTTAACTTCCCTGTCAGTTTTGAATAACTCCTAACACTTCATTCACAGCCATGGTTCTCCATTTATTATTTCCATCTCTTTCAGACTGTTTTGAGGCTTGGTTTGGTTTTAAGTAGTTGTCTTGCAATCCCTTCCACGTCAGTTTGGCTTTTTTGCCAGTGGAGCCTTCCTTACCAGGTTACAGGGTTTTGAGCATCTGGTAGAGTATCTTTGAGCAAGTTTCAATAAATTGGGACCAAGAAGCAGCTAATTCCTACTTTGATGAGCAGTTAGTTTCATTTTGTATCAAGCTGATTTTCAGTAGATCTCATTTACAACAAGGAGACTTTCCAGAAGTAGAATTACCATCTACAACATTTAGCAATTCCAAGAATATTTTATAATTCTGACAGGCTGCATCACCCTCAAGCTTGCCATGGTAAACATTTCCCTCTACTGCAGATGGTAGTTTAGGCAGCCAGGGAGGTTTTGTGTTTGTTCTCTAGTGTGAGCCAAACACTATTATTCCATTTTTTTTTTTTTCCTGGAAGGACATTAACCTACAGACATTCAAGAACATTTTTTTCTCTCTTGCCCCATTTTCAGCAACTTGGTGACAGCTACCATTTAAAACAAGATGGATCCTGAAGGCCAAAGTCTTCAAGATCAGCTTCTTGATCTTGATTTCAGTAATGTCACTTACAGGCAGAATCTAGCATTGTTGGTATGATGCAATGTCGCATATGGCCCGCTGTTGAGCAAAGGTTGGACTAGAGGCCTCCAGGCAGCTCTTTTAATCTAAATTATTCTTTAATAATTATAAGCACCATCCTCTCTTTCACTATACACTTCACCAGATTACTCCTTCATGTTCTCATGTGCTTTGGTTTGCTTCCATATTATGATGTTATGTTAAATGGAGGTACAGTTTCTTCTTTGTCACGTGCTTTGGAGATACTTTAATGCAGTCACATCCTGTGTTAAACCAACCCAGTGTGTCCATATATTTAGAGAGGAACTGATGTCCCACAAACCTAGGCTTTCCCAGATACATTGCTTCCTATAGGAATGGTTCACTTCTTTGATGGGTTTGACTTCAAAGAGATGCAATGCATGGCCTCACCTATACAGCCTTCTTGTGGCATTGGCACCTAAGGACAGGGAACTATAAGCTGCTGCATCCCTCCTATTCTGTCATCCTTGCAAAGGGCTCAGCCACAGATGTCAAGAAAAGGAACGTTGACTGACAGCATCTCTGCTGCAGGGAGAGATAGGAGTTGACAGCTCCAAGCAAGACAGTGATAGACCTTTGCCAGGTCCCATGGACCTGCAGCCCTTGTGGGGAGCATAACAGGATTCCCTGCTATCAGGGCCAAGCTTTGTAGCACAAGGGCTGTCACAGAGGTAGAGACCATAACGCCACATCCCACCCAGCTACTTACCCACTACAACTCCTGACAACCAGGGCAAGAGGTGGACATGCTACAATAGAGTTGGACCACTGCACTGCAGCCTCAGCCAGTTTTGCCTCACTGTTCTTGTTGGGGCTGGATAGAAAATTTAAGAGAATCAGATAACCTCTAAATAAGGAACCTAGCCAGAGAAGAGCTCATCCAGGATTGTCCATTCATTTTTCTGGGAATTGTCACAAATACCAGAGTTGGGCCAGACAGAGTGGGTACAGACTTAATAGTGAAAGGATTTGGCACTGGGTTTATGACATAGGACATAGTTCACAGCCTGCTAATTTACAAAACATCTAAATACAATTGGTTTTCTAGAATTTTAAAGGGTCACAGACCAGATGCATTGGATGAGAGCTTTTTGTTGTTGTTTTTTTTAAAGGGTATAAGAAATTATTTATATAAGAAAAAAGTTATACTTTAACAACTTCCCTTTCTTTTCAGAAAGGCAAGTAAGCATTTCATGAACTCTAAAACAGACATAAGTTTTCCACTGCAGGAGAAATAAGTGATGCTTCCTGCAAACTACAAATAGCACAATAAATAGAATTAACCCTTAGTAATAAGACTCGAAGATTGCAGAAGCAGCAGTGGTAACTTATCACGTGATCTGCCACAAAGTATTTCATATATTTTGCCCCCTTTCAACCATACCTTGTACTGTCTTAGCTGGGGCCCATCCACAGCACCTTGGCTTGTGATAGGTTCCATTGACTCTTGCAAAAAAAGCACCGTTTTTCACTCCAAAATAAAGCATAAATTCTGAGAGTAGTCCTGTATTGAACAGCATAGAAAGATCATACTCCTCCCAAAAACCTCACCTAATCATCTCTTTGGTTTCTAACCAAATATATTGCTCACAAGCACTTCATCTACAAAATGTAATTAACAGCAGCACCATGCCCTCGCTTCAGCTTACTTTAAATTAAGTACAGTATTTTTGGCTTTAGGAATAACTGAGGTCTTCATCCAGCAACCAGATGGGGAGATCTTACAAGGGGCTCTGCAGGGCAACGAGGTGGTGTCAAGGGAGCAAATGTAGATGCTAAGAGATGTCTAGCACTACAGCTGCTGGAGTTAAACAGGAAGAATGTCAGGAAAATATGAGAACGTTGATTTAGGAGTCAATAACTTGGCAGGGCATTAAATAAGTTTATACTCATGGGCTCAAAGGGGAGACATCTGAAAGGCAATCCCAATTTCAGAGTGAGCAGAAGAGTTCCTGAAATGTCAAAGAGGGCAATGAGCCTGTGCTATTTATATATCTGTGTGCACACAGCCACACCACAGCCTCACAGTGGCAGGCAGACTGCAATCCAATCTGGCATTCACAAACTTCCAGGTTTGGGAAGGTAATTGACACTAATCAATGGCAGCAAAGGCATGGGCCAGAGGCCAGGAGAGGGGTGTTGCTCTAATGGGCAAAGCAGATGTTGCCAAAGGCATTGCAGAAACCAGGCAGGCCCAGGACCAGGGATTAGCAGGAACAGCATGGCCTAGTCTGCTCAGGAGGCAGGACCTCACAAGCAGGCATTGTGGACCTTGGCCTCCAGCTCTGCTGTGGGACACCTTGAGGATAAATGGGTGGAGGTTGCTCATCTTCCACAGTGCTGAATGCATGTTTTGATCCTACTCCTCACAGATTTTGGAAAGCCAGAGCCTCCTGCTGTTGTTAATTGGCCCAATTTGAGTCACTTCAGCAGAGCACCACAGAATCACAGCTGTGACCAACTATGTTTATAGCTTGGCCCCAGACAACCTTTTTTTTTTTTTTTTTCCTAAAAGCTCCCACAAAGCCAAAAGAGGAGGAGCAAAGGGCAATGAAAAAGCCCGGATATCTCCCCCTTTGATGAGTGGTTAAACCAGTGATTTCTTTCAGTCCTATTGTGTGTGTGTGACCAGTATAACATTTTTTCCCCCATTTTAGGCACAATCAGTGATGCAGGTTGCAAGTACACAGTTTGGACACACACCTTTCATTTATTTTTTACATCCATGTCTTTATTTTTCTAAAGACATCACTTGTCTCTCCACAGTCAGCAATATATTTTTCTATAGCCAGCCATTGACCTTGCTTAAGATCAACACAATGCAGGCAGAATACAACCAAGGGAAATGCAGGTGATGGCATTTCTCGAGCTTCAAGCCTGGAGCCTGCAAGTCTGAACTCCCACACCAGCACAAAATGCTACCTCTGAGCAATCACTGTTCTAGGAAAAGGTGCAGCCCTTTCCATTATGTTTATGACAAAGCCTGTCACACTGCCCAGCACAAGGCAGTCATAACAAAAAGCTGTATTGCATCTCAGAAGGGCTTACCCAGGACTTACACTTAAGACTGCTTCTCCAGCCCTAGCACTGTATTATTCCTGCACCTTAAAACTTTCGGTAGGGAAGAAGCATAATGGAGATGTGATACAATTATTTGAATACGCACAATAAACAGTATGCATTTTCTCAATTTCTTCCTGTGTGACAGAGAGATGGGCTTCAAGAACTAGGAATAGGACAAAGAGTAGGACATGATATGTAGAATGCAGACTCTACAGCATAAGTCCCTTCAATCAAAAAACTAACAATCACAAAAATCAAGTTGTAAATATTTTAAAAATAAGTCAAGGGACAAGAAAGAAGAACAAAAGTTAAAACAACAGTAAGGAAAAGCTTCAGTAGGTAGAAGAGTCTTTCAAATTGTTTTCCATGACAAAGTACATTGCCCATATCCAACCATTAATCATCACAGTAAAACATGTGACATCATGTTTGTCAGCAAACATGAGGATTTTCTTTATGTTTTTCCTTTGAACAATAGGGTCAAATCTTTGCTTTTGGACTAAATAGATGTTCTCTACTAAGAAGAACATGCTACTTATGCTTCTTCACTGGTATGATTTCATTTAAAAATATCCAGGGAAGTCATTTAATTGCAAACACACCATGGAAAATGTTAGCCTGTTGGAGAACTTGAGAGAATGACAACTGAAAACAGAAATGAGAACCAGGGAAATTTTAGACCAGGGCTGCAGCACCATAACATTAAGACATTAAAAGAAAAAAAAAAAAAAAAAAAAAAAAAAAAAAAAAAAAAAGGCAACAATCCAGTGAGGTTTAGTTAATTTATTTTCCCAAGTCCCCATGCAAAAATGAGTTTGAACTCTGAGGAAAGAAAATAACCAGCCACAGCAGTGATACACAGAGATATTTTGGTAGAGGTAACACAGACTTTCATGAACATGCACTAAACCACGTTAGCTCTTACTTTCAAGCTGCCTCTGAAGCAGCTGTTAAAACATGCTGTAAGATATCAAAGCAGCTCTAATTAACTTCCTGCTTTAGTACTACTTCAAAGTGTTTCTGAGAGATCTCAAACCAGAATTTTTGTTGAGCAGTTGCTAAAGGAAAGCAGTTTCAGTCTCATTCATCTCAGACTCCAAACCAATTTAAGATTCCCCAGTAGATGTTTTTATTTCAAAAGGAGGTAAAAAAGCTACATCCATAAAACATTTCAAGTGCATGGAGTCACCTATGACAGGAGAAGGATTGAGCAAAACATGGAGTCAATCCAATCCTCCTGCAAACCATCACCTAGAAACAAATTAGCCAATTTGATCCTTCCTAGTAACATTATCTTTGGTATCTAACTACAGGTTTCCTAGAAAGCAGTGTAAAAGCACATGCAGTTTTGCATCTGCAATGTACTCACCCACACCTAAACTTTTGACCAATCTGAACTAGTTCACACTAAAGGCAGAACATAGCCCTCTACCTAGGGCTAAAATGTGTCCATTTTGACTCACCACTGGAGGTGCCACATCTGGGCACTCCTTACACAAATGGTCTCTAGTTCCAGAGGAATGTGAAGACCTTAGCAAGGCCCTGTGGAGGCTGCCCAGTGGGTTGAGGCCTGGAGCAGCCAACCCATGAGGAGCTGGAAGGGAGCTGGGCTTGTTGGGTCTGGCCATGGGCAGGCTGAGGGGTGGTCTGAGATCAGCCCCCATCATGACATGGGCAGGGATGGGGGGGGGGGATTGTCAATGACATGTGATACAATGAGGGGCCACAGCCCCAGATCACAGGCCTGAGATTCAGTTTGGATATCAGGAAGCATTTCTTCACCCAAAGAACCTCACACATACACCATGCACACAGGTAACCACAGCCAACCTGCCATAAAAAATAATTGTTGCTCTTTATGGAAGCTCACAACATCCTTCCACATCTCCAGAGGAGGTCACTTCTCCCATTGAAATGCCATAGGCTGGGCGGGAAGGCATAAAAAACCCCACTGCCAGCCACGGTCTCCACCAGGAACTGGAGCCTTGAGTTGCTGGTTCAAAATGTTTTTTTGGGGGATATTTGCCATGTTTTAAGTCCTTTGTTCATCCAGGGCTTCCTGAAGCGTCTGAATGACACTGTTTTTCTGATCCACCATGTATCTCTCTCTCATTCTTGAGACATATGCTTCTATGTTTATTTATTCATTTATTTATTTGTTTTGACCTTTTCTGGTCAGACACATTTTCCCATATATCCAAGTCTGCCTCCACTCCAACACACCAGGGTCTCCAGATCATCCACTTAATTAGGCATTTTCTTAGCCTTAAATTGCATGTAGAGCATTAATAGCTTCCTCATGTATCTGTCTGAAGTTTATTTGCTAAGTCTCACTCCATCCCCATCACACACTATGAAGACCTACACACACATGAACTGTTGTCATGCTTTGTTTAATACTTTTTTTTTTTTTTTCCCAGAAAAGTTGTCACAGCCAAAAATAGAACATTTTTCCATTCTGAAGAACAAGTAACATTCCTGGGAATTCAGACAAATAGAGTTGGTCAGAAAATTTCTAACAGACACCAGCACAGTCTGCAAGATCCCAAATCTGCTCTGATCTTCTCTGATGCGGGAAAGTGCTCAGCATCCCTTCAACCACTATCCAGAAAAAAATCAGAAGCAACATGTCACTTTACACATCTTTCTCTGTGAGAAAGTATTGTTACTCGTTGGAGGGACTTTTTTTTTTTTTAGAGGAAATATCCCTCAAATAAATCTAATGCACAAGTCTTATTCTACTGTCACTATACACAATACTCAACACTGATATTTTTAGCATAGCTTACATTTTAGATTTCCTACTAGAAAGCATGCAGTATTTCATAGAATATCCTGAGTTAGCAGGGACCCACAAGGATCACTGAGCCCAACTCCTGGCTCCACCACACCATCACCCAAAACCCAAACCCTAGACCTGAGAGCATTGTCCAAACATTTCTTGAACTCTAGCAGGCTCAGTGCCTTGACCACTACCTTGAGGAACCTGTTCCAGTGCACATTTTATGTGACTATATGTGAGAAAGTTATACATAATAGTGATTATAGTTTCTTTAATGTATATAATAGTGAATAAAGTTACATACAATAGTGAAACCATGTACTACTGAAGAAAGGTTTGTACAATGGGAAAGTTCTGATTATTTAATTTTTTTTCAGTGAGCCTAATACTTTAGTCACAAATCACTGAATTTGAATTTCACTGGGAAATGGTCTTGGTTTAATTGAATCTGTTTAGAAACATGGGTTTTGGTTACATCTATGCAAACAGAGATTTCCATTTTCAAAGACATCTGGAGTATTTTAGGAGCCCCCAGGCTCTTTTTCAAGAGTGAAGGGCAGGGCAAATCCCGAGTTTCTTCAACCTTCATCCATGCTTAAATCCCTGATTGCCTTGAATGCTTAGAAATTTTACTGACAATTTCATTATGAAATACAGGTCACCAAACCTGAGCCAGCAGCAAATCACACACTGACAACTAAATGATTTGCATCTGAAGCTAAAAACTCAAGTCCTTTGACAGAGCATCATGAACAAATAACACAAATAGCATGTCTTTAAGAAAGCAAAAGCTTTCTTGAGGCTTGCATGGAACATAACTCCCTAATCCAAGCCAGGCAGTGTGTATATGAAAGGTCCCTGGTACCCAGTTTTGGTCATTGTCACATCCCCAGAGAGCAAGCAGTAATAGCAAAACAACATCCTTTAACTCAATGCAATACCTCAAAGTTGGTCAAGCAGATACACCTGAATCAGCTCCCTTGTTGCTGCTATGTTCAACTTAACTCCAGGTTAATCTCCTACTATATCAGTTTCCAGCTCATTGGCAACGAAGAAATTGCTCTACCTTGCACATCCTGGTCCCTGTACATGTGAACAGAGTTTGGTATTACTAGACTTCCACACAGAACATTTTGGAGGTGAACATGCCCTTTATCCAATCACACTTATGGGGGGAAAATAATATTTTCCTATTCTATTAGACATTCCAGCTACATTTTATAGTACAGCCTGGAACCTCATTGCTACTAAATTGGCAGGTGAGAAGTCTTTGGAGCCCATGATATTTTTGTTGTTGTTGTTGGAAAACATCACCAATTTGGCAAAACTTTTCCATGAGAAAACATCCATTTGAAGGGTGATTTGCCATGCAAGCTGTGGGGCTCCCAACAGCATATGGCAGAGGAGACAAAGACACACAAGTTCCATGCTGTTCCATGGGTTTGCACTCTGCCAGACCTCTGCACCTTTGGTGACCATCAGGGATATGCTGGCAAAAACACTTGACTGTTGGATGAAGGAAAAAAAAAATCAGTTTGGACCCCTTATTTAGTATCTAACTTGATAAAATAATTATGTGGATTTCACATTTCAAGGTCATAGCTGGTCTACTACCTATCACATCTGAAATACCCTTCCTTCCAATTCACTTCCAAGCTTTGGTACGAATAAACTACATAAATGCAAAATGGAGCCCCAGATCAAAACAGTATGCTTAGCATTAAAAACACCATTTTTGTTGTATGGAGAAAAGTTAGCATATACTTGTTAAAAAAAAAAAAAAAAAAAAACGAAGCACAGTCTTCAGATTTGGACACATTACCAGGAACTCAGCTAGAAAACAGATGGATACAACGAAAAGCTACAAGGAGGAAGATTAGAGCATTGAGGGAAAACCACCCTCTGGGAGCATGCAATGTACAAGGGGAGATAGGACATCTTGCAGTACCAGCAGTTTGAAGGGGCTCCATTATTTGGTCTCTGCTACCAAATCAACAAGGGAAAGACCGTGGTAAATGGATGTGTTCATGGAGGGGAGAACTGTCTGTTGGTATATACTATGGATTTACTGTTCATAATGGAGAATTACACAGTTTACACCGACTGAGGTCCATGGGTGCTGGATACGGCCTCTTGCTTTGGTAGAGGCTCCCATGATAAAAGTCCATTAGATCAAAGCCAGATATCTGCCACCTCCAGGCTGGAAATGTCCCCTTATCAGCATATTTAGAATTGAAAATCCTTGAAAAGATGCTTTAGCTCAACCTGAGTTTACAGGCAGAAATTGTTCCAAATGAGGAAGCCTGAGGAGGTCAGACTAAAGGATTACAGCTAATTTTTTCCAGCCCTAAAGAGGTAAGTAGCAATATAAAGAAAGCAAGAGCAGCAGCTAGTACATACACTGCGCTGAGCAGATCTACTATTTATTTCTGCAAGGACAAAGGGAAAAGGGCTAAAGAAAAAGATTTTCTCAGATGGCAGCTCTTCTTCAGCAGCTCTACAACCTGCACCAAGCACAGCAGGGCTACCGCAACTCACACCAGAAATCAAAGAAGGGACCACATCAGCTCATGGTGAAAGACCACAGATAAGATAGAAATCATCTTTTAACAGCAAGTGGAACAAAAGCTGGGCTGCAGCCGTGGTGAGACAGGATGCCTGCAAGAGCAGAGAGGCCATGAAACCCATGCCTTGGTTACTGAAGCCCAACTGGAGGCAAGATCTCTGTGGGAGATTTACCTTTACCTGGGCAGGTTTCAGAGTCTGGGTGTCTGCACCGTGCCAGAGCAGCATGCTGGTGGAAGGGCTGCAGTACCTGATAGCCCCAAGCAGGGAATGGAGGCCTGGATTATCTCACAGATGTGGAGAAGAGATGGGTGAGCATCAACCCAAGCATGAGATAAAAAAGCATTACTAGGCATAAGTACTGCTAAACCACGTGATTATTCAAAATGATTATTCAAGAGCAACTGTCTCCCATTAGGCTATTCAATGGGCTTCAATAAAAAAGCAAACATATGCTTGAGATAGAAACTGATGGCTACACCCATATTATTTTAAATTCAACACACACTCCAAAGATAAATAACATTTATTTATTTTTACCAGTAACACTGCTTCCCCTCCATTGATAGGCAGCTTGGGCACAGGCGATGGCCCACAGACCTGTGGGAGTTGCACATGCAGGATTTCTGACACATTAAGCCCCTGGGGAAAACCATCTGCACCTCACCAAGCTGTCATTATTGTGCTGCTAACTGCTTCCCTCTGGTCACAGAGAGGAAGACTGAAAATTAAATGATCTCTTGGGAAATGCAAAGTCTATACAGAACCAGTAGTCACAGCTGTACGTTAAATCCAAGGTGAAATGCAGTGACCATGCAAATAGCTCCTAAAGGGATGCTTCTGGCATGACATAAAACATCAGAATTTTTTCTCTCTTCATCTGTTTGCCTTGGAAGTATTGTTTTTCCAAGCAAAGAATAGACTGGAAGTCTTCAGCCTGGAGATGTCTTTATCAAGAGCTACATCACAAGTGGTATAGAAGGGATGAGGAGGGACTGGCTTTTCACTCTCTTTTCCAACACTAGGACTGGAAGTGATCAACTAAAACTCACAGTCAATATAATTAAGGACATATTTCTCTTCTTAGGACCTTTTGCACCCTTGCCCAAAGATGTAGCAGATGCAAAGAGTTTATATGTCGATTTGAGGGGAAACTGGACCTGTGCTTTGAAAATAAATGTTTTAAAGATTACTAAATAAACAAGCCACTGCAGGCTCAAAAAGTCCCAGGCTACCAACTGTTGCTGGTTTACAGGCTGATTGCATATATGATCACCCTGTTCTTAATCATCTCTGAACAGCCACCTCCAGCCACAGAGGCAGGACACCAGTTTAAGTAAGTCAGAAACCCAAACGGTTGTATGGTTACACAGATGTACATCCGAAACTGTCATTCTTACATTTTAAGCCTTTACAGCTAGATACTGAGATTTAAAAAACAAAAAACAAAACAAAACAAGTGAAGCAGTCTGCACTGAACTTTTGATTCTTGTATTTTAAGTTTGCTTTCAGACACTCAGTTTTTAGGATATTTAGTATCCTTTATCTCCCTTGCTTCTCCTTGTCAACACATCTCACCTTGACTCACGACTCACCTTCCCACTCTCTACAGCTACCCTATGCTTGCTTTTTCTCAAGACTTCAACTTTTCAGAAGAGAGAAATCAGAACATATTAACCAAATATCCTATTATACAACTGTTCCCATCATCAAGTTGCATCTGCTCCCTAAGGTGTCTTCAGTTCTTTGTTACGAAAATACTCCATGTGGTAAAAGGTGAGAGAGGAACTGGAAAGCACCTCACAAGCTTCGCTGTACATGAATACACACTATTTTAAATAAATCACTCTAGCTCAACAAACAGATGTGCAAACAAGCTAAACAACAGTGCCTTTGTCAAAAGGCAGTGACAAGTAGTGGCTGGCCCACTTCTGCCTCTTTGCTAACTTCATGGAGAGAAATCACCCAAAGCTGCAGAGAAAAGAGCATCAAAACGAAAGCACCAAAGAAGTAGCCAAGACAGTGATTACCAATTTGTGGGTCCGAAACTACGCAAGGCCAAACCAGCTCATACACAACTGCTGCAGGAAGCGGGCTGATTTATTAAAAGTTAGCTATAGACATGCATCAGGTGAACTAGACACGGCATTTCATCTACAAAAAGGTCATGAACCCAATTAGAAAAATGCACTCTTCAAAAGGTCGATGAGTATCAAGGCAAGAGTATGAGGTTGCTGGCACTGGTATGTCAAGCAATACTTAGGGCATCTTACTGCTGACAGGTAATTTGATTTTTGCCTGCTCTGACTGCTTCTTTACCCAGCTGAAGTGGCTACTGTATTTCCTACCAGTATTTCAAGGATTACTGGTCAGCTCTTTTCTCTTAGCAATGACTTATGCTGCATTTTCTGTAATCACTCCTCCTTGTTCTGTTTGTCACATTGACACCTTTCAACAGGTTATTCCTTCCTCCTGTTGCACAATCTCTTACAGCCACTCCAGCACTTTCAACTACCTCCCCAAAGAAATAATTTGTAATTAGTAATTACAAACTTTTCCCAGCTTTCCTATCTTGCTTCCTCTTTCCATGTATAAAACAGAGCAGGCCTCTTTTTTTTTTTTTTTTTTAACTATTACTTACTTCAAAGACTGATCTGGCCACATTGCCATCCCTCATGGTGAAAAGAACAAAACTTTCTCTCCAGCCAAAGAGATGCAACTCATCTTAATTGAAAAACTTGACAATTAAACACTAAATCTAATGCCAGACAACTGTCAAGCTTCTCCCATTCACATGATTTTAGCTCTCAGACAACCTCCTCCTCTCCTGATCGTGCTGTTACACAGATTTTCTGCCCCAGCATCTAGATGGAAGTGCAATTACTGGTACAGGGTACCAAACACTCTCAGAATGCTATTTTATGCTTACTAGATCCCAACCTAATTTCCTTACCCAGGCACATTGCTTTACACAGCCCCTCTCTGGCAAACAGGAGCGGCTCTAGGGCACATCCATCTCCTTGTGCCACTTCCTTGGCAAGACCCAGTGGCAAGTACTGAGCACTGTGAGAAACACATCTGCACAAGACTGCATCCACCCATCCATCTCCTGTTGCTGCAAAATGCAAAGCCTTAAGAAAAGAGTCTCACGTCCTCAGAGGAGCCTGAAGTCATGCTCTTGCACTGTTCTGAACTTAAGTAATCCAAATTTCTTACTCCAGAGTTTATTCACAGAGGAAAGGATAAACATATAAGACCCTGACCGTTGTGGCTTTTGCCTGGACATGCTGAACCCTGGAGTTTTTTCTTCCTTTGCTCGAGAGCTTGGTTTTCTCAATCAAAGCTAAACCTACAACAGATGTAACAACCCAGAAGGGATTCTTCAATCCCTGAACCCATTTCCATTGCAGAAGATTGTGAAAGACATCTGGTTTAGCAGGAAAGCTAAAACATCAACTTAATCTGACAGCAACTGCTACCCATTTCTCCAGCCCATGCCCAGTCACCTGCACTACCGTCAGCACACCATGGAAGGGACACAGGAGGGACTAGGAACAACAGCACAGCTGGTGGACATCCAGCAGTAGCTGTTTGCTAGGTACAAGCATCCCACGATCCTAGAAAGGGGTCAGTCCTGTGCAATAAATAGCAGCCCTTCCCAGGGGTCTATACCCATCTGACCAGAAAACTCTCCTCAATGCAAGACCTATTCAACATTTGGAAAACAGTATCCTAATGAAGGTAGGGGAAAAGAGAAGAACATGAGGGGGAGGAAAAAATCTCCATCCTCAGAGGTTACCAACCAAGAGGTTAACAAGGTTGGTTAACTCAGCAAGACAAAGCCTAATGCCCTGATCAAGTAAAAGGACATTAGTCCCACTCCAAGCAGGAGGTTAAACTATAGAACACAGCAGAGTGTAAGGAATGTTTCCATGCGCTTTGAAAATCACATTTGCAGGATTGCTGCATTCTCCTGAGAGCACTGCATGCCCCGTTTCTAGCTGTGGCCACCCTCAGTGTTTCACAAGGCAGAAAACCCTCTGGAGGCCAACGACTTAACTAGAACCTCAACCTTGTCTCTGACAGTCAAGTTGTGCCATGCAATGCACATAACCTGAGTTAGCAGCCTCAGCCAGGCTCATGATCATAGGTTTGGGCTTTCAGCAAAGACACAAATTAGTGCAGGTCCTGACTGCTCGCTGTGCTGCTCGCTGTGCTGTAATCTTGTCATTGTCCACAGGAAATACAGAGGAGCCAGGCACATTAACAGCAGATAATCAGATCTCATTGACAGTGGCCAGCTTCAGTCCTTCCCAGCAAAGCAGTGAGGATCTGCTTCTCCCTGCTTGGTTGACACAGTGCCTTGGCACTGCAGGGAAACAGTAACAACAAAGTGGCGTGAAGTAGTGCATACTTCTACTACCAGCATCAAATTATCTCCCAGATTATCAGTTAAGAGATACTCTGCCAAAGATTTCTATAGGATAAAACCCTACTCACTTGATAAGCTAGACAGGTCCTATATTATTGCCCTGCAAACAGATCTCCAGATCTCATCCTCCTGGATCAGAAGTTTGCCAGATGGAGTTGCAGAGTTGAGAGCAAAGCTTCTTCCTTGCAGCATCTTCCTTCTTTGTTTCAACCCTCAAGGGAATTAAGGATATCTCCTGGAGCGTTGCTGCCCAGACACAACAAGAAAAGGACTTGTGGACTTCATCCATGGGTGCCCCACATTTGCCTGTTTCAAGGAAGGAGGAGTCAGGAGTCAAGACACTGACAACCACCAAACAGCCATCAGAGGGAACAGAGACCTCAGGGGAACAGCAGTCCACTCACTAAATTGAAGGAAAGCAGGAGTCAGAGGGACAGTTGGGAGCACCTGGTTTCCTACAGTCTCAACACGCTGCCTCCAGCACACGGAGCAAAAGTGAAGGAGAAGCAGCACCAAGGATGGCAAAATCCCCCAACAAAACCATTGCAGGGTGCATCATGCTCATGGGGGAGTGAGGGTAGGGAGTTGGCAGAGCCACCTTGGGGTCCAGGACCAGCACTGGCCAGGAACTGTGCTGACTGCTAAGTACTGAATAATGAAGCAATAAAGCACTTGCACCAAACTTGCAGAAAGCAACCTGCATGGAGCCAGGTGCACACGTACGCACTACATGCTTAATGGGAGAGGAGGGCATCATCCTGGAGAGACATTGTAAGAAGCAAATTTCCAGGTTCATAAAGCAGGACACAAGCCATGACCTTGTTTTTGGACAAAACTTTTCATTCCTTTCTACAGACGAGCAAAGCTGAGAGCCAGCAGAATGGACAACTCCCTGGAGTTTGCATAATCCCAGCCTGGCAGAACCTCTCTCCTCTCCTTTGTATTACTCAGTATTTCTCGGTTCAGCATTTCCCATCTGTTTTCAGCCCTTTCCTCTTCCAGTGGAACTGCAGTTCATCCAGGGTGTCATTAGGCCCTCAGCCCTCTCAAGCTGTTGCAGCTCCATTTACCCCAATTGCCCAACCATAAGTCTGATCTGAACAATAGCGAACCTTCAGTGAAAAATCACAGACCAGAGCTACTCTACTTGACCTATCAGGATTTATGGAAACCTTATGAAAAAAGGCATGCCTTTCCTAAATGCTAATATTCAGAGAACACAAGTAATTCTTTCTTTTGCTTGTGAATGGATGCTAGTCTATTTGCACTACTTTGTGATCTTTACACCGGCTCTTCACCCTCTTCCCATGCAAATGACAAGGTTTACCAAAGCTGGTTGCAATCCTTCCAACTGTCTAAAGCTGTGAGCCATCCTATTTCCACAGTTCCAAGCACCTTTAGAGCAAACGATGCCCAAGCCAACCTCTCAAATTAATCTCTTTTAAACTCAACCCTCTAGATGCCTCAGACATTTCTCATCAGCTGTTTTATACCATAGTCACAAAAACTCAGCAAATCTTTCTAAATGTGCCCTGTCACCCCTCTTCTTTCACAAAGTCTATGCCTCCCCCCACAGGGTTTCTCTCTCTCATTACCAACTCCTTCCCTACATCAAAGATCACTTCCTTATCCTTGAAACCTGTTTTCCATTGAAAATGTTCATTCATGCATGTATTTCCATTACAGAACCCTTCCCATTTTCTTCTGCCATTTTCTTTCTAATGCACAAAGGTAATGGAGGAAGGGGCATCCTGTATATCTGTCCTGATTCCTCAAGTGCTTTCAGCCCCTTCATCTTCCAAGCCCCACTTAATCCTGATTCTGTTGCTAGTTCATTGAAGGCCAAAAAAAGCAGAGCCTATTTAAGTGGCCCGAATTATACAAATGGTACTTTAAAGTACAAACTTCAGCCTCTAAAACTTCAATTTCTGTCAACTTACAGGCTCTGAACATGGAAGAAGATTTCCTGTGAAGGCAGTGTCACCTCTTTCAACCAGAATCAAGCTGTGGGATGCAAGACAAGTTATTAAACACAAGAAGTGTCCTCAAAAAATAAAGTGGTAAAAACCCTTTTCTATTCTGCCATAAATACAAGCCATGTGGAAACATTTGCAGATGGAAAACAGCCTAGCAATTAGTGATTTTGTATGTGTGCGCGCGCAGGTTGCTTAAACCAACTCAAGTATATGTGCCCATCATTCACATTAGGCTACATAAATGCAAGCAGGTTCATACATCAGTAGCTTACTGAGCCAAAATGCGTTTGCTGAACTTTCACAATCCTGACATTTTCAAGCTATTTTTTTAAAAAAGGCAACCTAAAAGCATACCTTCAGACTAAAGTTTCTTATTCAAAAAATAATAGCAACAAAAAAGAAATAAGAAACAGGCTAAAAAGAATTACCTGCCCTATATTGCAAGGTTACCAGTAGCTAAAATTTGGAGGTACTGAAGAAAAAAAAAAAAAAAGCAGAAAACAAGAAGAAAGACACAGAAGAAAATGAAACATTGTAAAAAAGAGAGCAGCCAGGAAAAGTCTAAAAGCACAGGGCACAGGAGGTGCCAAGAAGAAGAAGAAAAAAAAGAAAGGTATGGGTTTTTTGGGTTTTTAATAAAGGATGTTCTTGTCTGCCTAGTACAAGATACTTTCAGCTGCACCAATCACAATCATAGAATCATCTATGTTTGAAAAGAGAACCAGAGTTATCAAGAAAGGCAGAGGTGGAAAGAGGGAGTTCTCAGCAGCACCTCACCTTACGAAACCAGTTAGATGAATATAGTAACATCATCACCAGCACATATCACTGATTTCATAACCAAAATGCCAACCAACTAAACAAAGTGAAAAAGTACTTTAAAAGAGCCTGCTACCAACATCACTCATTCTTAAAAATACGCTGATTTATAACATAAAAGGTGTATTTTTTTTTTACAGGTGTATTTTTTTTTTAAATCCAATTAATTATTAACAAACTCTTCACAATTGTCTAAAAAGAGATCTACATAAACTGCGTTGCCATTTGCTGCTGTCACCAGAGGTAACAAAGGCTCACCAAGCCACCAGCTTTTAGCCATTGGTTAAGTATCTGCACATGAACCTTCTAGCATCAACAGGACGAGTATAAACTGAATGTTCCATCCACATCTCAAAAGAACTTTTTACCAGTCTTCATACTAGAATTCCTTTGCAAATACGTCTATATATTTAAAGAAGCTACTCAACATATTGAACATTGTCCAGACTACTTTCCTGAAAACTTCCCATCCTTCCTTTCTACATCTTCCTACTCTATTTCCATTTTCTGGATGAAAAATAAGCTTACCCAAGAAAGAAATGTGTACTAGCAGACTGAGTAACACTGCTTGCTGTTTTACTAAAATGGTGTGAAATCCTTGTGTCATTCATGGGAAAGGGCCAGATACAGCTGGCAATACCTCTGCCCAGAATAAAATGCCAAAAATACCTTCCACTTCTCTCAACGCCAAAGAGCAGAGAGCATCATAGCACCAAACATTTAGCAGATATTTTCTGGGAGATGCTCAGCCAGGTTTAACACATGGTGGACAGTGAAACCAGCATGAAGGAAGTAGGAATAACAAAAGATAGGAAATAGGATTAACAAAAGATACCTAAGTTAACTATGAGTCTATTTTTCTCAAGAAAGTCCTGCTAAACAAGCCCAAGTACCTCCCGAGTGCTCATGAGGTGCTAAGCAGACTCTGGTTCCTCACCACCTCTCCATGACCACTGGAGACACAGAGGCTGGCCACCGAACTATTGCTCTGCTCTTCCCAGAGGCTGACAGGGTAACCCTCACACCAATGGAAAAGGAACATGCATTTCTTAAATTTAGGTCTGAAAGCCTAGTATGAAAATAGATGAGCAACAAGAAATATAAAAACACAAATTCATACTTCCTGTGCATAGAGCACGGCTATTCCACTGGGGAAAACACATCTCATTGCCAATTTAAAGCTACTGCAGTTCTGAGATTGCCTAGGAAAACACTTCTGAGATTGACTCACATTTCATTTTGCCGGGAACGCACCGATTAACATTAAGAATAAGGTAATGCACATTTTATACTGTTCTTTTGGAGACTAAAAATGATTTAGTTCCCCAGGAGAGCAGTCTTGCACCTCACCGTGACTACATCATGATAAAGAAATGGTTTTGAGAGGTCATTGCACGCAATCCACACTTCCAGCATGTACACTTCTTTGAAGGTCCTGAATATAAAAGGGTTTTAAGCCACAGTTGACTTAAAAACCCCTTTACACACAAGGAGCTCCTCTTAGAAACAGCCTCTGCTCTAACAATCATGTTGAAAATCACATTGCTTACAAACAAAATATTATCTGAACATTTCACACTCAAAATACTTCAATAAAACACCCACACAGTGACAAGAATGAGACTTTAATCAGTTTTAAGTGGAGTTTTAACACTAAGAGATAAAGGGTTGTTAAACACAATAACAAACGGACATCTGATTTGTATGAGGCATTATCCTGTACATGTCATACTTTGTTTTTGTGTATTCTCAGTGCATAGCATTACACACAGAGCCACTGTTGCACAGCACAATAGTATTTGAAGAGGCTGAATCAGAGTAAGGCTGCTTAACAGACTGATTTTCTTTTAGTATCTATATATATATATATGCTATATGAAAACAGACTGAAAATTTGAACCGGCAGAGAAAGGCAGCTCTGCCAAACACTGCAGTTGGAGCCCCTTTTAGTGCACAGTTCCACCCCATCCATCTGCATGCATGACACTTTCTAACAGTATTTAAAAGATAAACGAGGCACTTCGTGGCAACCACAGGCATCGTTAACATATTGCACACATTTGCTATGACTAAACATGGAACTTGCACACTAGCATCCTATTTTTCTTTTCCTTTGAAAGCTGAAACATCTGATGCTGCGTGTAAACTCCAGTTTACCATGTGTGCCACAGGAATGAATCTGGATGCTATTCATACAACTGCCCTTTAATAGCTGTGGCAAATATTTTGAGTGGGGCTACCAATGACCAGGGATGCTACAGGGCCTTACAGTAAGCTCTTACATAAGTGATGCCTTCAAGTAGTTTCAGACATGTAAGCTGTTGCACATCCAAAAGTTTAAGCATACAGTCCAGAAACTCAAGAAGAGATTACCTACAGAATGCGTTTCAAGCTAATTATGAATACTGTCATAAATAAAGTTTTAATAAGGACTCAAAAATCTTTCAGTCATAGTAATTCTTGTCAACTTCTATGGGGGTGGTAACTGAAATAAAGTATAGGAGAGTATGTATAATATATATTTATATATATAATATATATATATATATATAATGCCATTTTTCCATTTCCAATGACTACACCATAAAATGTAAGCAAGGCTTCTCAAAACATCTAAACATTCAAAATCAAAACCCTCATTCCAACCTTCACATTCCAAAGGAAAAATAACAGTGCAAAAGCCCATCTTGTCATTATTTCCAATCCAGCCCTCAGTGTTACATACTGGAATCACACCAATCCAATTTTGTTATCATGAGCTCAAGAGTGGGACACAGAACAGTGTCAATATCTGAGTACTTTTAAAGCATAAACAGGTTTGTTTATTAGCCAACGCAACTTTTTTCAACTGTTAAAAACAAAGTGAAACATGATTGAAAGGGTAATTATTGTCATGTCCCAAGGTAACCACCTCCTGCTTGTCAAAAACAATGAGAATAATGAGCACTGGAACCAGCAATTTTGGTCCAGTAAGATACCATAGTCTAATTAGAACTCTAAGTCAGAAGATACCAATCAGCTTCGTTAGAATCATGAATCTGATGAGCAAAGTTGACCAACAGATACCAAAAAAAGCACTTTATACCTTCCTTTACCCAAGAGTGAGTCCTGCCTTGTCACATTCAAATTCTTACCATTAATGCTGCTGTACAGGGCCCTTATGGATTCCATACACAGTTGTTATCTAGGTGAGAACACAGCTAATGAACTTTGACATCAGCACCAGTAATTTAATTGAAAAGGTATAAATTTGGGGACAGCAATTCATGGCATACTTTAGCGTGAATGATTTTTGTCAGCTTCTTCACATTTATCTTACAACAGCAGTTGTACTCTGTTAAGTCATCTGCAGTCTGGGCATGTCAATTTTATACTGAAAGTAAATCGCAAGCCCTACTCCTGGCTACATCCCTATGAACAAATAATACAACACTGCCAGCTTAAAAATCTAATTTGTTTTGATTTGTGCTTTTTAATGGCAAACAATGTAGTTGACTTGTGTTTTTTTTTTTTAATGACAAACCATGTATTTGGGGCAAGTTCTGCTTTTTAAAATATGTGTATTCATGTATGTGCAGTGTTGAGAATTCACGGCAGCGCTAGTCTCCTCTGTAACGTCTTTTTTTTTAAGAAAACATTGTAAGTACTGAGTATTCAAGTAAAATTCCCGAACAGTTAATGACATTTTTAGAAAAGTGTGCAAAACTGCAAAACTCATTGTAATAGAATGTGTAAGGTCAAAGGGGTGGAACAGCTGACTGAGGTTTGATTGAATAAATGCATCATAAATCTTAAAAACAAACACTAACCTGAAGAATCTCCAATTGAAATTTCCTGTGCACCACTACAACATATTAACGAGAAAATAGCTTGCAAGGCAGCACATGAAGTATTCACAGCAGGAATATGATTGAAAAACTAGTAACATAAATGTAAGGTGTTGACTAATATACGTACTAATAGCATCTGACTTTTAGCACTGGCCTTGATTACACAGGAGATGGAGCAGCCATTACAATTCAGAAAAAGAACAATTAATAAATCATTGTCAAATTTTCTAACAATTTGTTTCAAGCCCATATTTTAGTTGATAGCCTCCACATTTTTATGGTTAAGTCATTGTTGCTGTGTTTCCTTTCTGTGACCCCAATAATTTTTCTCCCTTCATTTGTGGGTCTTTAGGATGTTGTAAAGGTTCATTCCTGTACCCCTAATACAGAATCACTCCTTCTAGCTGCCTTTTCTAGCACCATTACACTTAAAAAAATAAAATGCACAAACAACAAGCAGTGACAGCGGCGACTCTTCAATTGTCCAGGATGAATTATGGTAGCATGCTAAAGAAAGGTGCATGTAAATAGCCGGATATGGTACACAGGCCAAGCTCCAGCAAACTATATTCCTTTCTGAGCATTACTTTCCATCCCCCATCCAAAATACATGCATTAGAATGTAGTAAAACCTTCTAGAAACATTTCTCAGCCAACTGCAGACTTTTCTGTTGCCACATAAGTGCAAAAAAAGGGGCAGGATGTGAACCTGTATAATCGTGTTTTTTCAAAACTTCGTTTGGTGACAGAACACAAAAGGAAAAATTCCTACGTATACACATTAAGTCTGTCTCCACTTTTATAAAACTGGAATAAAATGGGAAAGTGCCATCTTTATAGTTCCTAATTGAAGATTTAATGTCCTTTTGACACAAAAAGGTATATACATATCAGAGCTACGTAACCTTTTTTATTCAACTGGACAAGTGTCAAACCCTGTAGATTTATAGGGCAAAACAAGATTGGTCAGGAAAGAATTGTTCCTATAATTGGTAATCTGACACTATGTCCTATTGCCATTTAAAAAGGTCCTTTTTTCAGTTTATTCAAGTTTGTCACTCCTCGTGGTTTATCTCCGATAAAAAAAATATTCAGACTTTTGTAATCTGCGTATGCTGATCTTCATCAAAAGGTTCATTCTCTGGATCAGAGTCAGTGGTGTCAGAGTATCTATAATGATCAGGTTCATTGTCACTAACATCTGGTGTTACAGAAGTTGAACTGCTAGCCTCTGGATTTGATGGCTCTTCTACTGTTTTTGTGAAAAATAGCTTCACCTGGGAAAGGAAAAAACAACAATTTAAAAAGGGAACCTGAACTTTAACAGAGCACACTTAACAAGTGAAATCTGGAACAGCACAGCTCCTTTCACTACACTGAATCACACTAGCACTCCTCTCCCTAATCTGGAATCAACGAAAGAACAATCTCTGCCTGGAACTGCTGCCTGGGTCTCTGGGTTTCTTACTACTCATCTCTAAAAGGTTAAATAAATACCTAAAAAAAAAAAAAAAAAAAAAGCATTTTCTTCCAGTCTCTCACCAGCTTTGCACACACACAAAAAAAAACCCCTTCTATTGACTTCCTTGAAAAGCAGATAAATTTTAGTACCTAGAACTTTTGCAAAATAGTGGCAAACCCACACATTACTTTTCTACAGACAGCAGTTTAAAATGCTTCCTCCATCAGGCAAGACAAACAAATGAGACAGCTTCACGCAGCTTTTTAGCTTTGTTTACATTAAATATATACTGACCTTGAAGTTTGGAGAGAAATATCTGTTGGCTTTGTCTTTATTTGCTTTGTCTAGATCATTTTTTGTTAACGTAAGGATTAAATATTCCTTTTCATTATCTGAGCGCTCTGTACTGAAAATACCATCAAGTTCCTGATCTGCAACTAGACTTCCATTTTCTACTTTGTCTGAATTTTCATCCAGTCCTATGAAGAATGTATTTACCCAAAAGTGAAACATTTTGTCCTAGGGGAGGAAAAACACAAAGAACAAGCTTGTTTTAGTATTCTCCAGCAGCATATTAATTTGACTAACATCATCAACTGGTCAAAAACAAATCAGTAATATCAAACGAAACTCGTTTGGACAACAGTACATCATTGGTTACATTGCATGCAAAGACATTTTCACCAGTTCTCCTAGACAATAGGCAAAACTCTGCATTAAACTAAATTGTAACCAATTCAGCTTTTAGAAGTGACTCCTTATAAAAGGCAGTTTTAAAAACAATCATACCTACAAAAAAAAAAGCACATGAAAATTAAACAAGAGTTAAACCTCCAGTCACAAGGCACAAAGACATTTTCTTGCTCATACCTTGGCCAAAAAACAGCCAAACTTAATGGTAAACACGTGCAAACCAGCATAGGTGAGTAACATCAGTAGAGAGCAACCTATTCCAC
The DNA here is from genome assembly GCA_011075105.1 of Heteronetta atricapilla. Taxonomy (NCBI): domain Eukaryota; kingdom Metazoa; phylum Chordata; class Aves; order Anseriformes; family Anatidae; genus Heteronetta; species Heteronetta atricapilla. The sequence goes on from CM021736.1 coordinate 391,258, forward strand.
CACCAGCTTCCTTCGTAACTATGTTTTTCTTTATTTTTATACAGAATAATTGAGATTGAGCAAAGACCCCCTACAATACAGAGCTTCTACAGCGTATTCATTATTGCTTTATGGAGATGGTTTGTAACAGTCAGATGCTTGGTGCCCAGTGCTAAGAGCAGTAAGACTCTGAAAGGGGCTGTTCTTCTACACAAAAGGAAATCTTTAATTAGAAGATTAGGCGTTGACAGTTTAAGTGTATTATCCTTAAGCAGAACTTGATGGATGACCATCAACAGTTATCTGGGAAGGCACAGGTTAGATTATCCACTGTAACACTGCATCAGGTATCTATGTACAAAGAGGTAAAACACAAATGTACCAGTGATTTTAAAACGTCACTGGAGAACTAACTAGCTGATACAGCCAGTACGTTACATCCATTGTTATGACCAGCAGGGCTGTTGTGCCTGTCTCTGTATCTGCTACAGAACCTGCAAAAATGTTCTGGTCTGGGCTAGACATTCCCTGAAAATACATCCAGGAACTTCACCTTTACAGTCTTAGCTGTAGGTTAGCTCTGTAGGATACACTGAATGCTCTTGTACTACTTTTGTCAGTCAAATGTAGATGTTTCCACAATCAGATACCATTAATAGCTGGTTCTGAGTAGCACACTAAGCACTTCTCTATGTGAAGCCCTGAGCTACGTTTAGTTCCTCTTTACAAATGGAACCTTCTATTTTACTCTGCTTTGAATTTTAAGGCAAAAGATCCAAAATGCAAATATCCAGCCTTCCCATAATAGCCAAAATTTCTGCATTTCTATTAAAGGTGGTGGGACATGAGTAGGGAAAGGAAAAAAAAAAAAAAAAGGAGAGAGCACATACCAGAATCTAAAATATTTTTGATGTTTTACAGGAACAGAACAGGAAGCAATTCAGTCTAATCTACTTCTCATGTTTAGTTTACTGGAGAGATCTAATTCTAATTTCTTATAGGAAAATTGAGGTCCTTTCCAGTCTTCCCTGCTAAACACCTTTGCTGGAAAGTGGATGGGCATCAGAGGTGACACAGAAGGGATTGTGGTGCACATCATATGAGCATGTTTCCCAGATGAAAGCAACTGGGCACCAGCAAATCATCACATCTTCCTGGGCTGCTGTTTTTCTTATACTCTTCCTCACAAACTAATAAAAATGTGTAAGCACACAAACACTGGGAATTCAAAGGTGTCTGATGAAACAACTATCTACCTTCCCCAATGAAGTTCAGTAGCCCCATTTTCAGTACTTTATGGTAAGACATTAAAAAAAAAAAAAGTTTCCAGCTAGTAAGGGCTTCTATAAGTTCTATAAGGCACCTATGAGATACCCCAAACCTTTAGGGAAGTGAAGGGGGAAAGGTAAAAGTTCACTTCCTGTAGTTAAGCAATTATCCATTTTGATACACCAGTACCTAATCTACCAGACTAACATGGTATGATTACAGTTGTCTTGGGAGGCTGACAGATGTTTGCCACTAACACCAAGTCCCTTCCAGTCATGTCATCATCTATTATGAAGTCTTGTTGGAGCCCATCCATTCAATACAGCAATCAGCAGCTTCTTGACAGGCCCAACCTGTTCAGACACTTAGCACCCTCTTCTTCACTAACGCTACCTCATATAGTCTTAAAAACATCCACCCTGGGATCTGGAAGTAGAAGATGAATGTCCTGGGAAACAGGGTTTTATTCCTCACAATGCCTCATGAAGAAAAGTGGCAGTAGGCAAAATCCTCATGAAGTCCTCAGGATAACTTGGTCCATATTCCTCCTGGGTTCTGAAGATGAGTCCCCTAGAAGATACATAGTCATCTAAGGAGATGACCACTCCTGCTCAAACCAAAAGACCAGTTCAGGTCAAAACAAAGCTGCAGGAACCGGAAGGATTGGAAGTGCAGGTTCTGTGATACAAAGTAGAAGGCAAGCCTGCGGCTGATGTTGCCAGCAGCTCTGTAAGCAATGGACATACCATCTACAGCCTCATCTCTGATGAAGAGGTTGTAACTCCAGAGAAGATAGAAAGAAAGTGCATTTCAACGCCCTGATCAGAGTTAAAGGAGATCCCACCTCTTGTAGGTGGGTGATGGTAGTACTGGCATCATTCTTCAGAACCACATTGCAAAAGCAGCAATGTACTTCAGTGTTGGTCCTCAGTGCTGCACCACCCCTCCAGCAGAGGAGAGGATGAAGCTGATGACACTGCAGCTGATGAATGGAAAAAAATAGAAAATGGCTTATACCTACAGTGCTGAAGCAGCATTGGAGGAAAACAGTGCCAAGGTAAACAAGGTCATTGGATGCAAACAAATGCTGGCAGAGGCAGAAGGCATGGTCTTGTCATGTCTCAATTTTAAGCTGGACCAGGTAGAGCAGAACTAGAAAAAAATATTTGGAACATAAAAGCCAGCCTGAACAAGCAACTGCAGGGTCTCAGCCCTACTGATACAGCCTGGAGAAGACAAGACAAACTTCTCACCAGATACCTTTTACTTTGTCTCTTTTGGGTGAATTTGCAGAGGTCTTCAGGGGCAGAAATGAAACAATATAACTTCACTGAGCTGGTTATTTATCTATTTATCTCCCTCCAGCTTTTTAAACCATCAAGTTATTCTCCTTCCTTCCCTGCTACACTAACTAAATTAGCTTAACAAACTAAGTTCACGGGTACTGGAACATTGCATAGCCATTCAAATTGAGGGAAGACTTCATCAAGCTTTTGGGAATTAGCTCTTAAGGGTGACAACTGTCACTGTTTTCACTGGAAAGCAAAACCCATTACTGAAAGCGAGGATTTGGTCAGCTTCAGCTGAAGCGGCAAGCTCCAAGATATTTCATACAAGACCATGAAGAAAATTGTCATAGTATGGACCAAAGAGAGGGATTTAAAAAAAAAAAAATAAAGCATGAACAGAACTTGGGCTTTATATACCAAATGCGAGTATCAGAACAAGTATTCACAGGAATACTATTTAAAAAGCAGGCTTCTGAAAAAGAGTATTAGCTTTTTGTTTGCGTGTTGTGTGTTTTTTAATGTATTTTGCTTCACTTCTAGTTACATCACAGGAATTTGCCTTAAAAATCACAGATATATTTCTTCCCATAACTAAGTATGCATCATAAAATCTACAATGCAGTATCAGACACCTGGGTCAAAAGCTGATCTAATCACAATATTCTGACATACAATACTCTCACATGTAATACATATAACCCCTACCTTCCTTGTGCAGTTTCTCAGTTCTCAGGCTGAAAGAAAAATAAGCCTCCCTCTAGAGCTGGTATTTGCCTCCAACTGCAGACTAAGATCCAAACCCCAGATCATTTAAGCCATCATCCAGGAGTTCCCATATCCTCATGGGACTTTCATTTTGCAGAGACACCAACAGGCACTTAATCATTTTGCAGCAACAGATAAGGATTTTGGAGATGTTATCCAGCAATCAGAAGACAGAGAACATGTTTCACGCTGTTCCAGGCCAGCACTATGATGGAACTGATGAAACTTGTACCATTTTCAGATCACTGTTGTCTTCTGACATTTTCAGAGAATTAATTCTTCAATGTTTCTTAAGAGGAATTGCCCAAATTTTTCTTTAACCTATGGTTAAAGAATGACAGAATGGTTCGCATTGGAAGGGACCATAGAGATCATCTAATTCCAATCCCCTGCCATGCACAGGGACATCTCCCACCAGACCAGGCTGCCCCATCCAGCCTGGCCTTGAGCACTGCCAGGGAGGGGACAGCCACAACTCCTCTAAGTAACCTGTTCCAGTGCATCACCACCCTCTGAGTAAAGAATTTACTAATCTAATTATAATACCTAATATCTAATCTAAATCTACCCTCTTCCAGTTTAAAGCCATGACCCCTTGGCCTATCACTACACTCTCTGACAAAGAGTCCCTCCCCAGCTTTTCTATAGCCCATTTTAGGTAGTGGAATGCTACCATCAGGTCTCTCCAGAGCCTTCTCTTCTCTAGGCTGAAGAACTCCAGCTCTCTCAGCCTGTCTTCACAATGAGAGGTGCTCCAGCCCCTTGATCATCTTCATAGCCCTCCTCTGAACTCAGTCCAACTGCTCCATGTCCTTTCTATGTTGGGGGCCTAGCGCTGAATGCGGGGATCCAGGTGGGGTCTCATGAGAGCAGAGCAGAGGGGGACAATCAGCTCCCTCGCCCTGCTGCCCACACTGCTGTTGGTATGGTTGGCTTTCTGGGCTGCATGCACACATTGCTGCCTCTTGTTGAGCTTCTCATCCACCAACACCCCCAGGTCCTTCTCCTCAGAGTTGCTCTCCACCCATTCTCCACCCAGCCTGTATTTGTGGTTGGGATTGGCCTGGCCCTGGTGCAGGACCTTGCACTTGGCCTTGCATTTGGCCTTGTTGAACCTCATAAGGTTTGCACAGGCCCACTTCTTAAGCCTGCCCAAGTCCCTCTGGATGGCATCCCATTCTTTCCCTCCAGCATGTTGACTGCACCATGCAGCTTGGTGCCATCAGCAAACTTGCTGAGGGTGCACTCCATCCCACTGTCCATGTCACAAAGATGTTAAACAGTGTCGGTCCCAATGCTCACCCCTGAGGAACACTATTTGTCACTGGTCTCCACCTGGACATTGAGGTGTCGACTGCAAATCTTTATGTGTGACCATCCAGCCAATTCCTCACCCACCGCATGGTCTATCCATCAGATCCATGGCTCTCCAACGTAGAGACAAGGATATCACTGGGACAGTGTCTGTGTTTTGTACAAGTCCAGGTAGATGATGTCATTTGCTCTTCCCCTATTCACCAATTCTGTAACCCCACTGTAGAAGGCTACCAGATTTGCCGGGCATGATTTGCCTGTAGTGAAGTCATACTGGCTGTCAACAACCTCCTTATTTTCCATGTGCCTTAGCAGAGTTTCCAGGAGGATCTGCTCCAATATCTTGCAAAGCACAGAGGAGAGACTGACTGGTCTGTAGTTCCACAGGTCTTCCTTTATTCCCTTTTTAAAAATGGGGGTTGTTTCCCCTCTTCCAGTCAGCGGGAACTTCAGCAAACCACCATTACTTCTCAAATACAATGGACAGTGGTTTAACTACATCCACCAGTTCCCTCAGGAACCATGGATGTATCACATCAGGTCCCATGGACCTGTGCACTTTCTGGTTCCTTAGATTGTCTCAAACCTCATCTTCTCCTACAACGGGCAATTCATCATCATTCTTCCAGTTCCTGCCTTTGCCTTCTGGGGCTTGGGCCATGTGGCTGGAGCTCTTGAAGTGAAGACAGGCAAAAAAGTCACTGAGTATCTCAGCCTTCTCTATCCCAGGTAACTAGATCTCCTGTTTTGTTCCAGAGAGGGCTCACATCTTCCTTTTATCACTGATAAAAGAAGCCTTTCTTGTTGCACTTTATGTCGCTGGCCAAATTTAATTCTAACAGGGCTTTGGCTTTCCTAACCTGATCCCTGGCTTCTCATACAACATCTCTGTATCCATCCCAGGCTATATGTCCTTGCTTCCACCTTCTGCAGGCCTCCTTTTTCTCTTTGAGTTTGGCCAGGAGCTCCTTGTTCATCCATGCAGGCCTCCTGGCATTTTTGCCTGACTTCTTCTGTTGGGATGCATCACTCCTAAGCTTGGTGGAAGTAGCTTTTGAATATTACACAGGTTTTTTGGGACCCTCTTCCCCACATTTTTTTTTTCAGGTGGCCTGTAGCAGATCCCCACTATAATGTCCCCCTGTCCTTGCCCTCCCTCTAATCCTGACCCACCAGCTCTCTGTCAGCTCCTCATCCATCCCTGGGCAGAGCCCAAGGCACTGCAACCACTCAATGACACAGAGGGTGATGTCCCCTCCTCACCTCCCCTGCCTGTCTTTCCTAAAGAGTCTGTATCCTTCCATGCTAACATTCCAAGTATAGGAGCCATCCCACAATATCACCATAATGCCAGTGAAGTCACAGCCCTGCAGGCATAAATACATCTCTACCTCCTCTTGTTTATTCCCCATACTATGCGCATTAGCATAGAGACATTTAAGTTTGGCTCCTTACAAAGCTGACTTACTGGCTGGAATTCCTTTGCGCTGTTCTTCATGTGTTCTCCTGCTGACCCATGATCCTTCTACAGGCTCTGGGCATCTATCACTGACTCCAGCATCAAACTGGGAGGAACAGGATGGATTGAAGTTCCCCTCACCCAGCAACTCCAGTTTAAAGCCCTCTTCACCAACTTGGCAATCCTGTGACTGAAAATGCTCTTCCCCTTCTCTGATAGGTGTACCCCAGCAGACCAGGTTTCTCAAAGCAAGTCCCATGGTCTAGGCAGACGAACCCGTATGTGGTACCAGTCCTGTAACCATCTGTTGATTCGCCAGATTCAACTGGCCCTTTCAATCCCCTCCCCTTTGACTGGGAGGACTGATGAAAAAACTATCTACGCTCCTGATTCCCTAACTGCTGCTTCCATGGCTCTGTAATCCCTCTTGGTACTCCTCAGAGTGCTCCTGACTGCATCACTGGTGCCCACATGAAACAGCAGCAGCAGCAGCTCATAGTTCTCAGGCTGTAGGAGGCTTGGCAGTCTCTTGGTGACATCCCTGATACAAGCCCCTTCTAAGCAGCAGACTTCTTTGAAGAGTGGGTCAAGCTGGCGGATGGGCACTTTTGTACCCCTCCAAAGAGGGTTGCCTACTACTATCACCTGCTGCCTCCTCTTAGTTGCTCTGGTTGTCCCGCAGGGAGTGGGTAGTGCAACCTTACTCAGCTGCAATGCCGCCGCACGTACCAGACTTTGCATCTCCACTCACCAGACAAATGGCATGGCCAGTATCTAAAACAATGTTCTCACCACTGCTTACATTAGATTCAGGTTATAAACCAGTAATAACTTACAAAAAAAAAAAAAAAAAAAACACACACAACACACCGCTATTTCCCTTCCATCAATAAGGGAAGGGCTCCTAAAAAGGTCTCCTTTACCCCAAGGCTCTACTACAGGCAGGAAGACTAAGATCCTCTGTGTTATTTTTAAACATTCTCGTTGAACCAAATGGTATACAGATACTTTGAAATCCTTTAAAATTATCATGTCAACATCAGTAACTGGAAGCAAAAGGCCTCAGACAGGCATGTGGAAGCTGTGTAGCCTTGACAGGCTACCTCAGCAGCTTGAGGTGGAAAAAGAGACAAGCTATAGGTCAAAGGAACAAAAAACACACACAAAAAAACAAATGACTAACTTCAATCAAAAATTCATACTTAATAATTGTACTCAAGTCTTATGCCATATTTTTCTCATATTAGCAAGCATTAAGAATGAAATGAAGTAACTACATCACTCTGAATAAAAAATAATGGTCCAACAGTACAGAAAACAACTTTATTAAACAAGAAAAGACCAAAAATTGTGAACTTCCTAGCTGATGACAGGTAGTAGAGATTGTGAAAGAGCTGAAACAGGGCAACTCGTTCAAAGCAGTCACCCTCTTACCAAGATTTTCTCAGCAACACCAATAATCCTTTAGCTAAGGCCATCTCAGCAGACACTGAATTTGCTTAAGTTTTGCCGTTAAAAAAATGACAGGAAATATGACTGATTTAAATTTTACTTTAAGCACTTAGCATTGCACCATCAAAGTCGCATGGCCACTCAAGCTTGTTTTGTTTCATGCTGAGTAATTTTCTCCAAGAAGAGCTTTATCAAAGTTGAGGAACACTCTCCATACTAGACCAATCTGCAGATAATGCTCCTGTTCTTTAGAGGACTATGAAATTTGAAAGTAATTACATGAGTTGACCAGAACGCTTAAGCTGACAGCAGTTGTATTAAACACCAAGACAAACCAAGCAGGAGGGCACAAAATACTCTATCTCCAGAGATGAGATACAGCCATTCTCCAGCCCACAGTCCAGAATGGATCAAGAATTACAGTTAAATTTATGTCATTGGTTTCTTGATTAGGTTTGCTATGGAAACCTAAAACTGGTAGATATGTGATGATTTTAAATGTGTGCAAGAAAACTTGTTTACCAACTACCTATAAATCTGCTAAGAAAAAACCTTGCAAGAAAAAGAACCAGTGATGAGTAACGGACTTGTAATTACAGCTTCCATAAACATGTCTGAGTAAGCCATAATCTTTGAAAGATAGTATACTGTCACTCCTATTAAGCTGCTACTCATAGCTTAGGTGATCACTCCAGAGAGTGTTAAGTCTGTAATAAATCTCCACACCAGAAGGCCTTCTCTTTTTGGGTTTTGAGTAAAAACAATACACAGTCAACTTATCTAGAAAAAAAAAGGCTTCACTACCTCTGATACAGAGGGGACTTCACAGATGTGAAACACTTGTACATAGAGAAGTGTTCAAATTTGCGCCAGGATAGGGTTTCTGCCACTAATATTCACCTTTGGCCTACTCTTGTCTTAGTCACTTTACATAACACAGTGTCATGGGGATCATATGGAAGGACTATCCCCAGTGCCAAAGAAAACATCAGAGATGGAATATTTCACTAATTATCAATACGAAGAACTCAGCAGTGATTTCATAAAACAGACTAGGATGCTTACACTAGACAGATGCCCTGATTTTTTCTGCTCATTTACACTAGAACTAGCATAGGTGGTCTTATCAGAACTATTTAACACCGTAAACCTACTTTATTTTGGCCTGGATTCTTACACAAGGTTGAGGGCATTTAAACATTATGTTCAACACATTTTTGAAGCAGATTATCAAAGTGATTTCTTTACAGAAGACTTCTGTCTGGAGAAGAGACCATTCCTATCTCAGGAAGCTTGCAGATGTAGAAAGAACAGTTTTCACAATCTCAGCATTTCTTAGTTCTGGCTGTCCCAAAACACTGAGAAAAGGAGCACCTTCACACTATCTGTAATCCACAGACCTAGAACAGTGAAACCACAGCTAATACAACATTCTGAAATGAAGCTACAGCACAGTAACATGCTTGCTACATTTCTGCAGACAATTTTATAAACTTTTCTACATATTCTTGAAGACTGAATTTATACTACAGAAGTCATATGTGACAATGAAGACATCTAGTTTATGCTGTCACTGATCTCAGTGCTCTCTATAGAGGTAAAACAAATGCAGGAATATGATCTGGGTGCTACAGACCCAAGATCCAGCAGAACTATGTACTAGTGTTATGAAAGCTTACTTGGGGACTGGGAAACACAGCACAATGCTTCTGATGAAGTCTGTTTGCAATCCACGCATTACTAAAGACAGTAAAGAAACCCAATTCCCAGTTCAGATAGAACAGAGACCAGATAAGACAGGACCTTGATTCAGATGTTTGGGTTTTGTTTCATCTCCTCTTTGTATTCCTCATGTCTATCCCACAGAACTAATCTGGGTGCTCTTTTCAAAACTTTCTCTTGTGCACTGAAGCTTTAAGAATCAATAATTTTAATGTCTAAAACGAGACATTGCAATTTGCCAAATACTTTGTTTTACAGTTTTGTCTTGCACAGCTGCACTGAACAATTAAGACATCTGGTTAAACAAGCAGCAGAAGTAAATATTCCTATTAATAACTGTTCAAACTTTTGCAGACAGCAGAAGAGGACATTTCTAGCTACTGAAAATTTACCATTATGCTAGTTAACTGTACCTTCTAACTGAACAAACCCATGAACTAAATAGATGTGCAATACACGTGCATGCTAATAGGTACACCCTGTACGCAGTTAGGAGGCTATCATCTTATCACTTATGCTCGTCTCCCAGTCCACTAGTATTTTCTCATTTTTTGTTTTGCCTGTACACAATATTTGCTCAATGAATGCTCTCAAGTTTTATAACTTAAACAGTAAACAACTATTCATAAAGATCAGATTTTTTTGTAGTAAATACAAAGTTAACCTTTAAATCAATAAGATTTCATCCCTACCCTTCCCTTTAGTAGACACAAACTAGTTCCCCAAGCACCAGGATAAATGAGACATTTATCTTTAAGAACTTATCGATTTTGGTGCCATAGTAAGTTCCAGATGATTTTTTTTTCCCCCACAACAGAGATACTGATAAAATTCTCAGTTCTGAGTGAATTCTCTAAACGTCTAATGTCAAGGCATTGCAGCTGAACAAAACACTGTAATACGAACTCAAGAGATGGCTGAATAGATTGCAGAGATATTTTCACAAAGTGCGTAGGAACTCAATTATCTCGAAACTTCAACCAAATTTGACAGATGGATAGAAATCAGCCAACAGAACACAGACAAGATCTTCTGTGCCTGCTAAAACCTTGAAAATTTAGTGAAGAAAACAGCTGGAGTTAACTTGCTCAGTATGCAAGTCTATTTTTAGAATGAGAACGTTTCTTCATCAATTAGATTACTCACTACTACCCAAACTACTGCAATACATATCCAGCCTAACTTTTATCCAACCTTTGTACTTAATTTCACTGACTTAAAATATCCAGCTTTCATTTTGTGGTAGATTCCCTACTTGGGAAAACTAGACACGAAATAATTAAATACAGTGATTACACATCACTGAAAAATAGACAAAATCCTACTCCTGCATTGGTTTAACAACATTTTCCAGAAAAACAAGAAAACCAACCTTTTTCAACATCTTGTTCTGTTTGTGGAAAAACTCCACTTTGATATCACCGCATACCGGCAAAGGTTGAGGGAATTCAAAGTACATATACTTGTCTTCACGTCTTGAGGGTCCTGAAGGGGAGGTGAATATCTTTACCTTTAGCTGGTACACCACAAACTGAGGATCTGCATGGCAAAACAGAGTGTCACTTTGCAAGAAATGCCTTTAAGTATAAAAATATATATATAAATAACAGAACCATAGCACATAGCAACCTACAGCACTTTGAAAGTTAAGTATTTACTAAGAGTCAGGGCAATAAAAAACCTTACTGGATACCACTGGAAACGACCAATTTCCATACTTTGTAGCAACGTTCTCAGGCAACCATAGGATTCATGAAAAGTTGTGTTTCTTTTTAATATGACTACATATAGTAACTACTACTTGATTTTTCCTTGCACATTCCTTCTCATCTCTATACTACACAGATATAACTGAGGGGTTTTGTTCTCTTTTGTCTCATCTTCACATCGTAGAGTGGGCAGTCATGTCAGATCAAACTGATTTCTATTCTTACACAAACAGAACTGTTACACAAACAAAAACAAGAACGAAATTTAACTTTAATGCACAAACCAATCAGCACCAACAACAGACTATATAGATGCAGATCATAAGTCTGCCCTGTAAATCACCACCACAAAACAGAGCCAGCCATAGCATAGCTTTCTCAATTAAGGTAACAGCTGAAATTGTAAGGGTTTTTTGGTACAGCCAAATGTACAGCCATAAATATTAAATGAAATTTATTCAACAAAATCCTTCTGCATTTACTCCTGGTTTCTGTTAATAGCAGATGTAGCCTGCTCTCTAGACAACACACACTGAACCATATCTGTCTCAGACTTCACAGCAATGTGGAAACCACCACTGAGGAGCTATGGGAATCTCTACAAAGTATACCCACACTACCTTGCTGAACAGCCTATCTGTAACACTTCTCTCTCTCAAATTCTCAACACTGTGAAACCCTTTTTTTTTTTTTCTCCCAAGAGACATGACTCTGCTCAGTCTGTGGCTTCAAAACAGAAGGAAGATGACAAAGAATTAAGATTGAAAGATACCATATGTTGGTAAAATTAGTACTATCACAGCAGATATGCCACTAAAGAGCAATACATCATTACTTTCACATTCTTAAAAATCACTGAAATCTCCACAGAAACAAATCATTGCAGTACACTAAGATGTTGAAGTTGTTAAGTACTGCCCTCTTATATGCTTAGCAAATATTTATCTCAGCATCCTACAGTGAAAACAGCACGCTAACAACCTGGTATGGCCAAACAAGTTAATGCTTATGTGAACAATTTATACTTCACATATCTTGATTTTGCAAGTAATAGTTATCCAAAACACTGAATAAGGAGAAAATGCAGAAATCTGTAACCTCCTCATCACTATCCCAGAGACAGAGGTTTTCTAGCACTGGCTCTTCCTTTCCTCCTCCTCCTCTTCTTCCTGTAAATACAGCTAGCCTGACAAGCTGCTAGATTGTTTCTTATGGGCATTATGTTCAGCTACTGTCTTACAACAACATTAATAGTGCAATTTTAATCTGAGCCACAGGAGGCACTGGAATTAATTACACACTACAGTACATAGCAAAGCCATTAGAAAAAAATATTTCCACTGTAACAAAAAATGAACACGCAATGTCAGGCAGTTTTGCTGTGCAATGCAGCCCACAGAAAGACAGAAGTAAATATGTACTTACACTAGGAAGTTTCAAGGAATCTGCTGTTCCTTGCTAACACACTGCACACCAGCAACACAGATTTACAGGTATATATTTTGTAAGTCTCTATACAAATAAATATTTTTTTCATAGTTAATTAGATATGTACCCAGGGGAGCTGATTTTTTCTTGAAAACCATCATGGGAAGAATAACGTCACTGCACTTGAAGCCAACTTGCCATTAAACAATGTTTTTCAGCAATTCATGTTTCCCAAGAGTTGCTATATTTTTTAAAATGGCTTTTTAAAAAAAGTAACACGTTTAGATATGTGTATATATATATATATATATATATGGTATCACTATATAGCTTTAAACAGTAACATATTTCACAATTTAATATTATAGTAAAATGGTAATAAAAGTTTGTCACAGACCTCAACTTACTACACCTTGTAGGATGAAAACAAATGGACCACACTAACACAACAGATTTTGGAAAATTTGGTATTTAAATATGGTCTTGCCATCCTTTAAGATGTGCTGCCTTTCACATCACATATCAGAATGATAAATTATGGCATGGCTGCTTGGCATCACACAAGTGACTTAAAGTCAAGTTCAAATGCTGCCTTGTTTCCTTACATGAGCTAATGGAGAATAATGTAGCACTGGGTACTTACTGCAAGTTCCACCGCTGAACATAGGAATTGTTTCAAACATCATCTTGTGAAACAGCAGTGCCACTGGTCTGTAATCCAGGTGATTCTTTAACAGGTAGCTATAATAGTACACGTAGCGTCTCTGACTGGGAATTGTTACTCCCTAAACAAAGGAAAAACAAATGTCAAAAAGCATCCAGACCATTTGCTAGCAGGGACTAACAGGGCTCCTGCCTAATATCTTAGGATGTAACTGAAGATGAATAAACCAAGAATGAAAAGGTAAGCCAAAGTACCCGGAATAAACCACCATGGTCTATGCTGAGCAAACCTTTGTGGCAGTTAGGCTGGAGACAAGCACAGAGCAAAATACCCATGCTGGCAGTAATTCAAAAGCAGGGGAATGCTCCATCACAGAAACCCATCGTTACAGCTTTTTGGTAGCGCCTAACAACCTGCAGGGATTTCTTTCTTGCAACTAGGAAGTTAGTCAGAGCCTGGTCACCTTAAAAAACAGCAAAAACATAACAGCCCTTGGGCACATCCCCTATTTCCCCAGTCAGTTGTCCACATCTCTTTCACTTTTCTGGTTCTCCGGCTACTTTTATAGCTATATCCTAGTATCCATCTCAAACTGCAAGGTAAATAATGCAACCTTTTCCGTATCTTGAACATAAAGCCCTCAGAGACTGGGTGTGACAGACTACCAGCATCACTTTGAGGAGGCCCCTGTAATTTTTAAGCACCAATACATGAATTACTTTTCTACAGCAGTTTCAGAAGACTCTTGTTTGCTAATATCACTGTACTCATGGCTGACACTACTTTCTATTAAAGACTTTCAGAAATGCATTTTGAAAATCAAAATTGCAAAGTTTCATTAATATGGGCCTGATGGTTCAAAATGTTAAATAAAGGACTTCTCAAATGAATTACAACTCTGAAGCAAACCCTTGCTTTGAGACCATATAACCAATAAACACTTTTATTACTAAATAGTTTCAAAGCTCTTATAGCTACTGTTTTCAAGAGGAAGTGATGAAGATGAGAACAAATTGAATTCCCTAGAAAATGCGTTATATGTTTTGTAACAGGCCATACTATATGCTTGCAACTGCATCATTAAGTACACTTTCTTATTAAGACAATGTGAAATTGCAATAAACTGGAAATAACAGAAGGTTTCATATATGAATCTGTGAGCATTTTAGTCACAAAGTCCACAAGACAGTGCATCTATAAACACTTAGTTCTAACATCTCCTTCACCTCAGAACAGCCATAAGGCTAAAGATAGCCAGAGTACTTGGCTATCTTCCTGGCTTTATTTTTAAAATGTTGATAGTTGTACCACTTCGACTGCTTAAAAAACACACAAAAGGCTTTTCCCTATAGGACTTGTACAATTGCCTTCTTAAGAAGCCTTCTACTTTTGGTTCAGATGTCATCTTGGTAGTTACTGGATCCACTCATTCAGGGAGCTTTCAGGTTTGCTTTATTGGAATCTAAGCTTCATGTTTGAGAAAATCCCAGAGTCAGAGCAAACCATTAGTAAGTTGTCGACACTGCCAACCAGAAGAAAGCCTTACAGGTGAAAAAAATGCCTCCCTTCTCTGCTCATAGCTTCTCCATGCCATAAAGAATGTGCCCTACTAAGAAAGCCCAGCACACCTTACCAAGGCAACTAGGAACGGGTCCAGAATGAAGGAACAGAGCCACTTACATGGCTAAAGTGACAGGTGATCCCAAAGCAAAAACAGTTCTCAGTCAAGAAGGCAAATCTGAGATCTCTACTCCTGAGAGACATAGCCTTTACCCTGAGATCCTCAGAATCAGCCAGGGTGAAAGGGAACAGAAAGTTACTCATTTTTCAAAGGTTTGCTTTCAAAAACAATTCCTTTGTAACAAGGTAATATTCTGAGAGGTACAATCAGTCCTCACTTACTTTTTTTTTCAAGGAAGAATAAAGAACAGGGAAGCAGTTTAAGCACTTTCTCCTTGAGCCTATCGTATTTCACACCAACCCCCATCAACCTTTTTTTTTTTCCTTCTTCTTCTCACTGGCATCCAATAAGCTCCTCTAGTCCCTGAGACAGAGTTTCAAAGATAGTGCTGAGCTGTGTAGTTGTCACCAGAACTGTAAGCTGCTGCTCGTGGTTCTCCTCTCACTGTAGCATGGGCAGTGTTATGAAGAAGAAACACTTATGGAAATAATATTCCCACAGTCACTTTAATAAAGTGTCCTACTGCAAAAGCAATGCTAAATCTGCAGCCTCAGACTAAGCTTATGGCATTGGGTTTAGCAGAGCTTGTCACCTGAGCCATCGTAACTGATCAGCTCTGACACATCAGATATTGGATATCTACCCTGCTGAAAAAACCATTCTGAGACTTCCTCACAGAAAGTAATTGGTTTCTGTTTCCTGTTCAGTTACATTTAACTGCTACTATCACTGCTATTAGGTGTTTTTCCTCAAATACAACAATAGGAAGGTCAAAGAATGCTCTTGAATAGATCATCTCCAGCCCAAGCATTTGATTAGTTGTTCCTGGGTGATAACTATTCATTGAGTAGTCCATGCTTCCTTCTGAGATTATCCTCACCATAAAAGTCTTCACAGAAGATGTGGGAATAAGTAGAAAGCTCCAGCTGTAGGAACCTAGAGTTGTCAGTTTTCATCATCACAGTAGTATTTCAGTATTTATCTTAAGGAAAAAAGAGGTGATAAGCTAACCATTTCAAACTGTGGAAGCAGCAGCATTTTTTTTAGAAGACTTATTTTGGGACTGACTTCTTCCACAGTTCTGAAAACAGGCTGGACAACCACAATTATTTACCGAATTCCAGAGAACAGCATCTCTCTTGGCTTAAAGAGAAAGAAAACAGTGCTGTTCTACTACAGTGGTAGTGACCAATAGACACTTTTTTATCCAGTGCCTTGTAGTCTTTCCCATTCTCTCCTAAAAAAGGATCCCTCCCACAATGAGTTACAGAAGTTGAATGAGGCAGCTTGTATGAAAAAAAAAAAAAAAAACACTTTTAGATGAGAGAGAACCTTTTAGACTCAGCTCTGCAAGAGCTCTGCAATGCCTTACTCCACACTACCTTTCCCAGGACAAAGGGTACATCAGCAGACTCTCTAGGAATTGTCGGCTTAATCTACAACAACTCTTGCTGGATGGATGTTGCAAACGCTTCCACGAAGCTGCTTGTCGCATCAAGCACTTGGGAAATGCTTGCTACAAAAGTACTCAGAGGTTGTTCTCTTGACCAATTAGTCATACTTCCTCTTGCAATTAGACTCACACTTCCTGCCAGCATGGACTAAACCCTCTCAAGACTCACTTTGCAATGCACTTTAATGGCTACGGTGATTTTAGCTGTACTATTCTAAGTAGCTATACAAAGGGTGCACACCTTGTGCTTGCTTTAAAGAAAATATGGTACCCAATTAAAGCCAGTTTTCCTTTATCATGCATGTCTTGGCCCAGCAACAACAACAAAAAGTTTCTTGTCCCTGGGTGCAAGCAGCTCCTTTGATGTCTCAATTACTTTGAGTTCCGGAAGTCAATTATATAAAGGTGCGGTGAAGTGTCAAATCATAGAACAGCACTTGGCATGCAAGACTGAAACACTAGTCAAAAGGGAAGACAAAGCTCCCAGAACCTACATTAGAATACCTGTTTATACATGCTACTGTTACAATCATGGGAATCACATACTGCCCGCTGTCCAAATAAAGATAACCAGGATCAAGTGGAGCTGGGAAAAATCAACTCTTCCAGAAGAGACATCGAAACCAAAACAAAGTTGCTGGTTATAGACAGTATTTACAGTGAAGCTAAACAAGGCTCTCACTATTCTTGTTTACTAAACCCTCTGCTACCTCAAACATGCCAGACGGACTGCTGAGGTACTAATGAACACTTAACTGACCTTATCCTCCAAACAGTAACACAGAGAAATACTACCCTCTTCATACAAAAAGGAAACTGAGGTACAGCATACTTCACCGTGTATTTGTTGAGGTTTGAGATTTTCATGTCATTTTATCTGGCTCTTTAGATAATCCGTATCAGTAAGAGCAATCTACATTGTTTATTCATCACACAGCTTGTTCCTATTCACTATCATGCCCTCTTACCAAAACCCATGAAGCTGTGATTGGAAACCTTTATGCTGTCTCCTTTCTAGTATCATACCACAACTATCTTCTAAAGCAGAACATGGAATAACTGTTCCATCTTGTAAAAACAGCAAACTAGGAATTCATTTGCTCCTTCTAATGAATCAACAGCCAAATCCTAAAATTCCTTTTGCAGTACTTCAGCTCTCAAGAGCCTTCAAACACAAAACTCCACTTATTAGAGGTCTACACACTGTGGAATTAATACTTTATGCAAATATTACAGGAACACAGAGAGCTCAGTACTTCAATAGGCTGAAATTGGCCTGCTGAGATGATTCTCCAGAGCCACTCTACCAACACGTACAAGGAAATGATGGAATATAAGCAGGGAAGCTTGTTGAAATGACCTTGCAATATACACTTTATTATATTTGTAGAAGGTTTCAGAAAAAAAAAAAAAGGACTTGATTCCCATTAATGAGACATAACCAAGCCAAAGAGGTCCAACATACATACTGGTAAGTCAGTCTGCACCACTGACAAGGTCTTAACAGAAAGTTCTTGTAGCCACAAAAATAATCTCTCTGAAATGACAACCACCCGCTCCTCAGAAGTACAAGAAATTAAATGGCTGCCCCTGACAAAGCAGGCTCCGAGGCAGACAATATCTATCCTTAACAATGCTTTTTAATGAAAAGGGAGCATCCATCAGCAGACTGGATATACTCTTCCGGTAGGTATATTCATCTGTAAAAACCACTTTAATGACTATGCATCTCAGAACAACACCATGGAAGTTGGGAGAACCTGAGGAACTGAACGGCTCATCCATTCAGACAAAACAACCTAGAATAATCCTCGTTTCAGCTGAAAATGCTGAATGAGAAGGTTCACTTATCAACCACCTATTTGACGCAAGACACAGCAGAACACTGTTTAAAAGGCTATTTAAAATAAACTGTCCAGATCATCACAAACAGGAGATGAAAAAAACAGACTTTCAGTGTTGTGGCTAATTGTTTCTGCTGCTTAAGAAAGCTTTTGTATTGGGAAGGACTACACTGACCCAATAACGTTAAAGCATTTAAGCATTAAGCATCAAATCAGATATTACAAAGCATTTCTGAAAGGGTTTGACTATTCAAATTGTCCCAGCCAGGAAAAGTATAAAGTAACTTACCTTCTTATCTCTGGTCCTTACTTCCCCATAGAAATCTAGAGCTTCTTGAGCCTTTAAAAACTTGCCTCGATGCAACAAATATGCGCATATCATTACACCAGTTCGTCCCTTTCCAGCTTTACAGTGGATTGCTGCAACATGATTGTCGTCTTCACTTAGCCATTGGTCAAGATCTTCACAAAAAGGTTTAATGAGCTCAAGTTGTGGTGGGTTATGGTCTTCAAAAGGGTACTGTGCAACTGTAACAAGAAAGAAAAACTTACCAAAATCTCAAAAGGAAACTACAGCAAGCTCAACTAGACGTGTCACCTTGGGACACACACACACAAAAAAATTAACATTCTAAATGCAAACTGTCTTATATATAATATGTATAGCTTTGTTTTCACTGTTATTCAGCAGCATACCACACACTAAACACACCACAGACATTTCTCTATTGGTACATAAGCATGTATCTTACAGAGGCTATTTCACAGTGCTTCTGAAACAAGTGGCACGGACTCTCTATTTTACATGATTTTTCTGGAATTTAAGAGTGCACTGGCACAAAGAACAATCTTGTGAAAATCCATTAGACTATCTGCTGAGAGAAAGCAGGGCCAAACCTCATTTACTGATCAGAGACAGGAATTTTGCAGCAAGAATTCTGTGTGGCTGGTTCTACATTGGAAACAAACACTCAGAATTTGCTCAAAGTGGTTCAGAAACAAAACTGATTTCTATAATAAATAATTTTAATCAAAAAAGAAATCTCATGCAAGGCACCTGCAATACCAATGGGTTTTAAGATGGAAACCATCAAACGTACTTGTCCATTTTTTATGTGGCTGTGTTTCTATGTATACACACACATACTTTCAGTACATCTAAGAATCACAGAATTTCTAGGTTGGAAGAGACCTCAAGATCATCGAGTCCAACCTCTAACCTAACACTAACAGTCCCCCACTAAACCATATCCCTAAGCTCTACATCTAAACGTCTTTTAAAGACCTCCAGGGATGGTGACTCCACCACTTCCCTGGGCAGCCTGTTCCAATGTCTAACAACCCTTTCGGTAAAGAAGTTCTTCCTAACATCCAACCTAAAACTCCCCTGGCACAACTTTAGCCCGTTCCCCCTTGTCCTGTCACCAGGCACGTGGGAGAACAGACCAACCCCCACCTCGCTACAGCCTCCTTTGAGGTACCTGTAGAGAGCGATAAGGTCACCCCTGAGCCTCCTTTTCTCCAGGCTGAACAAGCCCAGCTTCTTCAGCCGCTCCTCGTAGGACTTGTTCTCCAGGCCCCTCACCAGCTTCGTAGCTCTTCTCTGGACTTGCTCAAGCACCTCGATGTCCTTCTTGTAGTGAGGGGCCCTAAACTGAACACAGCACTCGAGGTGCGGCCTCACCAGAGCCGAGTACAGGGGGACAATCACCTCCCTAGCCCTGCTGGCCACACTGTTTCTTATACAGGCCAGGATGCCGTTGGCCTTCTTGGCCATCTGAGCACACTTTTTCCATTTAGAGATGGAAATAATTTCAAGCAAGCATGTAGGATATAAAAAACCCCTTCTGAGCAAAAAATAAGCAACAGGCAGATAGTAGCACCCAAAAACAAACCTATTCCTGACTCATCAAATCAGACAACAGATAATGCCACACTGGTTGGCAGAATTACATAGAGATGTACTAGTTTGGTCAGAACTGCATTTCTCAAAGTACACCGTGATTCTTGATCAACAGACATGGGACCTTACAAGTCTGGTTCATTTAAAAATTTCTCAGCTAGAAACACCATTTCCTTTTCTGGTCTAAAAATGAATACATTTCATTTTTGGCATATGTTTGTATTTCTTTCAGAAGTACTACTCTCTTGTCATACACACAAGGCTCCTTTTGATGAATCCCCAAGGACTTAAAGAGCAGAAGTGAGGTATGAAGTTATGCAACTGCTACATCACTGTAGCACAGGTCTGAAGCCTTTCGGAGGGATCTGCAAGGACAGTTTATTCTCTTGCAGTACAGACTGTCCTCTTAATCTCCTAGGAGACCAAAAAGGGAAGCCTGATAAAGTGAATAATCTCTGTTAAAGAAGAAGCAAAGCTTAATGAATATGAATGTACAATAAATAAATTCTTGCACTTTGAAGATGCAAAGACACCCAAAGCAACCACTGCATGCAAAGTTACACTGATGTTACTTTTTGTAGCAGATATAAGTGAAAGGAATAATTTATTTAGAAACCCCTAAAATAGGAAACTACTCAGAATCAAAGACTTGAAGCATATCCTATGTTAACCACATCCAGTAAGGCTCCTTTGAAGAGGAGAGACAAAGGAGTCCCAAAAGACATGCCTGAAAAATCCCAAGTAGTAACAGCTTGTTGAAGACCTTCTCCAAGATCTGGGATCACAGGCAAACCCTGCAGGATTTTCTGCAAAGACTGAATGAGGAACTGGTGAAACAGGTGCACTGCGATGGTTCAGATGAAAAGTCAGAAAGCAACCTTAGGAAATATTAAGCTGTAGAGTCTCGAGCTTTTTTGAGGAGAGTGCAGGTACTCTGCATGGAGAACAGCTCTGACTCCTTTCTTCAAGCTCCCAGACATTTCAAGAAAAACTCCATAGCACATAAGGGGAAAAAACAAAAAAAATGGCAAAGTAGAAGACAATTTCCAGCATGGAAGTACTTCAGAAACTACAGAAGCCCTGGACAGAAAGCCAGTATCTGGCATTGAAATGCTTTCAACGTCTGTTTTTGCATTTGATGCTAGAACGTTCAAGCTGAAAACTGAATTACTATGGTGTATTACATTTTCAGCGTAGAAAGGAGAACTTCCCTTTGGAATTAATTCACTTCCAAAGATTTTAAAGGACAACCGTTCTGCTGCTACTAATAAAAGTTAATCCCGAGTCACCATTATGGTCATCTAAGGTAACTAATTTGGCAACAAAAAATAGAATAAAATATGTAGCTCCCCAGAAGAGCTTATGCAGAGGAGCTGTAAACGGTGCGGTCACAAACAACATTTTTGGATGGGATTGAGAATGAAGGTATCCAAGCACCTCCGTAACAGAAAGCATGTATTAATGCAAGCACATGCTATGGACATTATACTGGAAGTATACACTTTTCATTTATGCCTTTTCTCTTATCCAAAAAATAGCCGAAGCATATCTTAAGATACTTTTTTTCTGGCTTGTACATGCTTAGCAAGGTTTGAGAACACTGCCATTCAACATAATTAGTACAAATGAGGAGAAAAGATGACTTACAAATGAAAACCTCAGTTCCTCTATATTCAGACATTAAAGCAGCCAATTGCATTTTGGTCATGTTCTAAACACCCTCTTTAAAACTGGAAGGATGTTATAAAATAAATAATAAAAAAGTCAAGTCCTTGCTAAGGACCTAGTATTTATTACCTGCGGCATTCATACTGATAAAACTGGAACATCAGTTTCCACTCCCCAAGAGCCTCATCAAAAGGAGCCCCTAAAAGCTTCCCCACAGGTTCTGGTAGTTCTGCAAAGTATCTAAGAACCAAACCATCTCAAAGAATCATCAAATGGGATTTATTTTATTTTATTTAGAGCAATTAAAGGTATGGTCCAGAACTGCAAAGAGCTGTAAATGTACAGTGACATTAGCTTAATAGTGTTCTCCATTTTTATTCTCAGTGCTGTTTTTGCATAAAAAAATAGACTTCCCTAACCTTCACAGTTCTATTTTACACTAAGTTTGCCAATTGAACAGATACCTCTATACAAGCCATTCCACAACAATTTTTGAAACAGTAGACTTCTGATTGCTGTATTAGGTCTTGGTCTAGTTAATTGTCAGGAACACTTTTTTTTTTTTGAAAGCGTAACTAATACACTAAGTTTCTTCAATAATTCAAATGCTATTTGACATCATTCCTTACTCCCAACTTTCCTAAATGATTATTCATCATTCTATCTTCATCCATAAACTGTGAAATTTAAAGAGAATGCACATATCAGACAGTGAAAACATACCTCTACAGTTAAATTTGGCGGTGTCATAATGTCTTTCAGCACATCTAAAAAGAAAAATAAGACAGGAGTTAGAGACAAGTTTCTGAAGCACTCCTAACATGTCACACCTTGGAACATACAGATCAACATAATGGAAAATTACATAATACACATCATCATTAAAATCTAAAACTACAGCTAGAGATTACATACAGAAAAAAATATTTTATTGCAGATTTATTAAGTTGCTCAATAAAATATCAGTTATTTTACTGAAATGCAATTACTTACCCTATGGTAACTGTGGTCCATCAGTGTGTTTTAGTCAGTGTGACTCTCAATGGAGACACGCAAGTAATGCAATATGTCATTATTTTTAACACCGTAGCATTAACTATTCCAGCCACTCAAGCAGCTTTATTGCTCCCACATAAGCACATATGGACAAGATGGCTATGACCTTCATGAACCAATTGACTGCTCTCAAACTATGTGTCAAGACACATCTGCAACAACACAGATGCCAGGGGTCATGGGAGTCACAAGGACATTTTTAAGACCCTTAGCTAGTGCAACCCAAGCAAAGCACTCTTCTTTCAGTTACAGAACTGTGACAGAAGCACCAAAGGTAACTGAAAGTACCACTGAATATTACAATACAGATCGCTTTTATCAAACAGATGGTGACACTGCTCTCCAACTCGGCATTTGTTCTTGAAATTAGGTCAACTGATAAAAAGGCCAGTAAGCCAGTTTCTCGCTCACAGACCCTGGAAACAAGCACATTTCTGAAGACTCTGGAGTTGCACCAATGTCTGTTTTACTACTCCACAGACCATCCACGCTAGCTAGCTATCAGCAAAGCAAACCACACCATGTTAGTCATGCAGTATGACTTGCCTAGGAATAAGCAGAACTGATCAGATATACAGAATCCAGCCAAAATGGCATGCCATAAGGAAACGAGCTGTATCAGGCACTGGGGCTAAGGGGAAAGAAGGTAAGAATAGAATGCCCTTCTGTATTCTTCCTTGGAGTTGCTCTCTGTAGGAAAAGTGTTGTGCTCCTATGTTACACAGGAAAAAATAGAGTTCAGAAAGGAAAATGAGAACAACTCCTCCTCAAAACAGGACTCTAGGTTAAACATGATGCTGTGGATCATTTCAGTAGACAAAACACATTTAAGTCTTCTGTTTTGGTTAAAACCTGGACTCTTCATAGTGTTCAAATAACTCTATCAGTTTCAGGATGGGTATGAGCTTACCTTTCTTTCACAGGTATGCTATGACTGCCACCTTTGGAGCTGTATAGAGCTTACTTGACACCTTCAGACACACAGACTTTTAGGCTCTGACCTTTATGACTGTTCCACCTAACCAAAGCCTTGGAGACCCTACATTGAGCTTTGTCCACAAAACTCATGCACCAGGGACAGAACCAGATCTGCTGGGGTTGGTTGTTAGTGCACTCAATACTTTCAATTTTTTCTGAATTCTAAAACTTTCCTGGCTCTAGCCTTTGCTAGGGAAAAGTCTGGCAGTTTTCATAGCTCTGAACACATTGCTGACACCTTCTATGGGCCAAGTGTTATGGAGCAGGTTGAGCTACCAGGTGGGTCTCAAAACAACATTATCTGCACTAGAGCCTTCAAGAAGAAAGGTTAGATGCTGGAAGTATGCCCAAGATGTAGTCACCACACCTGGAGCAGTCATCAGCCATGCTGGGCGAAGGACTGTTCCGGAGTTAGTCAGCATCTGAACTTTGGAAGTTAAGCCTGCTAGGAAGCAAAGTAGTTAATACAAAGCATCTTATCCAACTGCACTCTTCAAGAAAGTTTCCTTCTTCCTTCTAAAGAAACACGCAGTTCAAAGTGGTACTATGAGACAAAACTCTTCAAAACAAAAAGAATCCACACATGGGCAAAAAAAAAAGCTTTCAAATTGTTAAGTTTGAGAGAGTAGCAAGTAGAATACCATAAGGGATAGAAAATAGTTTTGTTGATACCAAGGATAGAAACTGAGCACAGAACATAGCCATGTCACTCTCTATGCCCTCATATGGGAGCTGTACACAACACAGGGCAGATGCTGAACTCCAGACACGGCTGTACAGAACATACTCCCGCTCCCTTGCATGGAACATGCGCATATTGACATTAGAGATCCCACTGGCATATACTTTGGGGATGTTTCCATTCCTTAGCATTTTAAGAGCGTTTGGTTTTTATACATGGTTAGACCTGTAATGCAATCAGATCTCCAGATGAAACCTGAAGATTCTGGGGGGATGCTGGAAGGAGTCAGTCATCAGGGTTTTGTAATCCTATGAGCAGAACTCTGAGCAACTCCAATGCAAAGTACTGCCAGATGGGCACCTTCCTGGTCACAGCTACAATCCTGTTGCTGACAGGACCACAGGCTACAGAAAAGACATGTCAGTGGCCAACCCCACACACGCAGAGACATACAAAGTAAACAGAGAAAATCATCGTTGCTCATTACAGTGCTTTCAAGTATCTACCTTTATTGAAGATACTTAAGAAGGTGGAGAAGCGGAGATGACAATAGGGGAAAGAATAATTTGGTGGCATGTGAAGATTGAAGATGAAAGTGAATGAACATGTTAAAACAAGGAAGAACACAGAATAAATAGCAAAGGGTTAAAGGCACAATCAAGAAAAAACGAACAAGAAACAAAATGAAATCTACTACTCAAACATTCACTGGGAAGCTGAAAGCCAAGATGTGAGCGTAAGGCACAACTCACATCATTTAAGCATCAGTTCAGAAAAATCTTTCTAAATCCTTTTAAAGAAAACTGCTCAATATACACATCATTATTAATTTCATGTAACTGCTACTTTAAGGGAACTCAAATCCTGTGCCAGTGCTTGAAATCCTTCTGGACATAGTCATATAGGTCCCCTGAACTCCTACTTCCTTCTTTTAAAGAGATACAACAGGCCAATTATTTACAAAGGATCAGATTAATCCAAGTAGATGCTGTTCTCTGAAATACCCAAAGGCTGTAATTTTTGCATGACCAAACACTCCACCAATTCACCCAATGGCATTTTTTTACTTAATATGTGTACAAATTTTGCACCCATAAAGACATAGATAACCTGGCCTCTCTAGCCAGAGAGGAAGCTTAAAAGCTATGCCACAGTAACATGAGTCTCCACTTCCAAGTGATCCATTTTTTTCAGGATAAAGAAAACATCCTTTTAAATTGTGTGGGTTTTCTTCTGCAAAAGTTTTGATCTGAGGTGAATATTCCAATTTTAGGATGTTTCACTGGAGATTGTTTTGAAGTTAGCAACAAGGAAAATTGATGGGAGTTGGTTGAATTCTCGCACTGAAAAGAGTCAGAACAATTTTATACAAAGAACTTGAAGACAAAACCCTTTGACGCACCTGGACAAGTAATTTGCACAGCTGAAAATACCAGCAACATAAACATCAAAAGCATTTGTTTCATCACAGCTCTCACTCAATTCCAAAGCTGTTTCTGTGCAGGGCTGGGGAGAGAGTCTTTACGCCCCACCCCCTTTTTTTGTTAAAGTAAAACGAGGTTGCTAGCATACAGCTAAGCAGAAACTTTTCAAGCACCACCCCCTTGTCAGGAAGTAGTTGCTAAAAGGTCAAGAAATTTCACTGAACTACTTTCTGACCAAGCCTAGCAGCCAACACATGGCTACCTATTGTCTTAACCTGTGACCTCTCAAGCAATTTTAAGCAGCAAGCTTGGTATCAAGTGGCTCAGCAAACCCTGATCCTGGAAATGATACTGGAGCTACACTTCACAGAAACTCTGCCCTGGGAAGCCAGAGGAAATTAAATGGGTAACAGTAGAAGTAGGGTGATGGTTGGGCCAGATGATCTTGAAGGTCTTTATCCACCCTAATGATTCCATGATTCTGTATCTTTCTTGCTCTGCTCTGCTTCCCAAACCAAGCAGAACCTACCAGGAGGAGTTGGGAGGCTGTAGAAAAACCACCATAGTTAAATTTTACTCAATATAGATGTCTAACCCTGAGCTGTAAAGATTTCAGCAAAGAAAGATATCCAGAAAGTTGCCTCCCTAGAGAGCTGCACCTACATGCAGCCGGAACCATCAGCTATCCTGGGAAGCATGACCCTTTATGCCCATGAATGCCACCAAGGCAGCATTTATTAAAAGGCTACCATAAAAGCTTTTGGGATAGCTTCTAAAATGGAGAAAATAATCTGGCTACTCAACTGTCTGAATGGTGTCCAATGAGTTTGATGCATTTTACTTAAAAATCTTTGTCTGTCCCATACTACCCAAGATGTTACAAAGAACTTAAAAGACAGTATTTTCTCAGTTTCCAGTATCACTTCACTTCAGTGAAGTGATCATTCCAACTCAAGAGTTGCTTGATGCATAATCCTTCAACTACTTTAGAGGCATATTTAAATACCTAATTTTAATGATTTTCAGATTCCAGTGTAATGCATTGCCTGGATACTACTATTCTGAGCTGTTAGGACTTGTGGTTTATTATTTTATTTTAAATAAATGTGCTTCTAAATATCTGTAATTTTTCCACTAATAATTCCTCAATTTAGATTTTTGGGAAAAAATGGGGGGAGTAAGAAAACCAGGACCCGTCCTTCAACATCTGTTGACATGGCAAAATCATTCATACAAATGAAATTAAGCTAAATTAGCATATAAAGATTATCAAGGAACAAAGAAGAAAGTATTTGTTGTGTAACAAGAACAGCTTTTAGCATAACTGACTTTTCTGATGAAAATGTTACACTTCTAAAGCTGAGAAACCATCATGCTACTGATTGCTGTGGTAGTTTAGTCAAAATAATGAACCCGGACAGTGAAGAATACATCCAGAACCTGGGTACCAATACAGTTCAATACCATCAAAAAATACAAACTATACAGTAAAGTATTCATTTGGCAACTTCTTCACTGCAGACATTAATATATTAACAGAAAGCCTGCTATGAATTACTTTTCACTTTTTAATCACACGGTACAAGCTCTAGACGGGCTGGATGCCAAGTCATTTAAAAGTGTTCAAGTAATAGGAATACACACCAGCATTTCATTTAACCTCACTCAGCTTCACTAAATGAAGTAACAGTGCTCTCAATCAAGCTTAATTGTTTTAAGAAATGTGCAAAACATCTCTAATTCTGCTTCAGTACAGCAGCAAGCCACTTTCACTCATAAGCTATTTTTAGAACCCATTATTTCAGAAAATGTATCTATATGAGCATACTTACAGATTGTATATCTTGTAATGGTTTTTATGCTTTGAATCCAAAAACCTTAAATAGGGGGGAAAAAAAGGCATGTATTAATATACATTTCAATAATGATGGTCTTAATTTACATCATCATGAAAACAACATCCATCACGTGCAGCTCCACATTCCAGCTGGCCCTGTGGTACCTGAAGCAGAGCAGGCAGCATGTTGCAAACCTCCCTTGTATAAATAATCCATCAGTATGAGTGAGACTACTTGTGCAACTGAGGGACCAAGAACTGACACGCAACTGAAACATTTATTGTATGCACCAATTTGCGCTGACTTAGAAGACATTCACACATCAATATATTAAACTGGGGAAGTGTCGTTCATTTTTAAAACAGGAAGTACCAACTACGTGAACAATCTGTACACAGCTACTTCCCGTATGATCATCCACACAAAATATTTTGCTACAATGGTGTTTCCAATGAAAAAAAGCAAAGCAACTTCTGTAATCCCGTTTAAACAGCCAGAATAATTTTTTTAAAAACCTGTTTTTTTTTAAGATGGCCATAATTCGCCACTGAAATCTGAAGACCGTGCCCAGTGACAGTCCAGGTGCAGAAAGGAGAAAGCCCATTCTAGTTTTTTTTCTCCACACTTGTGCTCATTTCATTTTTGCACTAACTTTGTAATGAAAAATTCCCCTCCAAGCCTCAGAGAGCTAAACTGCAAACGTGATTCATCAAAATTGCCATGATTATATATGATGTGTCACCTGGCAATGTTCAAGAAGAAACAACATACAAATGTTTACACTTAACATCATCAACAGTGTGTATCTGCACATCAGCCAGAAGGAATTTAATTAGCCATGACAGAACATGCTGTTCAAATTGAAAGCAACACTAGCTGCTAAAATCCTGGAAAGCTCAAGCAAAAACAAGCTCTGGTTATCAGTCATAATATTCCAGAAGAACCTAGAAGAACTTTGTGGTTAAACTGATGCGTTAAAACGAGAACAGATGTGCATGCTCTTTGGGCAGCACTGAGTATGGGACTCCAATTTCTTCAGCACAAGTATTTAGTAACTGCTGCTGGTGCCCTTGTTGGCAGACTCGGAGAAGTTCACAAAGACCTGGACCCGACAGCTCATTCCAGAGGGCCCCACTGATTTGAAACATGCTGGACAACGACAAGAGCGGACTCTGCTTTTGCCAGTAACATCCACAGGACTAAGTGTAAGCTTCCATGTAAGTATCTAACTATTAAGTTCCAGCCACAGTATCTCAAAGTGTAAGGAGACAGCCAGCAGCCTGAGCCCTACTTCTCATACAGCATTATCAGTAAATTTGTCAGGACACCAGCTGTCCAGAAAAAGCCCACTGGCATATCCCTCATGGCTCAATACCAATTGCTCTGGAGCTCAAACACATTGAATTTTGACATAAAAACTGCTTGAAAAAAAATACTCCAAGCATAACACTACTTTAGCATCCAACTCCCTACAGCTACTTAATTTACCTCTCCATATCTTAATATGTTTCATCACACTTCTAGGCTGTCACTAGTCCTTTTCAGAGTGTTTATGGATTAATAGTTGATAGTAACTTCCTTATAAAAGTCTTACTTACACATTTTATTTATACACTTAACCAATAAAATTTTCCTTTATGTAGGAACCACTGAAATCAATGCTGTGAACACAAAAGGACCTTCAAAGACTACTACCTATTGTTATTAATTTTGATTATGTCTATGTCATTCTTTCCTAACCCGGCCTTTGGCTCTATCCCAAACCTTTCAAAGGTGGAGCCCACCAGGGACCCCTTGTGTCACATAGCAGGTGCAGTACCCAGATCAGCTCAACGAAAAGGTGGTTCTGACAGCTAGTGAAGGAAGTTGGGTAGACAGTGTGAGTTTGTGGGACTGCCCTCAACCATCCCAAAGGACAGGGAAAGCTTGGTTTGCATGCAACGCATCTGCACTAATGCAAACCTTGTATTAGACACCACGGCTTCACACATCTCAACAATTCTAATGGAGACGTATGCTCTGCAGGAGTATTTACAAACCGCGACACGGAACCTCACCGACATGACCCTCTCTTTACTGGTGCCTGACAGAATAAGGTCACTACTGCAAGCATGGTCAAAGACAGACTGACGTTTTCAGTGCTACTCATTGATGGTGGTGAGCTTTGCCGTAACAGTTAAATATGCAAAAATGAAACCCTCTCAAATTCATCTGCATCTAACTGCAGCTGCTCAGCAAAGCTGCTGTCTCCAGATGACTTATTCTCAGCTGAGGGCTACGGTTCCTCCAAGTGTGAGAACCAAGGCACTTATTTCACCACAAAGCTGGACACAAACCACCAGTGAAATTCAAGTGTCACTAATTCTGCCTGGCAACTATCCTGATATACTTTCTGTGGCACCTCCAACCTGGGAGCAGCATCTTCTTCTTCCCCAGGTTCAGCTGCTTCCAACTCCACTGCCCAACCATGTCCCTTGCATCATCCCCCGTTCCCAAAATTCAAGCCTCTTGGAAAGCTACTTAAATTATTGGCTCAAATGCCAATGTTCTCAAAAGCTGCAAGAGTGGCTTAAAAAAAAAAAGTCAGAATTCAGGATGCTGAACACACTAATATTTGGCTCTTTTGTACAGGTACTTAGCTTTTAATGGAATTTATAATGCTGCATTCTCCAGGTGGGATTTTAAGCAAGCAAATGACAATGATGCTCCTAAATCACTAAGCACATCCTGGGGCTTTAGGCAGACTGGTCTAGTGGGAGGTGTCCCTGCCCATGGCAGAGGGCTGGAACTAGATGGGCTTGAAGGCCCCTTTCAACCCAAACCATTCTGTGCATCTGTGTATCCAGATGTATCCAGCAGCTCAGAACAGGTAATATGTTAAAAACAAAAACCTTTTTACAAAATGTACTGTAAGCATCACCAGCAATCATGAATTTTAGCTGGTTTGTCTCTTCCATGCAGCCACATTTAAAAAGCCTTTATCCAGAGTCACCCATAATTTACTGCTGTAAATAAAAATTTACTTATCAAGTACCTCATTTATCGCTTGGAAAAAGGCTATGGGCAAACATACCCTGAAATGCCATCAGTTATTTGAGCAAACTCTCAATACTGCAAACAGAGCATGGATTCACATCTTTGTAAAACAAAATAACCTCCTTTTACATCAACACAATTGCCTGTGTTCGACTTTTCACATGAAAAAGTATATTTGAGATCAACCCAGAACAGCAGCCTGAACTAAAATGCTTGAAAAAACTATTCTCAGCATTTATAACATTTCTATGAAATCAGTTCACACATTCTTTCCTGAGCAGAACATAAATGATTGCAGTAAAGGATAGTTGAGATTTACAAGAATAACTTGAAAAGAAGAAAAATAGAGACTTACCTTACTACATCATCAATATTGTTCCGGTACACTCCTTCAAGCCTCTCTGCAGGAAAACCCATAGCAATTATGTTTGGATAAATATCTGGATATGCGAGTTAGGGAAACATTTGTAAAATATGTACAATTTCTGCAATAATATTAAATGAACATCATTAAATATTTATATGTTCCTGTAACAAAGTCAGAGCAATGGCTTAGACCAATTTCCATACGCAAATAATTCAACATTATATAGACAGCAATAATGGGTCTCTTCCAAAAAACAAAACTGAAAAATGGCCAGGAAAAAAAAAGTCAGTATAGAAAATTTCCAACATACAGTATTTTGTCCCCATCCTATACAACAAACCTCCTTACAATTCACATACATAACTGATTTTAAGTCTTTACCATTGGATAGCTGCTGTTAACATTGAATAGAAAAGTAATCCATTAGAAAAGTAGAATCAAGTAATCCTCTTCTGTCATACATCATCTCACTAAAATTGTATATATGCTACGTACCACTCTCTCTCTACACTTTGAGTGGCATATTTAA
Source organism: Heteronetta atricapilla (assembly GCA_011075105.1). Taxonomy (NCBI): domain Eukaryota; kingdom Metazoa; phylum Chordata; class Aves; order Anseriformes; family Anatidae; genus Heteronetta; species Heteronetta atricapilla. The sequence continues at coordinate 422,767 of CM021736.1, forward strand.
TCCAGTGGGAAACTATTTTAATAGTCGTGTGACTAAATTGCAAGAAGTTCCAAATTAAATGCCATGTTAAAGTCCCCAGTGATACCAAAATAGGTATACCATTCAAAACAAACAAAGTGCATTTCATACATGTAAACCCTGCCAACAGTACATTTTGTCACTTTCCATGATTTCTATGTAACAGACAACTTACAGCAGCTGCTAAGGTGGCTCTGAATGCCTTAATGTGAGATAACTGCAAGAGATGGGAATGTACCGAATCCCAAAAGGATAAGAAATATTGTTTATTAAATAATAATAATAATTTTTTAAAAATACACTTCTGGCAAAAAAAAGTAGTTTCTTATGCTGAACTACCTGTAACCCACATTCCAAAAGCAATACAACCCAAGATAAAGAGCTCAGGAAAAGTACCTTTTGGCAAGAAAAAAAAACTACTATTAAATAAGGCCAAAAAAAAAAAGTTTACATCCATTACATCCATAGCAAACACGGTAAAGAACCCCCAATAATTTACCAGAAAACAATTAGTATTTATTCACCTGGTGATGTAATGATATATGTTATATATGATGATTGTTGTGTTTGTTTTTAAACACAACTCAAGAATTGAAAATACTCTTGAGTTTTAAACATCAAAAGAGATAATGCAGTGACGAACCTTCACTGAAAAGCAAAACAGAAATGAAACCAGCAGCTCAAAAACAGACCGTGCCCTACCACATTACCATACTCCTCCTCAGACTAATTTTAGAAGGAATAAGAACAAAGAATTATACGTTTTAAGTTGACCCTGCTTTAAACAAGGGGGCTGGAACAGGTGATTTCCAAAGGTTCATTTCAACCTGAATTATTCTACAACTGTAAGAATGATTTTTGTGGTGAGAATATCAGCAATATTAGCAAGCCTCTGAAGAGTAAGCAGCAGAATGGAAGACTCTGTAGCTTCCAAGATACTAATATTTCAGCTACCTGTACACAAAGAAAACCTTGAAATAGGATACGAACTGCTTTACTCTGTCCTTGCAGAACTCCCACAAGCCTTATAAAGCAGCACAGATTAAGATCAGCACAGTTTGTTAACTAGAAGACTTAATTTTGTACATTTTTTTTGCAAGTGTTTTTAAGAATACACAGAAAAAAGGTTTTCTACTCTCAAAAAATAATCTAGCATTTACTGTGTGGTAATCCAAGTATTAAGACATCTGTCTACTTGGACTACTCAAGATTATTTATGCAGGCAATAATTAGAAAAAAAAATGAAAACTGATGAGGAATCCAAATAAATATCTGTAGCAGTTTCAAGTACAGACACTGAAAGGGGGTTAATTGTGGTTTCCAATTTATTCTGCATTTCCCCAAACCTTAAAAAAAGCTTACCTTGAAGAAAAAAAAAAAAAAACAACCATTAAGTTGCTTAGCATTCAGAGCTTGTGATAACTTCAGATACTATCACATCACATAAATCTGAAACTTTGAACTTCACCCTGAATGTATTTTACTCTGCAAGCAGTCCACACCTCTTTGTTAAAGTAGCAAAAGGTGCTATATAATTAGCAATCTATTTGCTGTTTTATCAGTTACTACTTGCCATAAGCATAAGAAACTGGTTATAAATTATGTACACCTGCTCCATGCCTAACCCTTAACAGCAAATTACCTGACTTTCAGCTAGCACACCCAATCACTCCCTCCTCATTCCTGATTTCAAGAGCACACATCTACCTACTGCCAGCTCTGCCCTTTTGGCTCAGAAGTACCTCCATGTGTATCCTGCTCTGAGCAACAGGGCTACATAAATTATCCTTTAAAAAAAAAAAAAAAAAGCAGTATATTAATCTGTTTTCTGCAGCACTTCTCCATAGAGGACAAGCATTTATGCTTGCAACAGGGTTAAAATACATTTTGACACACCCCATCAAAACCTAAAGTTCTGCATTCAAACAAAACTGTTTCAACTATAGTATCATCCATGCCACAGGTGCCCAGGATTCCCAGAATCACTACACAGCTTGCTCAAATTCCTGTTTACAACTGCGAGTTTTACTACACGGTTTCCTCATGCATTCCAGCCTGCGGTTTTCATTCAGCAGCTTTTCTTCTGCCATGTGCTTTCACCTCTGAAAGGCTAAGAAAGGAGATGCTTTCCAGGACTCCCAGCTGGTGCATGACGGGAAGACGACAGCCTGATGCCAGGCAAAAGGAACACAACATTTTCTTATCAGCATCTCCAGTTCACAGGCCCACAGGTGTCCTAATAAAATCTCAAACACACCAGCAGACAGAGATAAAAGCTTTTGAATAACCAGCGTGGTCTCACACTTTCAGAGCAAAACCCCCTCGTGGCTCTGGCATCTCACACAGCTCCTCAAGGTGCTACACCCACAGTACATGCACAGCACGTGCACATTTCTTCTTTTAAACAGTAGTAAACCAACAGATTGCATGTTTAAGCTTAACCATGCCTCAGAACAAGGTGCATATAAAAACCCAGATAGAGTATTGCAAAAGATGTTCCCGAGAATGCCAAGAGTAAAGCAAATGGGAGAAGACTTCAAAAGTAGAAGAAAAAAAAACGAGTTTAAAAAATTTGCTGATGCCAATTCAATAAAGACGTTATACACTCTGAGGTTTTGGAACCAGACAACACAAAAACTGAAGTGTTATTGAAAAACAAATATCCAACAGCAAGCCTGGTGGGGGGTACTGTTTTTAGGAAAACATGATTGTTTTTTATTTTTAAACAGGCAAGCCAATTTCTCCTCCACCTAAATATAAGCATCCTAAAGTACCTTACTTATTATCTATCTCCAAGTATCAGACTGGAATGCAACTTGCATGCCACTGCTGACTCACTCTGCTGTCTGCAGCAGATCTGGCATTAAGGACAGCGGCCGCAGCAAGCAAACACCATGCTTCCATGGCACGCCTGTCAGTCTGCAGGGTTCATCTGAGCTGAGCAGAAGCAAGCGGTACCTAACAAAGGCTTTCCTGCCATTGGGGAAGATCTTTTCACATCTTCTGAACATGCGCCTCTCTTACAAGCATGCTGAAGAAGGGCACTGCTCCGAAAACTTCTGTTGGTTCATACAGCCAAAGAGTGACTTTTGCTTGGTGACGTCAGAACAGAGCGGAAGCGCTGTTACTGTCCACACAGATGATCTAAGTCTATGAGGAGAAACAGCAATTTCATCACTTAATTGAAAAAGCTGCCATATAAACTAAGATGTTCCACCCTTTCCTTTCCTGCAAAACCTGCACTGAGAAGGGGATGATTGTTACTGTACCTTTACCAGCTCACTTTCTTCTGATGCTGTGCTCCCCCCGAGAAACAGCCTGTGATTTACTATCCATCAGCCAAATGCATTATGGGAGCACCACAGCGCATCATCTTCAGCAAGTTCTTCTACCGTTACCATGCTGAACGGTTCAGGGGCACTGCTTTGCACACCCAAGTGAATTTAACACTGATCTCCGAAGCCGAAATTAAAACACTCGCTACCAAATGAGATTTCTTACAGGGGAACTTGGAAGCTGGGCTTACATTCAAAGCAAGAATTCTGAGTCATCATGAAATCAGTAATGATAGTGATAATTTTAGAAACCTGGAAGAACTGATGATTGAACACATGCAACAAGTTCATTATCAACTCCAGCCTCATTTTAAAAGGGACGAATGGAGATGGATAAAACCTCAGCCAGTTTTTGACGCAGTTCTACAATGCTTCCAGCTAGCCTGCAAACAAAGTTAACCTGACAAGAACTATCACCAATTTGAAATGGGCTTACACACACACACAAAAAAATCCCTGCCATATTTTGCCAAAGTAGCTCTTTCCTATGAAATCCATTCCCCAAAATAGTTTCAATACCTTTTAAAGCACTCATTACTTTTGCAACCTTGCAATCATGTAGGTTGGGATTTTAGCTAGTGATCACAATAAAAAAATACATTAGACAGACTGCATGCATTGACACACAATACACATCAGCAAAACAATAAAATGCTGTCCCCTACTAAGTTCATACTTCTTACTAACTGCAAAACTTCAGCTTTACCCAAGGAAACGTAAAAATGGAAGCACCTAATAGTTTGCTAAGATATCAAACACCACAAAGAAAAAGTGATGCTTTCTCAACACTTAAGACAAACCAAAGTAATCTATCTGTATGCTGCTTCAAAAGCAACAGGGCTATAACAGGGCTACATGGTCTGCTCTAATGACATTAGCAGATTTAACAAAATACTGGTCCTTAAATCCTGGAATTGTTCCCACATGCTAAAGATGACAATCCTTCCAGTTGCTATGAGAAAAATCCTGTATCATTATGCAAATCAGCAGATATAATCATTTTCAAAAATAGTTGTCTATACATTCACATCATGCGATGATCAAATTAAAGAATATGCAGTATACACTGAAATTTTCATTTTTTATACATATATAAGCAAATGACTTGTGTTGCTCTTTTAAGATAACTTAATTTTCTCACAAATTCATTTTTTTTTCTAATAGTGGAAGCAAGCCAAAAAAAAGCATACTGAAATATTTACCAGTTCTTACACAGCCACAAAAAAAAAAGTTGCAAAAGTACACAGCCATAGCCTTTCATTTAACGACTAACGTTAAATGAACTTTATTCATTAGCATTTCTAAGCAGTTTTATGAATTCCTTTTTCAAAGTATTTAAACCCTTGTCCTTGCTCTGCTCACGAAGGCAGCTCTAAGACAAAAACAGAAAGCAAATGACTTAATCTTCCTATTTTATAAGCGTGCTAGAGCATGCAGTGCAGAATTTACATATAGCTTTACTTTCTAAACCAATGCTGACAGGTTTTAAACCAAAGCCCGAATAAAAAACAACTTTAAAACTATTAGCCCGTTGCAATCAAAGGCTGCAGGAGGATCCACCAGTCGTTAGACTTCATCTTTTGTTAAAAAGGAAATTTAAAACAAGCTGAATGTTCCTGAAGCTGTGAATGACAGGCACTGTTCAAATCTTGTTTTGGAACTAAAAACTTCTTACTGCAAAACCTGAACCTCCATATGTAAGGACAGCTGGCCATTCTTGGTGACCTTCACAGTTTCCACTTTCCAAGTACAAACTTAATTTACCAAAGAACAGATTTAAATTGCTGAATCTATGGCCTGACGAAAAGCTCCGCAACCCGCCAAGAATGAAAATTTTCACTTCCAGTTCAGGCAAGCTGAGCACATACTGACGCTGACCTGCTCCTCTATGACCCACTCTACGCTGGCACCCCAGTTTTGCTCCTCTACAGCAACCTTCCGCTTCCTCCCTCAGCACCAGCCCCGTGTGCTGGAAGCCCTAGCATGAAGGAAGCCGGCCCCTACTCTCCCAGGTGGCAGCCAAGCTGTCAGCAGCTACATCCCATCGACAGCAAAACTGGTAAGTGGAGGCACGAGGGTACTTCCAAGTCTCCCAAAGTTGCTTTGTTGCCTTATTTATTTGCAGTTTTCAGAAACTCAGACTTCAGTAATGACACAATGTGGTCCACTGGAACATCTGTCCCTATCAGCTCTGCAACGATAGCATGCTGACCTCAACCCTTTTAACTCCAGCTTAAACAAGTCCACACAGAAACAACAACAACACAAAAAACCAACACTGTTCTAGCTGTTCAACAGCTTGACAGCCTGAAGCTACAGAGGGAGTGTTGCAAGAAGTGTCCACACTCCATCCTCAAACAGTAAGTGTCCTGACAAATGGCCAAACCCTTATTAGTGCTATTTTCTTGACAGCATCCCTACTAAAAAAAAAAAAAAAAAAAAGGACAGACAGACATAGGAAAATATACCCAACCAAATCTAAAAGTTTCCCAGCATATATGCCATTTAGCTTGTATATATGCATACTTTTTTTTTTTTCCCTAAGTAGGCTGCATTTCCATTAGCCAGCATGAAACACAAAATAAGTTTACTGTTTTTCTACAAGTCTGGGTAATCAGGAAGTATACAGGAAATGAACAGGAAGAAAGTTCTTCAGAGCAAAGGAGGATTCCTTGTAGCCAGCCAGCTGTACTTGCCAACTCTGCCATCTGTGCCTTAAAGAAGGAGAAAAGAGACCAACTCAGATGTGGCTGAGAGAAACATTTTATGATTTAGAAGTGCATTAACCCATTAATGCTCAATATTTCAACTACAACCCTTTGTTTCTTTTTAATCCCCCTGCTTGTAATTTAAATGCAGCAACCTACATACAGAAGAAAAAAAAACATGGCTCCTCCATATCCAAATTCCCATAGTGGGAGGGAGCAAATCAGAAGATACTTGAAGATGAGTTGGCTGAAGGTTGCCTCAGGAGCCAGCTACATCCTAACCTCCAAACCACAGCAGGCTTTTGGACCCATGTACACTCATGACACTGCATTTTGGAAATTACTCCCACAGTAAGCGTCTCTCCTTTTAGCTTTGTAAGGTGTATGAGATGTGTCCTGGAGCTCTCAGCCACATGGTGGCTTTGCTGAACAATTAATAGGGTTGAGAAGACTGAAAAAAAAAAAAAAATCTACATAATAACCAGGCACTTCCCCCTGCCACCCCCACCCCAGTCTCAACCTCATAAACCTCACAGCGTAAATACAAAAAACAGTAACAGAGAAGCATGTAAAAGTATGATGTTTACACTGCAGAAGAACTTGTTCTAACAAAGACCAAGCACAGATGCATTAAACTTCCATTTCAACATGGTATGAAACCACAGATTAAGACAGACATGCAGAGAGTAAAGGAGCTAAGTTTGCCGTGAAGGGCTGCAAAACCCTCTAAAATAGCCAATGATATTACCAGACCAAAGCAGCTAGCCATCCATTACAAAAAAGCCAACAGCAAGCAGCACTGTAAGAAACAATGCAACAGCACAGCATATTGTTCACATCAAATTTGCAAGAAAGAAGCCTTCAGCTGAGAAACCAAGGATAGGGCCTCGACTCCTTACTCAACGCCAGCTCCAGGTCTACAGCCCTGACAAAAGATGTTCCGTCCCCAATTCCAAAGGTGTAAATTGTGTAGAGGTGCAGTTAGGAAGGTCTCCTGCTTCTACTCATGCATTGGAAGAAGCCATGTAAGTAAAGTGAGCCTCTGCTTTCCATACGCACTCCAGCATCCCAGCCTGCTACAGTGCCACAGGGACAGCCACACATGGCAGGCCAGGCAGCTCTCGTGGAGGCAATGCATCTGCTGCCTCAGCCTTCTGTCTGGAGGCAACACATGGAAGAAGCTCCACTTCCGCATCTCAGTTTGCGATTTCCAGTGTGGCAAATGTACCCACTTTTGCCTATGAACCCAAATCAGCACAAACTCTTTGACAATAGAGTGCAGGACCTCCCCAGTAGCACTCTCAGAATGCTACCACACTTTGCAGGAGCTCCTCTAAAGAAGCACCGCTGTGTACTTAAGCAGATCTTAACCTCCAATACCCACGGAAGAGTACAAGAATTTTATTCAGTAAAAGAACTCAGCATGGAGTGTCACTACATTGATATTTACTGACAGGAAGTGAAAAATGGCTCAGACAACTTTTTTCAAGTCTGAAAGGATATCCAAAACTTTCAGAGACAAGGGAATTTAAAATAGCTATCAGGCTGGTGGACAAACATTGCACTAAAAAGGCTTTATGAAACGTAATCTACAAAAATAGGATTTATATGAATTTTTCAGCATTACAAGACTTAATTTCAGGGGGCGGTTACAAGAAAATATAAAGACAAGCAACAAAACCAGGCATAAGGACAGCCAAATAAACCATTTCTCAATCAACCAGCCCTAAGTAGATAACATTTAGTTCTAATTAGATCCAGTGTTTTCCTCTTCTTAATGTTAACACAAAAAATGTCTTAGAGAAGTAACAACCATTCACACATGAAACCAAAGAAAATAAAACACCCAACTGCTTCAATTCTAGCCCAATACATATCCATGCAAAGCAAAGAATTAAGCACAGGCCTCCAAAAAAATTAATCATGCAATTAAAACCTATTATACTTCATCCCTACAAAGGCAGAATGAAGTGTATAGGACATTTCTTAAGCACTTCACTGCAAAGAAGTGGATATTATGCAGTTTTTCTGCACTGCTGCATGTTGGGGCTATGAAACTAGGACTTCATCTTTAAAGGGAACAATGCCAGCTTTTGTCAATAGTCATCATCCCAAACATACAGCGGTTGAGTTTAATTTTTTAGCTGCACAGCCAACTACCATTTGAATCACAGACCCCACTACTTTAGCTCTGTTTCCTAAAAATCATTATTAAGATAACCTAGATTTATGCAGTATGATACGGGGCCTAATTGTATGTTTATTATACTTCTATTCTACAAAGCTGTTTTCATGGCTCTGTACACAAGATGGTAAACGAGGCAGATGACTACAGGAGCAAAGAGGATGCTAGCCTGAATTAGGAACTGGAACAAGGATTTGTTTGCATCTTAAGTATCAGTCTGGATGAAGATACAACTAAGAGCAACCTCTGAGCACAATGCACAGTCAACTACCCACAAAACATCCACATTTCAGAAAAGCTTGTGCTCCATGGGGCTAGGTACATACATTCCCACATTTTGAGATAAATTCCCTCCTTACAGTCAAGAAGTACCCATGCCAGTTAACTCACGGGAATTACTTGTGCAGTTGGAAGTCCCCAAACCACCCATGACTACCCTAGGATTTGTGATGAGACACCAGACATATCCAGCAATCACTGTTCACAGCTCAACACCACAGCCATTTTACCCCCTTGAAAAGCCACTCAACAATAAATCAAGATCAATATCGATAATAAATAAAAGTCACGTATACCTTTGAGCTCCAGATTACTAGCTGGGTACTCCAGCTAGAAAGGAGGTGGGCTTTAAAATTAGGTTAGTTATGACTAATGACAGCAACTTAGGACTGTAATGTAATTAAGGGATTTGACAGCTCAATTGTCTATACCCTCTTTTTTTTTCTCCGGTTTCTTAGAACACAACTATTGTCCCTTAAATTGTTATACAAGAACCATTTTCTTTTTTAAACATGTTGTAATGGAACACTCCAGGCTACAGTACCATACGTATAATTTGTCAGCTTATGTGGCATGAACATGGCTAAAATATTAGTTCATTTAAATATATAATTTAAGAAACCATTCCGAAATTCATAATTGGCAAAAGCAACTTGGTAGACAGAAACTTAACCAAAAAAATTGATTTCATACTTATTTCATTCCAAATGTTAGTTTCAGTTGGCCTTACTCTTTTTTAGCACAGGGGTTTTTACCAATGTGTTATTAAAACACATTATTCTGATAAGATTATTACTGAATGAGTATGGATTGCTTCCATAATAACAAAGAGGACTGTCCAAACCATCCTGTAAGGAGGAAAACAAAAGATACAATCACCTATTTTGGAAAAAAAAAAAATAGAAAATTGAGTACTTCTCCATGCAGCGTTGTAACACATCATTTAGTAAATGCTAGCTTCCTCTACAGCATTTGCTGTACTTCAAAACCTTTTGGTAGTCAAAGTAAGGTGTCTTACATGAGAGGTAGCAAGCGATCACCAGCCTATCAGCTGTCCAGAGCCACCTAATCTTCCAGCACGTTATCAGACCATGGCAGTATTAGCCACACTCAAGACTGTACTCTTTCCCTAAACACACCGTAAGCATCTTGTGAAGTCAGTGGAAGTTGAGTGTAATCTGGAGGACAGAAGGGCCTTCCTGACTAGCACAATTTCCTAGAATGATTCACTTTCAAAATTCATCAGCCTTCTTCGAGAGTACAGGTTAGCCCAGCGCTGACACGGGGCCTGCCAGTTGCCCCCAGAGCCGAACGGGGGGGATCTTCAGCAGCACCCAACACTGGCCAAGTTGTTCTCATCAAAGCACCAAGCAGCATCACCAAAGGCAATTTCACAGCTGACAACAACTCGGGGACAGAAACAACAAAAAGCAACTTGGATTTCTCCTTAAAATCACAATGCTCACAACCAGGAGCAGCTCAAGGAAAGCTTGCACTTTATTAAGCGTTACCCTTTTAACAGCGCTTTAAGGGAAAGCCTCGGCTGTTCTGAAAATTACACACACTTAACTAAGCTTACAAACAGATTTCAATGAAGATTAGCCTCAGTTGTGTTCTGTTTCTTTTTTTTTCCCCTTTAGAGGTCTGCTTGAGAAAATTTTACAAGGTGCTCACATTATCTGTACTCCTTTCTTTCCTTAACTTGAAAAGCACATTTAGTCATCACTTAAACAGCAGAAATACATGAAGCAGAGAATTAGTTTGCAGCTTGTGTTGACTTAAAAGTGTGCACAACCAGTTATTTTTTAACTTCATGTTTAGCTTGTGCAAACAGTCCCCAGCAACACTGCGCATTGATTAAAAAATTTTGATGATGCAAGATCAAGTAGTTCATTAGGAAGCCTGCACTCCATTTAAGTAAGACCAAAGAGATGAGCTTTTAACTTGTCAAGCACCTTTAACTGCACCAGAAAAGCTGGGCAGAAAGGGGTTGAGGCTTCTTTGCACTGATGCAGCAAAGGTTGCACAACCACACGCTCTATGGAACAGGTTTTTCTGTGAGTAAGCTTCAGCTGTCAAACAACGCTATCCACAAATACGCACGTAGTACAGCAAGATGTCAAAGGTTTTCTTGGTTGTGAGGAAAACTAACGGTTAAACCAACAGGTACATCTTTAACCTCAGAAAAGAAAATGCATGAACTTGCACCAATCGACACCTTCTTGCTGTCTCTGGACAACTCAAAAATCTTGATCCTGGAAGTACATCCTATAGCAAGCAGGTAACTGAACCTAAATCTGAGAAAGTGGCTATTCAAACAAACTTTTGAGATAAATTCAAAGCAAAATCAGCACTCATCTTGTCCAATGCCCAAAATCATCCAGGCTCCATGCGCAAAATGAACCTGTCAGGTACTTAACACAGCTAAGTAACATGGTTTACTCATGAACAAAGAAATGCCCTTCCACCAGCAAAACCCTTTACCACTTTATTTCTTCCAGTCTCTTCTAAGCCCTTATCAGCCCTTACTGTGCCTGCAGGCAAGACAAACGTATTACAAATACCTAACAAACTTCAGTTTTAAAATGAAAGCAAGTATTTTAAACAAGTGGAATTTCCAGTTCTGTTTTTAAACTCAGGATGTACCTTATGCCATTAATGCATTTTTTTCTTGGAAGCTGAGCCATTTTTACTGGTCACATTTTTTTTATTAAAAATGCAAAATACTTTAGGACCACAAACAGTATGAGGTTGTATTATATTCTAAGCAGCTTCCACTCACAATTTTAGCATTCTCTGCTGTCCAGTACATGAGACAAACACAGGCAAGACTTGGAAATAAATTACATCCAGCAGCTGATCTTTACCAAATATTACAATAATTTATACAATATGTAGGTCATGAGAAACACATGCTGCAATTAAGCACAAGGCAGCACCTAGAAATACGAGGGAAGCTCAAACAATGCCATAATGCACACACAAAGCAGTTGCTCTGATTTTTCACTTCAGTCTCACATGGTTAAGCCACTTGCTAAACTCAGTTATGCATGGACCTAAGACACATGCAAGCAATGTAATGTGCAGGACATGCACGCAACTCTTTGCAGAAAAACGATGGACATCTGAGCCACACAATTTCAGAAATCCCAAAGATTATAGTGCCTCAGACAATGTAACGGTCCTTTCTTCATAAAAAAATTGCATCCATCTTTGAAAAAATCTGTTAATCCAAACTTTCCTTCTCACCCATTTGCAAGAAAAGGTATCCAGTATTACAGAAGGGAGACAGAAACCTAAATACATCAGGAATACAATATCTGAAATGAAGCATTAAGATGATTTAGTGGCTCCAGTGTTAGAACCTTTTCGTCTTCCAATTTCAAAAATATTTTTTTCACAAAATGTGCAGAAAAAGACTGTTCAGGGCCAAGAATATTTGATCAGATGAAAAGTAATGTCAGTATGTTTTTAAAGACTTTTCACAATTAGCATATAGGGCTATTTTCATCTAGTATATGCAAATCTACTGATTTTGAGAAGTCATTATTTCCCTTTCTTAAAACCCTACTTTACCAACACAGGAATCATTCTTAACCAAACTGTGAGTCCCATATACAACATACAATGTACATACATCTGTGCTCATCTTAAAAGGATGTAATGCAGCCTATAAGAAAAAAAAAAACAGACATTCCAGCACAGATCCATGATGGGTACATTGGCACTCCAGCACCTAACTCAGGCCATGTTGTGGGGCTCATATGTTCCCCAAGGTGCCTTGGAGAATCAGCCATGACTGAAATACACAGACAAATGCTTCATCCACCTGGGACGCTGAGAGGTGAACCCCACCTCAAGGACAGGCACACGAGGAGAGACAGACCTCCACACGCAGTTTGCTGATCGCACCTTACCTGGATTCAAGCCCCTGCCATAGCAGGTTTGCCAGAGGGCTTCATTCCGCACCTGCCCAGCCTAGGTAGCAATGCCCAGTTGCTGGCCGTCCTGGAAGCACCATTACCACTGAACTACTGTTTGCAAGAGGAATCCACATTGCAGTTTCCCTCATCCCAGCTAAACGCCCAAATCACTGGGCCTCACACCACTCTCAGTCTTTAGCTTGACAGAAACAGCTGCCCTGAGAAGGGCCAGTAACCAAAAGATGCTCCCACACATATGGGAATGCAGGGAGGCAGAGTTAACCAGCAGCAGAAGTGCAGATGGTCGCTTGCTTCAGTCTCAAAATTTTGCGCTCCGCCACAGGATGAGAAGTTCCTTAAATCCCAGTCCTCCTAATCACACACCACACGCCTTCCCAAATACCTCATTTAAGTTTCAGGGGTACTCATTTCCTTCACTGGACATCGCGCTCTCAGAGAACTGACTCCCAGTCTAGTCCTCTGTCTACGCACATAAGAAATAAGCAGGTTATTTTCCAAGTGCCAGATGTGATGAGCAACAATTCCATCAAAACCCTGCAAAAAAGCATGTCCAAGGAAACCTGCAGTGATAATAATAAAAAAAAAATCACTTCTGCAGCAACGTCAGCCTTCAAGTAAAGTCATTATACTGTACGCACAGCAGTCTTCTTTCATTAGATATCCGTTCAAATGTGCAGCTATGAAAAAAGAGTATAAGCTCCTTCCAAATATGTCTTTGCAATGGTTAAAAAAATGCTTTTTCCACTCATTTCATTACAGCACTGCAGCCAGCTGTTGCTTTTGGAAAAACTAGCCCAAATCCAGTCTTCAGTGGCCTATCTCTAATCCAAAAATCTAAGAATGTAGTGAGACAATAAAAAAAAAAAAAAACAAAAAACTCCATCTGGCATATCTTTAGCAACCCTGAGTAAGAAAATCCAGGTTCAAAATTCAACAATTTTCTTGCCAAGAGCAGATTACTAGTCAAAAGGGTCTGTTTGCGTCAAAAAACTATGCCAGCTAATGGTATCTTTGGACAAAGATACCTGCAACACCAAATTCTACAAAGAGGAAGCCAAAAGCTAACCATTTTGCCACCACTTAACTCTTTCCATAATCCATAAGTTCCCAGCAAACTCATTACTCAGAGAATCAGAAATCTCACTCTGACTTTCTAAGTCAGCACCGTGTGCTACTCTGGCCTGTGTCAGCGTTACAGCTGCCCTAATCATAGGCCAACAAAATGACCAAGCGCAAACATTGCAAAGGCAAGTCTAAAACTACATTTTATCAACACTACAAACAGAATGTAAGAATTACGTA